>JAUDYJ010000002.1:276108738-276396238 GCA_030761175.1 Masticophis lateralis | reverse complement strand
TGGTCTTATTATTATTGTTATTGGTTATTGGTTTGATTTATATGCCGCCCTTCTCCAGAGACTCAGGGCTGCTTACAATGCGTTAAGCCTTCATACTTTTGTATATACCTGTTTAGTAGGGCTTTTGGGCCCCCCTAAGCGGTGTTCTTTTTTATACAAAGTCAGCTTATTGCCCCCACAATCCGGGTTCTCATTTTACCTACCTCGGAAGGATGGAAGGCTGAGTCAACCTTGAGCCTGGTGACATTTGAACTCACAGTAATTGCAGGCAGCTGGCAGCTAAGTGCTATTTAACAGCACTTTAGTCTGCTGCACCACCAAGGCTCTTAGAGGCTTTATAGAGTGCTATTAGTACCTCCCTTGATCTTGATTGTATTGTATAAACTATTGGGTATAAGAAAAAAAGATAAATATAAACCCTATATTATCCTTGCTGATTAAAGACCTGACTGTTTTTTTTCCCCTTTAAATAATACATCCCTGCTAATATTTTTTTAAAATATAAACAGCAAGTTTGGACTTGAATCTGCAAATGCAAAATATCTGTTCTCCACACTGTCTTCATAAAACTAAGATCTCTCCAGATTTTTTTTTTTAATTAAAAAAAATAAATTGTAAATAAACAAATCAAGCTAGATCATTAGAGACTTGGATTATTCTAAACAATTTATGAGACAGTCTGCCTTACTCTAGTTCCCTGCAGAAAAGATGGGGTAGGTTTATATAAATGATTTATTGCTGTTTTCTTCCGTGGGCACCGATAGACTAGACAGAAGGGGAAGGCAAAGGAAATCAGCCTTAACTGAATGCAAAATCATCTACTTTTTAAAACTCCAAGCAAAGTACATGTACATCCGCATTCACAAAACGGGGCCCACAGATGGAATTTGTTGGGTTGTTTCAAAGCTGCCCTGTGAATTGCAGGACTGAATGCAAAGGGGACTGGAAAAACTTTTGATCACCCCAAGATAGGGAAGCGAACGAAGGCGAAATAGTACGTATCCCTGGCAGTGGTGGGATTCAACATTTTTTACTATCGGTTCTGTGGGCATGGCCAGAGCATGTGATAGGCAGCACTTGGCCTCCTGCACGCCCCTGGGAGCAAAAACAGGCCACAGGGGGATGTGCTGCCCCCCATGCCCCATTTTGGGTCTAGTAGGCCTCCCTGAAGCCTCCTGGGAGTGAAAATGGGCCTCGGGGGGGGGGAGGGCTTGCCACCCCCCCCCATGCCTAGGAGGTCTCCCTGCACTTACCTGGGAGCCAAAATGGGGCATGTGGAGACTCTTGGAAGGAGCGGGTACGGGAAGGGGTGTGGCCACCAAGCGATTTAACTTATGGTTCACCCAAACTGATCTGAACCGGCTGAATCCCACCAGTGATCCCTGGATAACATTGCAGGAGCCAATCCAATCCAATCCAATCCAATTGAACAATTAATCAGTGGAACAAGTTGCCTCCAGAAGTTGTCAATACTCCAACACTGGAAGTTTTTAAGAAGAGATTGGATAACCATTTGTCCATAGCAGGGGTGTCAAACTCAAGGCCCGGGGGCTGGATCTGGCCCATGGGGTGCTTAGATCTGGCCCATGGGGCCGCTCTGGAAATAACAAAGGACCGTCTCATGGTGCTTGTGCCAGCAAAAATAGGCCCCCGATCTCTGTTCTCAGCTGCCACGTCTCCTGCAACCCTCTGCCAGTGAAAATAGAGCTTGGGAGCCCTTTTTCTCTGGTAAAGAGCTCGGGCCACCACAGGCACCCCCTACACGAGTGACATCGAGTTGGCCATGTGTTAATGTGACATAAAATATTTCATTAGTTGTAATGTTTGTTGTTAGCGTGTGAGTGAAATAAAGTGTGTTGCTTAGCACGTATACAGAATTAACAGAACAGCAATATCAATCAATATATCAATCAGAACTAAGTTGAAGGAACTTTGGAGGTCTTCTAGTCCAACCCATTGCTCAGGCAGGAGACCCTATAAGATTCCAGACAAGCGGCTGTCCAGTCTTTTCTCTAAGAACCTCCAGTGATGGAGCACCCACAACTTCTGGTGGCCAGCTGTTCCACTGGTTAATTGTCCTCATTGTTAGGAAGTTTCTCCTTAGTTCCAGGTTGCTTCTCTCCTTGGTTAGTTTCCATCCATTGTTTCTTGTCTTGTCTTCTGGTGATTTGGGAAATAAGTTGACCTCCCTCTTCTTTGTGGCAGCCTTTCAAATACTGGAAGACTGCTAGCATGTCCCCTCTAGTTCTTCTTTTCTCTAGAGTAGCCTTCCCAAACCTTGCAACCGTTTGTTCTCACCTAAATCTGGTAACAGCCCATGTTGCTAACAAACTGGCCTACAAGATAGATAATTGTCCTCACTGTTAGAAAGTTTCTCCTTTGTTCCCAGTTGCTTCTCTCCTTGATTAGTTTCCATCCATTGTTTCCTGTCTTGCTTTCTGGTGCTTTGAAAAATAAATTGGCGTCCTCCTCTTTGTCGCAGCCTCTCAAATACTGGAATACTGCTATCCTGTCCTCCTCTAATTCTTCCTTTCCCTAGACTGGCTAAACCCAAATCCTACAACTGTTCTTCACCAGATTTGGACAAGAAGTTGGAGATCTTCTAGTCCAACCCCGTGTCAGGGTTCCAAGTAACATACCCATCAGGGGTGGGTTCTAAAATTTTTTATTACCGGTTCTCTGGCATGGCTTATTTTGTGAACATGGCTTGAGGGGGGGGGGGGAATGTGACCGGGTGGGCGTGGCCAACTTTTTTTTCTTTTACTTTTAAAAGCATTTTTTCTACTAACTTTAACAGGTTGCAGAGGGAAAAAATGCTTTTAGAAGCCTCTGACGATCAGGCAACTCAGCTGGGATCACCAGAGGCATTTAAAGGCATTTTTTCTACAACCTCTTCAGTCAAAGAGGTTGTAGGAAAAAATGCCTTTAAATGCCTCTGGTGATCCCAGCTGAGTTGCCTGATCGTCAGAGGCTTCTAAAAGCCTCTGATTGTCAGAGGCTTCTAAAAACTTCTTCAGTCAAAGAGGTTGTAGGGGGGAAAATGCCTTTAAAAGCCTCTGACGATCCCAGCTGAGCCGCGCGATCAGAGGCTCTTTTTTTTTTACTTTTAAAAGCATTTTTTCGGCCAAAGAGGTTGTAGAAAAAGTGCTTTTAAAAGTAAAAAAAAAAAGCCTCTGATGAGGTGGGCAGGGTAAGCGATCAGCGACTGGGCTGGGGAATGGGTCAGGGGTGTGGCCAGCCAATGTTATTACTGGTTCCGCGAACTACTACAAATATTTACTATCGGTTCTTGCGAACCGGTGCGAACCAGGAGCAACCCACCACTGATACCCATAGCAAACAAAACTCTGAGGCAGGTGATTTCCTCAAAGAATAGGTTTATTGGATATGTCATATTGGCACATGCTGGTGAAAACTGACTCTGAATATTCCCGCGGGTTTCACCTAATTAAAAGTGAAAGTTTGTCACTTTCTCAAAACAGTCACTTGGTCCAATTAGAATAGGGTCCAGTAGCTAGATGATTCCAATCCCCTCCTTCCGAGCACCTACAGGAATGTCTTTGGTTCCCAAAAGGAAGTATTTTGTTTTGGCTACAACACCCCAACTATCTCTATTCCCCCCTCCCTATCTCTCTTCTCCTTATCCCACTTCTTCAGCACTGAAGTCTCAAAATGGCCTCAGTCAGGCTAGCTTCAGGGTTGACACCAGGGGTGAAATTCACTTACCTTCCCTACAGGTTTGCAAATGTATGCACGCAAAGGCTGAAAATCATCGCAAAAAAGGAACATCATGATGTCCGTGTGGGTGGGCGGGGCTTCGCACAGTCGGCCCTACCATATCGTGCAATCCTGTAGGAACTGGCTTAATTTCACCCCGGTTGACACCAGGGATGGGTTCTACTTACCTTTAATGCCGGTTCGCAATGGGGCATGCACAGAAAGGTCAGTGGGCGGAGCCTCCCACTGGTTTTACTACCGGTTCTATAGAACCGGTGCGAACCGGGGACAACCCACCACTGGTTGACATCCTGTTTAAGCAGGAAACCCCATATGATTTTTCTGGTTCATTTCAACAGTTTATGAGCCCTTATGAGTTAATTCCATAACGAAGTGAAATGCACTGAGCAAACGAGTCGGTACAAACCACTTCTCGGTTACTATTCGCTCCTGAATTTGCCCTAAAAGTGCAAAATACCGGTGGAAACAACCTAGTTATATCGATACTTCTGTCTCCCCCAAACCATAAATAGGTTAACAATCACGATGTCACTGCCCATCGCATTGCATTCAGGCTTCCTGCTCTTCAGATGGCACAGATCCAATTTAATTTTGCAAACAAGAGCTGACACAGTTAAGTCTGTTCATTAAGCCGTAATCCCGCTTTAAAAAAAAAAAACGAGAAAAGAAAGTTGCTATGGGAAAAGGAAAAAAAAATTAAAAAAGGAAAAATGCCATAGAAAAAGTGACACGGTCATCAAACTGCATACATCGTGCCACTTTATACCAGCAGAAAGTCTGATTGTACTGCTAATTAATTCTCATGATGCCCACGAAGCCAAAGGTAAGATTTGCTTGACATACTTGTTATTTAATTAGTATATTAACTTTCTCATTGCAAATCTTTCTCCGTTTAATTAGCTTGTATTCTGAGCATGCCTCAGCTGAGCTGGCATTTGCAGAGCGAAGTAAGAAATAACAGAATCTTATAAATCTGAATGCGCCGTAGTTCCCCCTTCTCCTTTTGCAGGTAATTCTCGACTTATGACCACAACGGAGTCCAACATTTATGTTGTTAAGCGAGAATAACAGAACAGCAAAACAGAAGTTGGAAGGGACCTTGGAGGTCTTCTAGTCCAACCCCCGCCTCCCACCCCTGGCTCAGGCAGAAAATCCTATACGGTACCATTTCAGACAAATGGCTGTCCAATCTCTTCTTAAAAACCTCCAGTGATGGAGAATCCACAATTTCTGGAGGCAAGTTGTTCCACTGGTTAATTGTTCTCACTGTCGGGAAGTTTCTTCTTAGTTCTAGGTTGCTTCTCTCCTTGATTAGTTTCCACCCATTGCTTCTTGTTCTGCCTCAGGTGGTGAGAGAGTTGTTACGTGGGTTTTACCCGATTTTATGACTTTTCCTGCCACCGCTGTTAAATGAGTCACTGAAGTCAGGGGTGGGTTCTACTTACCTATACTACCGGTTTGCAACAGGGCCGCGCACATGCACGCTTCTGCACATGTGCAGAAGCTTCCTGATGATGTCGGGGTCAGTGGGCGGAGCCTCCCGCCAGTTTTACTACCGGTTCTATAGAATTGGTCCGAACCGGGGGCAACAAACCACTGACTGAAGTTGCTAAGTTGGTAAATTCAGATGCTTGTCAACTGACTCATATTTACAATGGATTGCAATATCCTTGGATCATGTGATCCCCTTTTGCGACTTATTCTCCTAAGTGCCTGAAGGCAGGACAAGAAACAATGGGTGGAAACTAATCAAGGAGAGAAGCAACTTAGAACTGAGGAGAAATTTCCTGACAGTGAAAACAATAAACCAGTGGAACGACTTGCGTCCAGAAGTTGTGAATGTTCCAGCTGTTGTGGCTCCGTTGCCTGAGCCTGTGTCATCAGCAGATGCAGACTCTGAGAATGAGTCTGCAAGGCCTCCCTCTCCAGGACCCTCCTCTCTGGCAATGCCTCCGGAGGACACCGAAGGGCAAGAGATAGGCCCAGAGCCAAGCACGTCCCCGCAGCCACAGGTGGACAGCGACGAAGGAGATAAGTGCTGGCTGGACCCTCGTCAGCGTCACAGAGACAAACGTGCACAGCAAAAGGGAAGGCGTGCCCGTGATTAGCTGACTCACTGAACCACACCCCACAGGCTATAAAAGGGGGTGAGTTAGCCATTCAGACTTTGTGACGGACAAAACTAACTCCTTTGAGTCACATTGCATCTCTGGAAAACAGCAATCCGGGCCTTGGAAATATTCGGACAATTCTGACTGTGGGTATTTTTGTATGTTGATAAAGTTCTTGGCAAGCAGCTACTGGGTGGCTGCCAAGCATCTTATCGGAAGAATTGGTTGTCTGCCAGTTTATTTAACCCCCGGCTGTTTATCTGTGTGTGTGTGAGAGACGGGGACAGAACACCAACATTGGAGGTTTTTAAGAAGAGACTGGACAATAGTTTGTCTGAAATGGTAGATGGTTTCCTGACTGAACAGGGGGTTGGACTAGAAGACCTCCAAGGTCCCTTCCATCTCTGTTATTCTATTATTCTGACCTTCTGACAAGCAAGGTCAATGGAGAAACCAGATTCACTTCACAACCAAGTTCCTAACTCAACAGCTGCAGTAGTTCACTTAACAACCGAGCCAAGAAAAGTCATAAAACGGGGCAAAACTCACTTAAGAATTGTCTCTCTTAGCAACACAAATTTTGGACTCAGTTGTGGTTGTAAGCTTCCTGTACAAGCTTCCAAAATTGAGGAACAAATCCCTAAACCCAGGTAATGGGCTTTTTGGATCATTTTTTCTATATATATATATATATAAAAGACTTTTAAATACTTCTTTTTTAAAGAAAATGACGAGTCTCCAAAAAGTTTATTGTTTATTGTTCTTTTCATGTTAAAAGGAAGGGAGGAGAACCTTGCGAAATATCTTACCATTCCTTTATCGTTTGGCCTCCTGCAGTGCAAGAAAATCTGCAGCCATCTGGAAATAGGCTGTTAAACATTTATGGCCAAAAAAAAAAAAAAAAGGACAGGAAAAATGTGGATTTTGCAGTCTCTGAAATATTAACTCATCATATCAAGAAAAGAGGACATTGGGATTATAATGATGCATTTGCCAAGGTTTAGTTTCTTTTTGTTAGTTTTCCCGTATCACACTTGTTAGTTACCAACCGAGTCTTTGCTTTCTCTACTTGGGGGTGGGGGGGGGGAGGGAAATGACTTCTAGCTCACTATTATGTCATGGTTTAGTTCAGCTCCTTTCCTCTTCTTTCTTTCTTTCTTTCTTTCTTTCTTTCTTTCTTTCTTTCTTTCTTTCCTTCTTTCTTTCTTCTTTCTTCTTTCTTTCTTTCCTTCCTTCCTTCCCTCCATCCCTCTCTCACTCCGTCTCTCCCTCCCTCCATCTCTCCTTCCTTCCTTCCATCTGTCCATCTTCTTTCTCTCCTTTCTTTCTTACTCCAATTCTTTTCTTTTCCTTCCTTCTTTTCCTTTCCTTTCTTTCTTACTCCTTGCTTTTATTTCCTTCCTTCCTCTTTCTCTCCTTTCTTTCTTACTGCTGTTGTTTCTCTAATTCTTTCTTCCTTTTACTTTCTCTCATTTCTTTCTTACTCCTATTCTTTCTCCCTTCCTTCCTTCCTTTCTTCTTTTCCTTTCCTTTTCCTTTCTTTTTTACTCCTTTCCTTTCTCTTTTCTTTCTTTCCTTCTTTTCTTTTTATGTCCTTTTCTTTCTTACTCCTTTCTCTTTTATTTCCTTCCTTCCCTTCCTTCTTTTGCATTCTTTCTCTTTCTTTCTCACCATTCATCCATATTTTTCTCTCTCTTTCTCCCTCTCTTTCCTTTTTCTTTTTTTCCTCTTTCTCATTCATTCTTCCCTCTTCCTTAGATGTTCCTTTTTAAGAGAGAGAACTATAAAAACTGTTTGCATTAAAAATGAGGGGAAGCTCCAGCTGCAGAATGATACTCATGCTCTCCTGAATGGATTAGACCAGAGCTGCAAACTGTAACAGTTTGGGGTGGGAGGAGGAGATGAAACTAGTCAAAATAGCAGCATACATCAAAACCAATGTATTGATTGTTGTTGAGGTTTGTTAGGAAATGATAATAACCTAACTTCTTGGGTTGGCAATATATAAACCCTCAATATAGTTTTAAGACTCTATTGCTGTATTGCATCATACTGTGTCCTGATTGGTTAGCTCTGTAGCCAATGTCCTTAAGAGGGAGCTCAAAACAGGGTTTGTTTCTCTCTGCTGACCATTATTTCTCTTTGCTGACCGTTACTGCTCTTTATTGTGTTTGCTACTGTTTGCAACTGTTTATTGTGTATGACTATCACCACTGGTAAGAAGACTTTGTTATTGGAATATCCCTGGACTATTGTTTTACTATCTACTGCTTTATCTGTGTATGATCTGGACTGTTTATTGGACTGTGCCTTATTGCTATTTCCTAAAAGTAAAATATATCACAACTCAGTGTACCTGTGTGTTGACTGTGCTTATTCATAAATCTCTCAGTCGCTTTCATGTGCACAGTCTTGCTCCTCTAGAGTTGCTCTGCAAATCCTTAACAAGGTTCTCAGCACAGGTAGTCCTCAAGTTACAACAGTCCTTTTAGTGACCGGTCAAAATTGCAACAGCATTTTTAAAAAAAGTGACATGACTATTTTTCACACAAAATAGTTTTTTTAGACTTATGACTACTTTTCACACATTGCAACGTCCTTGTGGTCAGGTGATCAAAATTCAGACATTTGGCAACAGCCACGTATTTATGAGAGTTCGAATAAAATAACAGAGTTGGAAGGGACCTTGGAGGTCTTCTAGTTCAACCCCCTGCTTAGGCTTGCAGTGTCCCGGGGTCATGGGCTCCCCTTTTGCAACCTTCTGACAAGCTCAAGATCTTGATAGGCTCAAGATACATTAGGATCTTGACAGATTTGAATATTGGCCACTATCTAACAAAATGAAATTCAACAGTGAAAAAAGTAAGGTTCTACATTTAGGCAAGAAAAATAAAATGCACAGGTACCGTATATGTGGCACTTTGCTCAATAGGAGTCCTAGTGGAAAACTATTTAAATAGGAGCCAGCCGTGTGCAGCAGCTGCCAAAAAACCCAACTCAGTTCTGGGCTGCATAAACAGAGGGATAGAATAAAGATCACATGAAGGGTTAATACCACTTTATAATGCCTTGGTATTTATTTATTTATTTATTTATTTATTTATTTATTTATTTATTTATTTATTTATTTATTTATTTATTTATTTATTTATTTATTTATTTATTTATTTATTTATTTATTTAAATTTATATACCGCCCTTCTCCCCAGGAGGGGGACTCAGGGCGGTGAACAGCCAAATTAAAACACATATAATACAAATATTAAAAGGATTTAAAATTAGATTAAATCGTTGGCATTCCAAAATAAAAGTCTCAAACCCCATTAAAATGCCCAATTTAAAACCCCAGAAATTAATAGTACCAAAAATTTTAAAACCCATTAAAATCAATCAAGCAAGGCCGGCTTGTTGGAATAAATAAGTCTTAAGGGCCTTTCGGAAAGCGCGGAGGTCCGGGATCAAACGAATTTCAGGAGGCAGCTCGTTCCATAGGGTGGGTGCCCCCACAGAGAAGGCTCTCCCCCTGGGGGCCGCCAGCCAACATTGCTTGGCTGATGGCACCCTGAGAAGGCCCTCTGTGTGTGAGTGTACTGGCCTGTGGGAGGTTATCGGTAGCAGCAGGCGGTCCCGCAAATACCCCGGTCCCATGCCATGGAGCGCTTTAAAGGTCAAAACTAACACCTTGAAGCGCACCCGGAAGACCACCGGAAGCCAGTGCAGCTCGCGCAGGAGAGGTGTCACGTGGGAGTGCCCTGTCGCTCCCATAATCACCCGCGCGGCCGCATTCTGGACCAGTTGGAGCCTCCGGGTGCACCCCAAGGGGAGCCCCATGTAGAGAGCATTACAGTAGTCCAGGCGAGACGTGACTGTGCACATGGAGTCCTGATCCAGAAAGGGGCACAACTGGCGCATCAGGAGAACCTGATAAAAGGCCGCCCAGGCCACGGCCGCCATATGCCCTTCCAAGGACAGCCGTGAATCCAGGAGGACACCCAAGTTGCGAGCTCCCTCTGTGGGGGCCAATGACTCACCCCCAATAGCCAGCGATAGCACCAGCTGGCTATACCGGGACGCCGGCATCCACAGCCACTCGGTCTTGGAAGGGTTGAGACGAAGCCTGTTCCTCCCCATCCAGACCCTCACGGCTTCAAGACACTGGGACATTACTTCGAGGGCATCATTGGGGTGGTCAGGGGTGGAGATGTACAGCTGAGTATCATCAGCGTACAGTTGGCAACTCACCCCAAACCACGGATGATCTCACCCAGCGGCTTCACATAAATGTTGAACAGGAGCGGCGAGAGGACCGACCCTTGTGGCACCCCGCAAACGAGGCGCCTCGAGGTCGACCTCTGCCCCCCTGACAACACAGATTGCGATCGGTCAGAGAGATAGGAGGAGAACCACCGCAGCACGGTGCCTCCCACCCCCAAACCCCCCAACCGACGCAGCATGATACCATGGTCGATTGTATCAAAAGCCGCCGAGAGATCTAACAGGACCAGGACAGAGGAACAACCCCTGTCCCGAGCCCTCCAGAGATCATCCACCAACGTGACCAATGCCGTCTCCGTGCTGTACCTAGGTCTGAAACCGGACTGGCACGGATCTAGATAGACGGTTTCATCCAGGTACTGTGGGAGCTGTCGCGCAACCACACTCTCAACAACCTTTGCAATAAAGCGAAGGTTGGAGACCGGACGATAATTTCCCAAAACAGCCGGGTCCAGAGAAGGCTTCTTGAGGAGGGGTCTCACCACCGCCTCTTTCAAGGCGGCAGGCAAGAAACCCTCACTCAAAGAAGCATTTATAATCCTCTGGAGCCAGCCTCGTGTAACTTCCCGAGTGGCCACACTTGGAATATTGCTTTCAGTTTTGGTCACTAAGATGTAAAAAAGATGTGGAGACTCTAGAAAGAGTGCAGAGAAAAGCAACAAAGATGATTCAGGGACTGGAGGCTAAAAGGACAAGAAGCAATGGGAAACTCATCAAGGAGAGAAGCATCTTAGCACTAAGGAGATATTTCCTGACAGTGAGAACAATCAGTGGAACGACTTGCCTCCAGAAACTGAATGCTCCAACACTCGAAGCTTTTAAGAAGATGTTGGATAACCCTTTGTCTGAAGTGGTGTAGGGTTTCCTGCCTAAGCAGGGGGTTGGACTAGAAGACCTCCAAGGTCCCTTCCAACTCTATTATTCTATATTCTATTCTAAGCAAAATCAATGGGGAAGCCAGATTCACTTAACAACCGTGTTACTAACTTAAGAACCACTTAACAATTATGGCAAGAAAGGTTGTAAAATGAGTCAAAACTCCCTTAGCAGCCATCTCACTTAGCAACAGAGATGTGGGCTGTAAATCAAGGGCCACCTATAGATACCCCTGGGAGCACAAAGGTGTTGATTTGAGGTGCCTAGGACTTCTACACGTTGTGGAAATTACTAAGGCTTTGCTTGTCTGTTTGCATTGTGGACGGGTGGGGTGGGTGGTTGGGCTGGATCCAAAACCCCAAAAAATGACAGCCTCAAGCTTTGTAAAAGCCACAGAACTTTATCCCAAAAGGTGCTTTTGCAAAAGGCAACTACACTTTGTTTTCTCCTTGAAGAGGTTTCGCTTCTCATCCCAAAAGCTTCTTCAGTTCTGACTGAATGGCGGGGAATGGAAGGATCACTCAGAACTGAAGAAGCTTCTGGGATGAGAAGCGAAACCTCTTCAAGGAAAAAAAAAACCAAGAAAGTCCAGTTGCCTTTTGAAAAAAAAAAACGCTGTTGGAACAACCATGGCCGGGATGACTGACTCTCCATAGACATCACAACTTTCTCCCTTAAATGGGATCTCAGATCCTATTTCTGGAGCTGCAAAAATCTCTGTTCTTCTTCATCAAACAGAAGATCTGAGATCTTTGGTCGTTGCCTTTTAATCTAGACCTTTCCTGCCCTTGAACTAATCTTTAGCCTTTCTTCTTAACCTTGGAAAAAATTATTTATTTTATTGTTATTAGTTCGATTTATATGCCATCCTTCTCCGGAGACTTAGGGCGGCTTACAATGTGTTAAGCAATAGCCTTCATACTTTTGTATATACCTGCTTAGTAGGGCTTTTGCCCCCCCCCCCTGTTCTTTTTTATGCAAAGTCAGCTTATTGCCCCCACAATCTGGGTCCTCATTTTACCTACCTTGAAAGGATGGAAGGCTGAGTCAACCTTGAGCCTGGTGAGATTCGAACTCACAGTAATTGCAGGCAGCTGGCAGCTAAGTGCTAATTAACAGCGCTTTAGTCCACTGCTCCACCAGGCTCCTAAAATAAATAAACCCTGCCACCAGCACCTGATATTTCTATTACCAAGCTACTTTTTGCATAACCCCAAACAAAGAACACATCAAAAAGGGAAACGACACGAAAAGCTGCATTTTATTAATATTATTACATAGATTTGCATGCTAATATTTCACTCGAAATGAGGGGGAGTAGAGCCTCCGGAGATGAAGACATGATGTGCGTATTTATTTACACATGCCTGCCTCTCTGACTGCTTTCTTCCCTAACGAAGCGCTCGAAAAGGGTGAAAAGAAACCTTTGGAGAAATGCAGCATCTGATGGAAGTGGCTGTGAGCATTTTAACGGAATAACAGAGTTGGAAGGGACCTTGGAGGTCTTCTAGTCCAACCCCCTGTTCAGGCAGGAAACCCTATACCAGGGATGGTGAACCCGTTTGGCACAGAGTGCCCAAACTGGAACATTCGTGCATACACATGCGTATCAGTAGTGGGTTTCAAATATTTTTACTACTGGTTCTGTGGACGTGGCTTGGTGGGCGTGGCATGGCTTGATGGGCATGGCTTGGTGGGCGTGGCAGAGGAAGGACACTGTAAAATCTCCATTCCTTCCCCACTCCAGGGGAAGGATACTGCAAAATCCCCATTCCTTCCCCACTCCAGGGGAAGGATACTGCAAAATCCCCATTCCCTCCCAACTCGAGGGGAAGGATACTGCAAAATCTGCATTCCCTCCCCACTCCTGGAGGAAGGATACTGCAAAATCCCCATTCCCTCCCCACTCCAGGGGAAGGATATTGCAAAATCTCCATTCCCTCCCCACTCCAGGGGAAGGATACTGCAAAATCCACATTCCCATCCCACTCGAGGGGAAGGATACTGCAAAATCTCCATTCCCACCCCACTCTGGGGCCAGCCAGAGGTGGTATTTGTCGGTTCTCCAAACTACTCAAAATTTCTGCTACCAGTTCTCCAGAATCTGTCAGAACCTGCTGGATTTCACCCCTGGATGTGATTCAGCCGGTTCGGATGGTAATTTTACAGGGAAGACTGCTATCATGTCTCCCCTGGTCCTTTTTTTCCCCATTGAACTAAACATACCAAATTCCTGCAATCATTTTTCATATGTTTTAGCCTCCAGCCCCTTTATCATCTTTGTTGCTCTTCTCTGCACTCTTTCCAGAGTCTCAACATCTTTTTTCATATTGTGGTGATCAAAACTGGATGCAGTATTGCACGTCTGGCCGTATTAAGGCTTTGTAAATCTTTGAGAAGTTGTTGCAGTTATGTGAAGCTAACATTTGTCTGTAGTCAGACTAGACTTTCCTTTTAAATAATGGATGGAAAGCGCACCTTGCTTGCCTAAGCCCCTAAAATATTTATTTAAAATCTATTTAACACCTTTCTGATTTGAGACAGCAGTCGATTGCAAAATGAAACCCCCTGGGTATGCCAAATAATGTTTTCGTTCTAAAACGTGCTCCAGAGCTTAAATCAGACTCCAAAAACGCTGCTTCCCTTCCAAAATCCAATTATTCCATTATGTGCATAGAAAATAGAAATCCAAGTAAAAGTGTCACCAAACTATATTCAGTTCCACATACTTTGCAAAGAGTTGCATTTATTTATTAAGATGGATTTCCCAAGAGGCAAATGGGACACATTTACCTTTGATGAAATGTATAAGTGGAAATATATGGAAGAAAACATTTGGGGGATGTTAGGTGTTTTTTTTAATCCCTGCTGATTTTAATTACAATTATAATATTGGCACTGCACTGATATTTTCAACTTCTGTTTCAGTTGTACAACTGAGAGAGAGAGAGAGAGAGAGAGAGAGAGAGAGAGAGAGAAAGAGAGGGAAATAAAAAGAAAGGAAGAGAAAGGAAGGAAGGAAGGAAGGAAGGAAGGAAGGAAGGAAGGAAGGAAGGAAGGAAGGAAGGAAGGAAGGAAGGAAGGAAGGAAAGAAAGAAAGAAAGAAAGAAAGAAAGAAAGAAAGAAAGAAAGAAAGAAAGAAAGAAAGAAAGAAATTTAACACAGATAATCCTCAATTTATGACCATTATGAATGAATGAGTGAGCCATCTTGGTCTAATGGTTGAGACTTCAGGCTAGAAAGCAGGAGACTGTGAGTTCTAGTCCTGCTGTAGGCATGAAAGCCAGCTGCGTGACTTTGGGTCAATCACCAGGAGACTGTGAGTTCTAGTCCTGCTGTAGGCATGAAAGCCAACTGGGGGACCTTGGGTCCATCACCAGGAGACAAAGAGTTCTAGTTCCACCTTAGGGATAAAATCCGACTGGGTGACTTTGAGTCAATCACCAGGAGATTGTGAGTTCTAGTCCTGCCTTAGGCCTGAAAGCCAGCTGGATGACCTTAGCCTAGTCTCTATTTCTCCCTCAATTCAGTTCATCTCACAGGATTGTTGTCGTGGGAAGAGGGGGGGAGGAGGAAGAAAGTGTGTTGGATATGTTTGCCACTTGAGTTATTTGTAAAAATAACAAAGGTGAGATTAAATAAATAAACAAACAAACAAATAAATAATACCTAAATACCTAAAGAAACAAAAAAAAAAAACAATTCCCACTGTTGGAAAAGATTAAATGGGCCCCTTTAAACCCATCAGCAAACATTGAGTATCAGAATAACAGAGGTGGAAGGGACCTTGGAGGTCTTCTAGTCCAACCCCCTGCTCAGGCAAGAAACCCTATACTATTTCAGACAACTGACTGTCCAATCTCTTCTTAAAAACATCCAGTGTTGGAGCATTTACAACTTCTGGAGGCAAGTTGTTCCACTGGTGAATTGTTCTCACTGTTAAGAAATTTCTCCTTAGTTCTAGGTTGCTTCTCTCCTTGAACAGTTTCCATCCGTTGCTTCTTGTCCTGCCTTCAGGTGCTTTGGAGATCCAAATATACCCTTTTATACATACTGAGTCCTCATTTTACATCTTCCTCCAAAGAGGCCCTGAAGTTACTAATCCAGCAGAGCCTCAGAAAAGGCACGTGTTGTAAGATATCCTATCAGCAAGAGATGGCATTTGTCAACTTCTACATTATTGAGCAACTCTGACCTACGCCACCCAGAGTCCCTTGTCGAGATGGGCAGCTCTGAAAACCAAATAAATAAATAAATTACTTGGTAAGCCAAATTTGTATTCCTTTGTGACGCCGGCATAGTTATTAGGGTTTGAATAGCCTATGCAGAGGGCAATCAGGTATCCTTCGTGGGGGCTCTCCAAACGATTAAACCGGGTTTAAATTGAGAAAGAGAACCAAGTTTTTCCTCGCGGTATATTAATACAACAGGTCAGGGATGGGTTCTTTTAGCAACCAGTTCTCTGCCCAGTTGCTGGGTGGGCATGGCCATGGTGAGTGTGGCCTATTCAGCCTCCTGCACCACGGCGGTGGTGGGGGGGTGTTTTTGCCCTCCCCAGGCTCCGGCAGCTTTCCTTGAGCTCCAGGAACGCAAAAATGGCCTCCCCTGAGCTCCAGAGGCCCTCCAGAGGCTGGAAACGGGTCTGTTTCCAGACTTCGGAAACTTTTGGGAGGCTTGTTTTTTGCACTCCCAGAGCCTCCACATGAGCCTCCACGGGGGCCCTGCATTTAGCTGGCATCCAAAACAGGCTGTATGGAGACTCCCAGCAGGGGAGGAGCAGAGTGGGTGGGGCCAGTCAGTCCTTGCAACTACTAGTTTGGTGAATCAGATGTAAAATTACCATCCGAACCGGCTGAATCACATCCAGGGGTGAAATCCAGCAGGTTCTGACAGGTTCTGGAGAACTGGCAGCGGAAAGTTTGAGTAGTTCAGAGAACCAGCAAATACCACCTCTGGCTGGCCCCAGAGTAGGGTGGGAATGGAGATTTTGCAATATCCTTCCCCCAAGAATGGGGAGGGAATGGGGATTTCACAGTATCCTTCCCTTGCCATGCCCACCAAGCCACACCCACAGAACCAGTAGTAAAAAAAATGATTTTCACCACTGATCCCACCCCTGCAATAGGTAAGAGATTAATAAGAGATTAATCAAAGACAGAGAAAGAACGACGGACCAACTACTAAGCGGAAAACTCCTTTAAATATAGTTCACCTGGAGAGGATCTTAAAAGTCTTTGGTTTGAAGACAGAGAAAAGGTGAGCTAATTCATCGGTGCTGATTACCAAAAAAATGTTTGTGCCCTCAAATGATGTCCTAAATCATTTTTATTGCTCTGTTCCGGTGTCTGGTTTTATCGCTTGGAAATTATCTGATTTTAATCATGTGTGTGCGAGCGTGTGCCTTAATTGCCGGTTTTATTAGCTGTTGGTTTTATTAATGTTTTCTCATTCTTATGCTCTTTTTTTTTTTTTGTTATTACACTTGTCTTTATATTGGGTCTGATGGGTTAACCCTAAACCTAACGAGCAGATGGTGAATTCTAGTCTGACCTTAAGTTATGAAAGCCAGCTGGGTGATTTTGGGCCAACCACCAGGAGACAGTGAGTTCTAGTCCCGCCTTAGGCAGGAAAGGCAGCTGGGTGACTTTGGCCAACCAGCAGGAGATGGTGAATTCTAGTCCCACCTTAGACATGAAAGCAGGTTGGACGGCTGCTCACTCTTGGTCCAACCTACCTCACAGGATTGTTGTTCAGGGGAAAAGAGAAGGAGGAAGGTCTATTAGATATGTTCACCATTTTGAATTACTTATTTATTTATTGTTTATTTATTGGTTCGATTTATATGCCGCCCTTCTCCGGAGACTCAGGGCGGCTTACAATGCATTAAGCAATAGCCTTCATACTTTTGTATATACCTGCTTAGTAGGGCTTTCGCCCCCCACCCCCCAAGCGGTGTTCTTTTTTTATACAAAGTCAGTTTATTGCCCCCACAATCCGGGTCCTCATTTTACCTACCTCGAAAGGATGGAAGGCTGAGTCAACCTTGAGCCTGGTGAGATTTGAACTTGCAGTAATTGCAGGCAGCTGGCAACTAAGTGCTATTTTAACAGCACTTAGTCCCCTGCGTCACCAAGGCGAATTAAAAACTTGGTTATTCAGGTTCCCAACCTGGTCTCATGGGGTTTTTTAAGGGTTTTAAATTTTAGTGGGTTTAATCAGATTTTAACTTTATATTATGGCAGTGAATTTTATTATTGTGAGCCGCCCTGAGTCCACTGGAGATAGGGCGGCATATAAGCCAAATAAAATAAATAAAATAAATAAATAAATCACATGATGAACAGTTGCAGGAATTGGGAATGTCTAGTCTAGTGAAAAGAAGGATTAGGGCTGACAAAATAGAAGTGTGCCAATATTTGAGGGGCTGCCACAAAGAGGAGGGGGTCAACCTGGGATGAAATGCTACCAGCTCGCACCAGTTCGGGTGAAACTGGTAGCAATAAAAGCTACCAGTTTGGGCTAACCGGTAGCAAAAAAAAAAATGCTAGCGAATCTAAATCTCGCGGCACAGCTGTTTCCCCCTTGCTGTTCTACTTACATTCTTAAGCATGAACTGCGCATGAATGCACAACATGCATTTGGCATGCACTGCGCATATGCGTGCATAGTGTGCATTTGGCACGCACCGTGAATGCACGCACAGCGAACTGGTGGAAAACCTCGGAGGATTTCCCCACTGGGGGTCAACCTATTTTCCAAAGCACCAGAAGGCAGGACAAGAAGCAATGGATGGAAACTAAAGAGAGAAGCAACTTAGAACTTAGGAGAATTTTCCTAGCAGTGAGAACCATTAACCAATGGAATGGCCTGCCTGCAGAAGTTGTGAATGCTCCATCACTGGAGGCTTTGAAGAAGAGATTGGATAGCCATTTGTCTGGAATGGTATATGGTCTGCTGCTTCTGCAGGGGGTTGGACTAGAAGACCTCCAAGGTCCCTCCCAACTTTGATATTCTATAACATTCTAAGAAACAAGATGGCCTTTTAGGACAGTGGAGTCTAGATTATAGGGCCACTTTGGTCTAGTAGTTAAGGCACCTGGCTAGAAACCAAGAAACCATGAGTTCAAATCCCGCCTTAGCCATAAAGGGTGGCTAGATGACAGCGGGCTAATCCCTGTCTCTTAGCCCAACTCACCTCACAGGGTTGTTGTGGTTAAAAATAGAAGGAGGAAGAAGTATTAGGTATGTTTACTGCAGGGGTGAAATCCAGCAGATTCTGACAGGTTGTGGAGAACCGGTAGTGGAAATTTTGAGTAGTTCGTAGATCCAGTAGCAGAAATTTTGAGTAGTTTGGAGAACCAGTAGCAGAAATTTTGAGCAGTTCGGCGAATCGGTAGCGGAAATTTTGAGCAGTTCGGAGAATCGGTAGCGGAAATTTTGAGTAGTTTAGAGAACCAGTAGCGGAAAATTTGAGCAGTTCGGAGAATCGGTAGCGGAAATTTTGAGTAGTTTAGAGAACCAGTAGCGGAAATTTTGAGTAGTTCAGAGAACCAGTAGCAGAAATTTTGAGTAGTTCGTAGATCCAGTAGCAGAAATTTTGAGTAGTTTGGAGAACCAGTAGCAGAAATTTTGAGTAGTTTAGAGAACCAGTAGCGGAAATTTTGAGCAGTTCAGAGAACCAATAAAGGAAATTTTGAGCAGTTCAGAGAACCAATAAAGGAAATTTTGAGCAGTTCAGAGAACCAGCAAATACCACTTCTGGCTGGCCCCAGAGTGGGTGGGAATGGAGATTTTGCAGTATCCTTCTCTGCCACGCCCGCCAAGCCACACCCACAGAACCGGTATTAAATAAATTTGGATTTCACCACTGGTTTACTGCCTTGAGTTATTTGTAGAAGTAATAAAGGCGGGATACAAATTTAATAAATGAAAGGATCAGGCATGCTTCATTTATTTTTATATTTGATTCGATTTCAGCCAACACTGAGCTGCCTCTAGGCAGCTCATAAGAGAAATCAGCCAAGCTGGTGCTACTCCTGACAATAGAAAGACCTTCCCTTGGGCCTCTGTAAGTAAGTAAGTAAGTGAAATTCCTGGATCTAGACTTGGTCTGGGCTACAAAAATTGAGATAATTGGGTTGTTGTTCTAATTGGCAGCAAAAACATAGAGGTTTTTTGGGTTTTTTTGTATGTTTGCTGGTAATTTATAGATGTTTACATGTTTTTACAACCCAGAATTGCTGCTGCAACTTGGATCCAGATTTTGAACGGGAAACTGACTGGTTATAATTTGAAGCCAGCAAAAAGGTCTAATGTCCAACTTCTCTTTAGCCGAGACTAAAAACCAGAGTTGCACCGATAGGGATTTTGAGGAGACAGACTATGGATCAATAATTGATGGCCAGAATTATAGATGCTATTAAGAAAGCATTCCGAGCCATTTGTCCAGTGCAAATGCAAGTTCTAATGAGAGTAGAAAGTAAGATTCGGCTTTTGCGCTTCTCTCTCCCATCCCTGGCTTTTTGTTTTGGGGTGATCGATAGAATTTCCACCTGATTCTTGGAATTTCTGTCTGGAAATTTCTCCTTAGTTCTAGGTTGTTTCTCTCCTTGATGAGTTTCTATCCATTTCTTCTTGTCCTGCCTTGAAGTGGGGAAGGATACTGCAAAATCTCCATTCCCACCCCACTCCAGGGGAAGGATACTGCAAAAATCTCCATTCCCCCCCCCCACTTTAGGGGAAGGATACTGCAAAATCTCCTTTCCCAACCCACTCCTGGGGGAAGGATATTGCAAAATCTCCATTCCCACCCCACTGCAGAAGGATACTGCAAAATCACCATTTCCCGCCCCCCCACTCTAGGGGAAGGATACTGCAAAATCCCCATTCCTTCCCCACTCTAGGGGAAGGATACTGCAAAATCTCCATTCCCACCCCACTCCAGAAGGAAACTGCAAAATCACCATTCCCTCCCCACTCCAGGGGAAGGATACTGCAAAATCCCCATTCCTTCCCCACTCTTGGGGGAAGGATATTGCGAAACCTTCATTCCTACCCCACTCTGGAGCCAGCCAGAGGTGGTATTTGCCGGTTCTCTGAACTGCTCAAAATTTCCGCTGCCGGTTCTTCAGAACCTGTCAGAAGCTGCTGGATTTCACCCCTGAGCAGGGGGTTGGACTACAAGACCTCTAAGGTCCCTTGCAGCTCTATTCTGATTGATTGATATGGTGAGGAATAACATCTCTGGCCGGTGGTGCCTCCTAATGAGCAAAAATGCATCCATCAAAAGATATCCCTTGCTCTGGTATGTTAACTAATAGAGTATCTTCTATTTATCTACATTGTGGTTTAGAAGTAGAAAGAGCAGCGGAGCCAGGGGAGAATTATTACCTTCGCAGAATGTCTGTGATGGGGCATCCAGGGTAATAATCTGGACTCTCAGTGGCCTCGTGGGAATGATTTCTTGCAAAGACATGTTGGTTTCCCCTGGAAGGTAAGGCATTTTTTCTCCACTTTCCCTCCACTTTCTGCTGAGTTGGAAAGTTGTTACTTTGCGAGGCAGCCTCGTAAAATTTAAATATCATGAGCTTCCTTGACATTGTGATTCATGAGCCAAATAATGGCGCCATTAAAAGAGAGTGGAAGCTGTTAGGCCAGTCAGTTGCGAAGCTCCGAATTAGAGTTCCTTGAAATATGACCGCCAGACTTCAATGCAAATGCATCTCCCTTCACTCCGGCTGAGTACAAATGGAGGACGGGCGAGAGAGTGAAGAATACTTTGGTTAGCAAATTATAAAGGATGGCCAGTCCTGGAGAGATAAATTTAGACGGGGAGGAGAGCAGGGACCGCTAATTCAGCAGGATTAAGCATGCCGATGCCGTATTTCTTAATTCAGAGTCGATTGTTATTCAGTTAATCAGAATAGAGCCGGAAGGGACCTTGGAGGTCTTCTAGTCCAACCCCCTGCTCAAGCCAAGGACCCTATACAATTTCAGACAGGTGGCTGTCCAGGCTCTTCTTAAAAACCTCCAGGGATGAAGCACCTACAGTTTCTGATGGCAACTTGTTAATTGTCCTCGCTGTTAGGAAGTTTCTCCTTCATTCCAGGTTGCTTCTCTCCTGGATTGGTTTCCATCCATTGTTTCTTGTCTTGCCTTCCGGTGCTTTGGAAAATATATTGACCCCTTCCCAGTGGTGGGTTGCTCTTGGTTTGGTCTGGTTCTATCGAACCAGTAGTAGAACCGGTGGGAAGCTCTGCCCATCCGCCATGATGTCATCATTGGTGATCTGCACATGTGCAGAAGTGTGCACAGTCCGGTTACAAACCAGTAGTAAAGGTAAGTAGAACCCCTCCTCTGCCCCCTCCTCTGTGACAGCCCTTCAAATACTGGAATAGCAATAACAATAGTACTTAGACTTATATACCGCTTCAGGGTGCTTTATAAGCAGTTTACAGAGTCAGTCTACTGACCCCCAACAACCTGGGTCCTCATTTTACCCACCGTGGAAGGACGGAAGGCTGAGTCAACCTTGAGCCTGGTGAGATTCGATCTGCCAAACTGCTGGCAGCGGTGATCAGCAGAAGTAGCCTGCAGTACTGCACTCGAACCACTGCACCACTGCAGCTGTTATACTGCTATCATGTCACTCCAGTCCTTTTTTCTAGACTTAGCCATACCCAATTCCTGCAACCATTCTTTATATGTTTGGGTCTCCAGGCCCTGAATCAATTAACAACTAGGTTAGATTAGCAGAGTTCGAAGGGACCTTGTAGGTCATTTAGTCTAACCCCCCACCCAAGCAGGAGACCCTACACCATTTCTGACAAATGGCAGTCCAATCTCTTCTTGAAAGCCTAAACTAATCTACTGAGTTGCTCTTCTTGGCCCTTTTTCCAAAGTCTCACCCTTTTTTTTGTAATGTGGTGACCAAAACTGGATGCAGTATTCCAGATGTGGTCTTACTAAGTATTGGAAGAAATGTCCATCTGGGTTCAGTTCCAAGTGGGGAGAAAGACACTGGAAACATGGAGGCTGCTCGGAAGGATGGTTTAATGGTGAACAGGACCACACGGGTTTGAAGTCCTGGGTAGCTGACCACATGGAGTGGAGAGGGAGTGTTATTTATACCCACTCTTGGGCTTTGAACTTGAGCTTCCTGTTCCTGTGGCAAGGGCATGTATCCTATTGTTTGCAGTCGGACTCCCATGTGGAGTCATGTTTGTCTGAATCAAGTTTGATGGAACCTTGCTGGGTGATGATATGAAGGGGCTTCGTAAATTCATATTACAGTGGTGGGATTCAACCGGTTCTATCTGGATTGCGCGAACTGGTAGCGGCTGGACAGAGAGTGCTGATGCCATTCCTGGGATATGTTGGAGACCCTCTCCCAGCTTAGTAGTGACAGTCCCAAGTGTGTGTCTTCCACCCCTTTGGCCTTCACTTTCCATATCCTCTCCAGTTCCCATGTGAGGAACTGGGATGCTCCTCAATTTACAACCATTTGTTTGGGGATTATTCAACATTACAATGGCACTGTAAAAAAGTGACTTATGATCCCCTTTTTACCCTTATGACCGTTGAGAATCTGCCAGCTTCATTCAGTAAAGATTGAATGCTAAGCGGCACTATCTTATAAAAACAGAAGTGCAGTTAATCCTCGATTTACAAGAGTTCATTTAGCGACCATTTGACATTACAAAGGAACCAGAAAACAGTGACTTATTTCCATTTTGCACACTTACGACAGTGGTGAAATCCAAATTTTTTTACTACCGGTTCTGTGGGTGTGGCTTGGTAGGCATGGTGTGGCTTGGTGGGCGTGGTGGGTATGGCAGGCGTGGCTTGGTGGGTGTGGCAGGGGAAGGATATTGCAAAATCTCCATTCCCACCCCATTCTGGGGCCAGCCAGAGGTGGTATTTGCCAGTTCTCTGAACTGCTCAAAATTTCCACTACTGGTTCTCCAGATCCTGTCAGAACCTGCTGGATTTCTCCTCTGACTTACAACCATTCCAGCATCTCCTGGGACACATGGTCAAAATTCAAATGCTTGGAAACTGACTTCTATTTATGATGGTTGCAGTGTCCCCAGGGTCAAATGATATTCACCTTTGGCAACCTTCTGACAAGCAAAGTCAATAGGGAAGCCAGAGCCGTGGTGGTGCAATGGTTAGAATGCAATATTGCAGGCAAATTCACTGCTCACTGCCAGCAGTTCGATCCTGACCCGCTCAAGGTTGATTTAGCCTTCCATCCTTCCGAGGTCAGTAAAATGAGGACCCAGATTGTTGGGGGCAATAGGTTGACTCTGTGAACTGCTTAGAGAGGACTGTAAAGTACTATGGAGTGGTATGTAAGTCTAAGTGCTGTTGTCATTTAGTTATAAATCATTAAGAGCGTGGTGGTGCAGTGGTTCAAATGCAGTATTGCAGACTAACTCTGCCCACTGCCAGGAGTTTGATCCTGACCAGCTTCCAGGTTGACTCACCCTTCCATCCTTCCGAGGTTGGTAAAATGAGGACCCAGATTGTTGGGGGCAACAGGCTGATTCTATAAAACTGCTTAGAGAGGGCTGTAAAACTGCTATGAAGCGGGATATAAGTCTTAAGTGCAATTACTCTTCTCCTAACAACCGTGTTGCTAACTTAACAACTAGAGTGATTCACTTAACAACTGTGGCAAGCAAGGTCATAAAATGGGGCAAAGCTCACTGAACAAATGTGTCACTTAGCAACATAAATGTGGGGCTCAATTGTGGTTATAAGTGAAGGACTACCTATAGAATAGAATAACAGAGTTGGAAGGGACCTTGGAGGTCTTCTAGTCCAACCCCCTGCCCAGGCAGGAAACCCTACACCACTTCAGACAAAGGGTTATCCAACATCTTCTTAAAAACTTCCAGTGTTGGGTCATTTACAATTTCTGCAGGCAGGTTGTCCCACTGATTAATTGTTCTCACTGTCAGGAAATTTCTCCTTAGTTCTAGATTGCTTCTCTTCTTGATTAGTTTCCACCCATGGCTTCTTGTCCTGCCCTCAAGTGCTTTGGAGAAGAGCTAGACTCCCTCTTCTTTGTGGCAGCCCCTGAGATATTGGAAGACTGCTATCACGTCTCCCCTAGTCTTTCTCTTCACTAGATGAGACAAACCCAGTTCCGTTCTTCATATGTTTTAGCCTCCAGTCCCCTAATCCTCTTTGTTGCTCTTCTCTGCACTCTTTCTAGAGTCTCAACATCTTTTTTACATCATGGCAACCAAAACTGAATGCAATATTCCAAGTGTGGCCTTACCAAGACCTTATAAAGTGGTATTAACACTATAGTTCTCCAGCTTCTCATATTTCTGGTGTTGCTGTCCTTGGCGTCGCGGTGGCACAGTGGTTAGAGTGTGGTACTGCAGGCTGCTTCTGCTGACTGCCGGCTGCCTGCAATTTAGCAGTTCAAATCTCACCAGGCTCAAACCTTCCATCCTTCCAAAGTCGGTAAAATGAGGACCTAGATTGATGCAGGCAAAATACTGACTCTGTAGAGCGGGCTGTAAAGCACTGTAAAGTGGTATATAAGTCTAAGTGCTATTGCTACATCTAGTGCGACAACCAGGTGGCATCACTCTGCCTTCTTCCAACCAAGAGTGACAATCAGTGGTGGGATTCAGCCGGTTCTGTCCAGATTGCACTAACCGGTAGCGGCGACTGCAGGAGGCTCCGCCCACCTGCCCGGATGTAATGTGTTACTACTGTGCATGCGCAGAAGGCCTCATACATGTGCAGAGGCATGCATGCTCACATTTGCGAACCGGTAGGGAAGGTTAGTGAATCCCACCTCTGGTCAGAATGTCCTTGGTTCCCAAGAGAAAATATTTTGTTTTGTCTGCCAAAATCTCTCTATCTCAAATCCTACTCCCTCCCTGACTCTGAGCTCCAGTGTGGCAACACCGAAGCAGACAAATATGGCTTCGGCCAAGACGGCTTCAGGATTCACCGCTTCACTTCACAGCATACATTTTGGGCTCCATTGCAGTTGTAAGTTGAGGACTGCCTATGTTTTATCATGCCGTCCGATGCACGCTGTTCCTGCCTGCATCTAAGCACGCTAACGCCATATTTCTTAAATCAGAGTCTGTTGTACGTGTACATGCACACATCTCCTGTTACACCATTGCCGGAGGCAGTATGAGAATAGAGATTTCACCAAGCTACAACTTTTCTTCCTCTTCTTCTTCTTCTTCTTTTTTTTTTTAACTGAGGTCACTGTGTAAACAGTTAATGAAGCAAAGACACTCGAGGGATTCATTGGCTGAACACACCGAGATGTGTTTCCTCTAAATGTTCAATTGGCAGTTACAAAATTACTTTGGCAAGGCTCGGAAAAGAGCCATGGACATCGCGTCTCTCTCTCTCTCTCTCTGCATTAAATGAAGTGTTCAGAATTAATTTCTAAAGCAGCAGAATCATTTGACTGGAGCATCTAATAACGGCCGGGAAAGGAAAGGGGAGGGGGGGGAAAACGCCACCAAATTTCAAAGGAAGAAAGCAAGCCAGAGGTTAGAGACACCTCATATAATCTGGGAGGGAAGGGAAGGGTTATTATAACACTTCAGCTAACATCTTACCAGTAGATTTACCTTGTAAATTAGCCAGCTTTAAGTGCATCCTTCAATGGCGGCTAGGGAAGGGGGAAAAAAAACCAATTAAGATTAATGTCTTGGATGAGAGCCAACATCTAAAGCAGTCCGGTGACATTCTGCTCCGGTGCTCAAGAATTTAATGGAGCAGTAACTCCAGCTCCGGGGATAGAGCCGATGGCCACGAGCAAACAAGTTCACCTTCTAGCTTATTTTCATGAATCTGGAAGAGAAACAGCCAGAGTTCCCTGGGTTTGTCCTCCGTTCTTTCAGTTTCCAGCTTTCCCAGAGGAATCTCGGAAAGTAAATATGTTAGCTGGTCACATTCCCCCCACCCCCACCCCTTTGCGACAAATTACAGGCAATGCTCAATTTACGACCGTCACTGAGCTGCAAATTTCCACTATTAAGCAAGATAGCAGTTACGAGAATTTCATCCCATTTATGATCTTAGAATGGGACACCTCACTTCAGCCAACTCGATACAGGGTACTTGCCCCAGTCAAGTCACAATGGGCAATTTGCCACAGCAACTCACCACAATCAACTCACCCCAGTCAACTCACCATGGCCAATTTGCCATGGCCAACTCACCCTGATCAACTCACCATGGCCAATTAGCCACAGCCAACTCATCGTGGCTAACTCGCCACAGTCAACTCACCATGGCCAATTTGCCTCAGCCAAGTCACCACAGTCAATTCACCACAGCCAACCATGACAGGACAACCTGTAACCATACCACATTCTTCCCTTCTGAAAAGAGAGCAGGCTATCCGATTCAATTACTCTTCTCCTCTCCTCTCTCCTTTATATGAAATAGTTACTTTTTGAGGGGTGTCTGGGTTTTGGGCAGCAGCCTAGCCGTTTCCCCATCTCTCATTTGCAGTTTAGTTATTAGCTAGAATCAGTGGTGAGATTCAAGTAATTTAACAAGCAGTTCTCTTCCCTAATGATTTCTTCCAACAACTAGTTTGCCAAACTGCTCAAAAAGTTAAGAACCGGTTCTCCCGAAGTGGTGCGAACCGGCTGAATCCCACCACTGGCTACAATCCAACTTTGTGGGGTTTTTTTTATTGACCCAGGCCAAACAAGGGGACAAATTGCTGCAGTCCAGATGTTGTAATAGCTGAGTATGAAATCTGAGCAAACCTGAAAGTGATTAAAGGGAAGAAAGACACTCGGGATAAAGATTTAGTTCAGTTCTAGTGGCTGGAAGAGTTATTCAGTGGAGGAATGCCAGATTAAGGGGTCAATCTGCGGCACAGATTGCTGCATGCATTCATTGTTAAAGGCCTTGGGCAGCCTACTTCTGAAGAGGGTGGTCTTGCAGGAAGGGAGGGAGGAAGGGTGGGAGGAAGGAAGGGAATGGGAATAAGGGAGGAAGGGAGGAGGAAAGGAGGGGAAGGGATGGAAGGGAAGAGGAGGAAGGAAGGAAGGAAGGAGGGAGGGAGGGAGGGAGGGAGGGAGGGAGGGAAGGAAGGAAAGGAAGGAAGGAAGGAAGGAAGGAAGGAAGGAAGGAAGGAAGGAAGGAAGGAAGGAAGGAAGGAAGATGGAGGGGGATAGGAGAGGGAGGATGGAAGGAATGGAAAGGAGGGAGGGAGGGAGGAGGAAAGGAGGGGAAGGGATGGAAGGGAAGAGGAGGAAGGGAGGGAGGAAAGGAGGGGAAGGGGATAGGGGAGGGAGGGAGAGAAGAAGAAAGGGAGGAAGGTGGGAGGGTGGAAGGGAAGGAGGAAAGAAGGAAGGTAGGAGGAAGAGGAAGGGGAAGGATGGGGAGGAGGAAAAGAAAGGAGAGAGGGAGGAAGAAAGGAATGGGAGGTTGGAGGGAGGGAAAGAAGGAAGAGGAGGGAAGGAGGGAAGGAGGGAAGGGAAGGGAAGGGAAAGAGGAAGGGAGAGAGGCTTCGATGCTTAATTTATCTTGACATATTAGTTAATGAAGGAAAACTGTTTACATGTTGTTGTTATAGCAAGGTTTGGGTGATTAGATCCTATAAATTATGCAGGACACCATTAATAAATTTCATTAGACGCTGTATTAGGCTCTCTCCAGCCCAAGCAACAACTTCTGATTAATTACACAGGCAATCGCCGGAAGAGCTGACGTAGCTAAAGTACCGGAATGAGCGTCTGAGAGCCCCATTGGATGCAGCCTTCATTAAGGTGGGAGTCGAGGTATCTGGGGTAACAAATCACCCTTGGATAGGACAGATCAGAAGTCATTAAAGCTTGAGCACTTGATGAATTTAATCTTTTCTTTGGGAAGGGGGATATCAGAGATATTTATCCCATAATGAAACCTTGGAGGGTTTTTTCCCACCCATCACTGAAGTAATTTTTTTCCGGCCGTAGAGCTGTGGGGAACAATAATAAAGGTCTTTTATTGAGACTTCAAAGCCAGGCAGATCCATTCCATGCTGGTGTGTCCTTCAGCATCTCGATGTCTGTTTACCATGATAGAAATTTCTTTTACTTTTTTAAAAAAAAATAATATATTTATTTTTTCTTTACCTACAATACGTGCTTGGTGGACATTGTACTGTCTGAGACAATTTGTTTACATAATAATCCTTTTTCACATCCTAATTTCTACCTCTATTTTCCAACCAATTGATAAAAACAAGTCCCAAATTTGGAAGTCCTCTGTGTCTTCTTTTTCTTTAATCTTCAGTGTTAAACTATCCATTTCTGCACAGTCTAATTTTTTTATTATTATTATGTCTTCTTCTGTGGGTGTTTCCTCATTTTTCCAATATTGTGCAAATACAATTCTTGCTGCTGTCAAAACATGTAATATCAAATATACATTCCCTTTGTCGTATTTTTCTGTTATTATGCCTAACAGAAATACTTCTGGTTTATAATCTATATGTGCCTTAACATTTTTTCTAACCATGTGTGCACTTCCATCCAGAATTATTTTTGCTTTTGGACACGTCCACCTCATATGATAGTATGTGCCCAGTACTTGATTACATTTTCAACATTTGGTGGACGTATTTTTAAACATTTTTGCTAGCCTCGCCGGTGGAAATTTCTTTTACATTTTGACAACTCAGGCGGAACTCTAAAGGTGGATGATAAATACAGGTAGTCCTCCACTTACGACCACAATTGAGCCCAAAATCTGTGTTGCTAAGCGAGAAATGTGTTAAGTCAGTTTGGCTCCATTCCCATTTGTCTGCTGTGCTACAACCATTGCACTCATCCATGGGATTTTCACAATCAAGGATCGTTTGCCAATGAGGAAAGAATTTGTTGGTCATTAGCTAAGTTGTGTCTGACTCTTCATTGCCCCATGGACCATAGCACACCAGGTCATCCTGTCCTGTCCTATATCCCGGAGTTTGCCCAATTTCAGGTTCATTGGGTTGACGACACCACCCAACCATCACATCTTCTGCCATCTCCTTTTCCTTTTGCCTTCCATCTTCCCCAACATCAGGGAGTCTTTTCCAATAAGCCCTCTCAGCTCATTAGTATTTGAACTTTAGCTTCAGGAACTGTCCTTCCAAAGGACAGTCTGGGTGGCTTTCCTTTAAGATTAACCAACTGGATCTCCTTGCAGATCAAGGGACTCTCAAAAGTTTTCTCCAGCACCACAATTTGAGAAAAGAGAAAAGAATATATGTGTAGCGCTAACCCTCGTAAAAGCCGCTGGAGTCCGGATTTTCCTGGCCCATTTTGGAATGGCCACCTGTCCACACTGGTCCCTCGCTCAGGCACCTCTCCTGGCCTGGGTCATGTTGGGGTAATGGTCAGTCTTTTCCTAGCCACATGATAATATGTGATGGTATTCATGTGGCTGGTCAGTCCTTCTTCTTTTCTCTCTCTCTCCCTTTCTTGAATTGCCTGCTGAGCTCTCCTTCCACTGCCTCTGCTTCTTCATTGATTCCTCTCCTTGCTCCACAGAAACCTGTCCTATCCTATCCCCCGCCCCCTTTTCTCCCTCAGGCTTGGCCCACAGAAGCCTCTCCTATCCTATCCCCCCCCCCTTTCTCCCTCAGGCATGCCACACAGAAGCCTCCTCTATCCTATCCCTTCTCTCCCTCAGGCTTGCCCCACAGAAACCTCTCCTATCCTATCCCCTTATTTCCCTCAGGCTTGCCCCACAGAAGCCTCTCCTATCCTATTCCCTTATCCCTCCTTTTTTCCCCCCAGGTCTCTTCCCTATCCCTCACCTTCCCACTTTCCCCCCCCCCCTTTTCTAGCCAAGGCCCGCCTTCCTTGTCTTGCACTCCCCCTGTCTCCTCCCCTTCCTACCAAACCCTCCTTTTATTCCCTCCTCCCCCTGCTACATATGCATCTTTTAAAAGTTATCAAATCTAATCAAAAGAGTGGAGACTCCTTGAGTTGAGTTCAACATTCGGTTAGCACCTGGATACATTAATAAAGTTTTCTAGACTATAACATGGAAGTTGTCTGGCTCAGGAAATCAGGAGCCAGTAGAGAGTTTAAAAACACAATGAGTTTATTTCATACTACCTATCCACCAGAATCTGATCTACCAATGGTCAAGGCAAATTGGCCCCTCATAAATGTCAACAGATTTCAAAGGTAACTGGACTTAGGTCTCTTATGGAGAGATAGTAACCCTGCCCTCAGGTTCAACTTGGTCATCTCCTACACAAGAGACCTGGACTTAGGTCTCTTATGGAGAGATAGTAACCCTGCCCTCAGGTTCAACTTGGTCATCTCCTACACAAGAGACCTGGACTTAGGTCTCTTATGGAGAGATAGTAACCCTGCCCTCAGGTTCAACTTGGTCATCTCCTACACAAGTGGCTTCTATTTCACTGAAGACTTTCTCCACTCTGGCATTTCTCCATCATTTCCCATCTCAATTCTAACAGATTCAACCTTCTTAGCTTCAAAGCTCAAAGAAGGTAGTCTACTTAAAGAATAACAGAGTTGGAAAGGACCTTGGAGGTCTTCTAGTCTAACCGCCTGCTCAGGCAGAAATCCCTATAACATTTCAGACAAATGGTCATCCAACCTCTTCTCAAAAACCTCCAGGGATGGAGCACCCAGAATTTCTGGAGGCAAGTCATTCCACTAATGATTTGGTCCGTCAGGAAATTTCTCCTTAGTTCTAGGTTGGTTCTCTCCTTGATTGGTTTCCATCGGTTGCTTCTTGTCCTGCTTTGAGATGCTTTGGAGAATAGTTTGATTCCATCTTCCCTGTGGCACCTTCTTAGATATTGGAACACTGTTATCATGTCACCCCTAGTCCTTCTTTTCATTAAACTAAACATACCCAATTCCTGCATCCAATTCCTGCAACCCATTAGGGTTCCAGAGTGTTTTATCCTCTGGAACCCTAATCATTTTTGTTGCTCTTTTCTTCACTTTTTCCAGAGTCTCAACATCTTTTTTTTAATATCATGGTGACCAAAGTTAGATGCAGTATTAAGTGTGGTCTTAATAAGGCTTTATCAAGCGATACTAACCGTTCACATGATCTTGAATCTATCCCTCTGTTAATGCAACCTAGGATTGCATTGGCTTTTTTGGCGATGGCTGGAAACTGCTGGCTCGTATTTAAGTCATTGTCCACTAGGACTCCAAGAACCCTCTTGCATTTAGTGCTATTGAGCCAGGTACCACCTATACCAGGGGTCTGCAACCTTAAACACTCAAAGAGCAATTTGGACCTGTTTCCCACAGAAAAAAAAACAACCACCGGAAGCCACAAAACCTGGGTGGGTGTGGCCAACTCCACATCACTCACTCCCACCCAGTCACATGACCTCCTAGCCACGCCTACCCAGCTGGTCATAAGGGCAGAGAACCGGTTGTTAAAAAACACCGAGAATCACAAAACCCTTTTCTCTCTTTCTCCCCCACTCTCTCTGTATCTCTCTCTGTTTCTGGTGCTCCAGTGCACACGTGCGTTCCAGTTTGGATACTCGGTGGCAAAAATGTTTGTTTATTTATTTGTTTATTTCTTTATTGTCATATTTATATGCCGCCCTTCTCCCGAAGGACTCAGGGCGGCTCACAAAATAAGCAATCCAACAATAAATAGAATTAAAATGATATAATCCAACTTAAAACCCCAAATCCCCAGATTAAAATACACGGCAGATCAGGGAATTTGCTGAAAAAGCCTTGTCTTTAGGTTGGCGCGGAAGGTGCGGAGGTCGGGGGCCATCCGGAGCCCAGTGGGTAAACCATTCCAGAGGGTCGGTGCGGCCACAGAGAACGCCTTCATCCTGGGGACCACCAGCCAACACTGTCTGGCCGAAGGGACCCGGTGGAGGACAGTCCTATGTGAGCACACTGGGCGGTGGGAGGCCGGTAGGAGGTGGTCCTGGAAGTACCCCGGGCCCATGCCATGAAGTGCTTTATAGGTGAGCACCAGCAGTTTACCATCACTGACCTACACTATACCTGTGCATTTGATATTTCTTGCCTAAGTGTAAAACCTTACTTTTCTCAGCTTTGGATTTTATTTTATTAGATTGGGCCCACTTTCTTAAAACCCCTTCTGTGGCTTAAGCCTATCTCCTGGGGTGTTGGCTATTCCTGCCAGCTTGGTGTCATTACTTGGTCTTCTGAGACCAAATCTAATATGTCTTCTTTTTCTTAAGGTCAAATAACATGAAGGGAAAGCCTCCACTAAAATAGATTTTATGTTTCTATGAGCCCAAGTAGGTCTTTTCAGCTCGGCCCAATGCTATTGGCTTAGCTCTTATTTGTACCCCAGATCAACAATTCAGTTGGTTTTGTTTCTCACACTTACAAGCTTCTGAGTAGGGACTTGGGAAAGATGTATCTCAAAGAAAGAGTGATTATAGTGCCTTAATATCTCTATTGGGCAAATGTAATTTCCTGTTTCCAGATTTCTGCTTTCCTTTGGCAATAGATACAGAGACCAGTTTGTGAAATTTATTTCCCCATGCTGACTGACCTAATTCTTCCAGCTTGCTGGTCTGAATTTAAAACTACATCCAAACTCCTTTTCTTGGGGGTTTTTTTTTTTCCTTTTAATTCCAACATGGCTGGCTTTTTTTTTTTTTTAATGCTTATAAAAAGGCTTTCACCCCCAAAGAAGGAAGAAACAACATGGCAGAAAACAAACAAATATTCTTATGCCAAGAAAATCAAAGCCATGATGGAAATCCTTCCGAATGTAACCAATATAATACAAGTTGCAGGGTTTATTTGGAATCTCTTTTCTCATTGATTGGAATCACCAAAGGAGGTGAAAGAAACTTCAGGTCTCTGAGAAATGTGCTAAATTTGAGATTTCTCTGCAATTAATTAAGCTTACATATTGTTTTCCCTGTCTGGCTGTTTCTAATAGTAATCAAGGCAATGTTATAAATAAATAACATTTATTTATTTATTTATTTATTTATTTATTTATTTATTTATTTACTGATCTTAGTGGTCTCATGAACCAAGGAAAGGAGTCAAAAAAAAAAATCAAGATGGTAGCAATCAGAGGTTGCTGGCCCAAAGTCACCCAGGTGGTTTTTATGCCTAAAGTGAGACTAGAACTCACAGCGTCCTGGTGATTGGCCCAAAGGAAACCAGGTGCTTTCTTGCCTATGGTGGATCTAGAACTCACAACTTCCTGGTGATTGGCCCAAAGCTGTTCAGCTGGCTTTCATGCCTCAGGCAACACTAGAATTTACCATCACCTGATCATAGGTGATTGACCTAAAGTCAGACATCCAGCTTTCATAACTAAGGTAGGACTAGAACCAGAGCTAGGTTTCAGCAGGTTCTGATCAGTTCTAGAGAACCGGGAGTGGAAATTTTGAGTAGTTCGGAGAACCAGTAGTAAAAATTCTGACAGGCCCCACCCCCATCTACTCTCTGCCTCCCGAGTCCCAGCTGATCGGGAGGAAATGGAGATTTTACAGTATCCTTCCCTTGCCAAGCCCACTATGCCACGCCCACCAAGCCATGCCACGCCACGCCCACTAAGCTATGCCACACCCACCCAAGCCACACCCACAGAACCAGTAGTAAAAAAATTTGAAAGCCACCACTGGTAGCAATGACAGTGTAAGCAAATATGCCTCCTTTTATTTTTTTACAAGTGTTTGCATGTTGCATGTAAAAGGAGATGCGGCTTCAGTCCTATAGTTTTATAGGGGAGGTATTTACCATCTAGAAGAGGAGAGGAGGGAAGGGAAGGGAAGGGAAGGGAAGGGAAGGGAAGGGAAGGGAAGAGAAGAGAAGAGAAGAGAAGAGAAGAGAAGAGAAGAGAAGAGAAGAGAAGAGAAGAGAAGAGAGAAGAGAAGAGAAGAGAAGAGAAGAGAAGAGAAGAGAAGAGAAGAGAAGAGAAGAGAAGAGAAGAGAAGAGAATAGAATTCTTTATTGGCCAAGTGTGATTGGGCACACAAGGAATTTGTCTTTGGTGCATAAGCTCTCAGTGTACATAAAAAGACAAGATACACTCGTCGAGAATCACAAGGCACAATACCCAGTGACAGTCATACGGTACAATAAGCAATCAAATCATAGTAGAAAACAATCAATATCAATATCAATCACAAGAATACAAGGAAAAAGTTACAGTCATGCAGTCACAAGTGGGAGGAGATGGGCGACGGGAACGATGAGAAGGCCTGATTGACTTGGTTTTGATCCATTTCTGCTAAAGTTCTTATGAAATACTCTCAAGTCAAACTCATCCTCCAATTCTAGCTTCATCAGATCTCAGACTGGGAATTTTCCCTGGAGAAATAGCCCACGGGCAAGATAAATGACAGGATATTTGCATGATACTGGTCCATTGTTACTGATTTAAGGACCAATAAAGATGAATATTGGTAACTCAGAGTTGAAATGAGGGATCCTTGGTGCTCTCTTGAGCTTCGTTGTTGTCTTGCAGATGTTTTATTTCCAAAACAAGATAACATCATTGGTACTAGAAAGGAATTGTTGTAGTTGTAGTTCCTCTTCTTCTTCTTCTTTTTCTTCTCCTTGTTCCTCTTCCTCTTCTGCTTCTTCTGCTTCTCCTCTCCCTTATTCCTCCTCCTCTTCCTCCTATGACTGGACAGTCATTTGTCCAGAATGCCATAGGGCAGATGGCTAACCCTTTTGCTGTCATGTGCCAAAAGCGGGGGGAGCGCAGGGGGATTTCATGCGCACGTGCCCACACCCATAATTCAATGCGCCCCACCTACCTCCCCCCCCCGCACATGTACGCATGACACACACACACACCCATGCGACCCCCGCTTTTGGCATGTGATGCAGGGGTGAAATGCTCCCGGATCGGACCGGATCACCTGATCCAGTAGCAATGGAGGCGGGTGGTTCGGAAAACCGGTAGCAAAAATCTCTGCCCTCCCCCCCCCCATTGCCCAGCTGAGCCACGCAATCATGAGAGGCTTTTTTTTTTTTATTTTAAAAGCATTTTTTCTACAACCTCTTTGGCCGAAAAAAATGCTTTTAAAAGTAAAAAAAAAAAGAGCCTTTGATGATTGCATGGCTCAGCTGGGATCATCAGAGGCTTTTTCAAAAAAGCCTCTGCCAATCAGGCAACTCAGCTAGGATCATCAGAGGCTTTTAAAAAAAAAAGCCTCTGCCAATCAGGCAAGTCAGCTGGGATCGTCAGAGGCTTTAAAAGCATTTTTTTTTACAACCTCTTCAGCCGAAGAGGTTGTAGAAAAAATGGTTTTAAAAGTTAAAAAAAAAGGTGGCCGCACCCACTCAGTCATATTACCCCTCACAACCACCAAGCCACGCCCACAGAACCGGTAGTAACAAATTTTACATTTCACCACAGATGTGATGTCACGGTAGGCCCCATAGGCCCTTTTTTTTTTGCCCTCCCCAAGCTCCAGAGGCTTTCTTGGAGCCTGGGGAGGATGAAAATGTCCTTCCCCACCCCCACAGAGGCTCTCTGGAGGCCAGAAATGGCCTGTTTCCCGACTTCCGGTGGGTCCAGAAGGCCTAAAAATCAGCTGACTGGCACACACATGTGCGCTGGAGCTGAGCTAGGGCAACACTTGCATGCCCACAGATATGGCTCCGTGTGCCACCTGTGGCATGCATGCCATAGGTTCGCCATCATGGGCATAGGGTCTCCTGCTTGAGCAAGGGGTTAGAATAGAAGACCTCCAAGGTCCCTTCCAACTCTGGCATTCTGTATTCTGTGTATTAATGGCTTTCCCTCTCAATGTTGGTGGAAGTGGTCTTAGTGGTTCTTTGATTGGGCTGTGTACTATTTGCTTGTTGGACAGTTCCTTGATTGGGTTATAGATTACTTCTTAATTGTTGGTCTGGTGTTAATTTTGGTGTTAATCTCTAGGTGTTGATTGTTGGTGGGGAAGTCTTTTTGTTCCCTTTTTGGTTTGTTGATTATCTCTTTTGCACAGTATGTAGATGTTGTTTATCTCAGTGTGCCTGTTGATGGACGGTTTGTCTGAGTGCCAGTTTTCCTGGAATTCTCTAGCATTTTTAGACTTGCCTTGGTCTATAAGATGCTCCCAGTCCCCCAGTCAAAGCGATAGTGAAATCTGTCCATATGTTGTGAAATTAAAGAGTTTTCATCATGCTTTTTGATTGCTCATTGGTGTTCATGGATGCATTGTGGTTGCGCTGTTTTCCCAGGAAAGCCAAAAAAAAAAAAAAAAAAGGAGTTGAACTCGAGCCATTTTCTCTTTTCAATCTTCTTTCTAGCCAAGCTGTTAAGCTCTACATTATACCTGTCTGCCTGACAAACATCCTAGGAGGCGAGTGATAAGAAATTTTTCATTCAAGCTGGAGACAAGCCAATATAATTACTCCCTATTCCATTTTTTTTCCCCCAGGTGGCAACCGTAGATCTCAAAATGCAGATGCCACACAGAAGAAGAGGCAGAAAAATCAAACAGAGGAAGACAAGTTTAAGATGGGGGCTTCCAACAACCTCTGTGTCGGGGTTCCAAGTAACACACCCCAATTAAGTAAGACTCCGAGGCAGGCATTTCCTTAAAGTTCCATTTTATTAGAGATGTCATATTTGCACATCTGGGGAAACCCGAATCTGAAGTCTTCCAGGTTTCCCCCACCCAAAGGGTCAAACCCAAAGTCCCTTCCCCTGTATCCACATGGTCCAATCAGGTCACCTGTCAAGTTCTCAGGCCTTCTTCAAAATAAATGCATTTCAAACAGAATCTTTTTTTATGAAACAAAATTCCATTATATTTAGCACGGCAGCTTTCGCACTGACTCTATGCAGCCAGCACTGGCGTGCTGACCCAAAGACCCCCCTCTTCCTTCCCCCCACTCCTCTGCATTCATTGGCCATCTTCCCAATCATTCACCCCTAATCTACTGCTCCAATTCAAAGAATTTCCCCCCTCCCATCCATCTCCTTGGGAACATTATCTCCAGCAAAAGATAAGTAGGTGAAAGGCCACCGTCCAGTACAGACTTCTGCGTCCTCCTTCTAATGTCAGCACTAGATAATATGCATCTTGACGTGCTGACATCACCATCCTAACTGGAGTAGTTTCCCAGTCACGCCTCTCCAGGTGCAGGCTAAGCATCCTTAGTGAAAGAAACGTTGTTGTGGCTATACATCTCACCCCATTGCCATCCAACCAGTGGTGAGATTCAGCCAGTTCAGACTGGTTTGAGCGAACCGGTAGTTTCAACGATCAGCTGGCCCCACCCACCCACTTCCCGCCCTGTCCGGTCCTATATTTCCTTCTTTCTGGTTCAGCTGATTCATGCGGCACAGCTGATTTCTGCACTTCCACTGTTCTACTTTCCAGGGCTGCCTTTGAAGGTAAGCAGCTGAGCTTCAAATTGCTGCATTTTGAACTCTGCGCGCAAGCGTGTTAGGCGTGCACGCTCACAGAACCAGTTGTTAAACCGGTTGCAGACCACCACTGCATCCAACCCCCTCCCAGTTCCCACAGCATGCCCATCCACCAAGTGTGGCAGCCCTGAAGATCCAAAGGAAAAAGATGGCCTCCAGGGCTGACACTCTGCCCAGACCACGCAAAGCAGCAATTTTATGTCCATAAATAAAATTTGAAATCTATGACTCAGGAACTAGGGATCATTGAAGCAGAGGGCTGAGCAAGACCTATTAATAACAGAGCCAATTTGGTGTAGTGGTGAAGATGCTGGCCTAGAACCCAGGAAGCTGTTGGTTCTAGGCCCATTATTGGCATGAAAGCCCAATGGGTGATTTTGGGCCAATCCCCAGGAGACTGTGAGTTCTAGTCCTACCTTAGTTATGAAAACTGGATGTCTGACTTTAGGCCAATTACCTATGATCAGGTGATGGTAAATTCTAGTGTTGCCTTAGTTATGAAAGCCATCTGAATAGCTTTGTGCCAATCACCAGGAGACTGTGAGTTCTAGTCAGTGGTAGGTTTCAAATTTTTTTACTACCAGTTCTGTGGGCGTGGCATGGCTTGGCGGGCATGGCTTGGCGGGCATGGCAGGGGAAGGATACTGTAAAATCTCCATTCCCTCCCCAATCCAGGGGAAGGTTACTGCAAAATCCCCATTTCCTCCCGATCAGCTGGGACTCGGGAGGCAGAAAATAGATGGGGGCAGGTGGGGGAAGTCAGAATTTTTACTTCTGATTCTCCGAACTACTCAAAATTTCCGCTACCGGTTCTCCAGAACTGGTCAGAACCTGCTGGAACCCACCTCTGGTTCTAGTCCTACCTTAGTTATGAAAGCTGGATGTCTGACTTTAGGTCAATCATCTATGATCAGGTGATGGTAAGTTCTAGTGTTGCCTGAGGCATGAAAGCCAGTTGAACAGCTTTGGGCCAATCACCAGGAGGTTGTGAATTCTAGATCCACCATAGGCAAGAAAGCACCTGGGTTCCTTTGAGCCAATCACTAAGACACTGTGAGTTCTAGTCTCACTTTAGGCATGAAAACCACCTGGGTGACTTTGGGCCAGTCACTCTCTTCCTCAGCCCAACCCACCTCATAGGGTTGTTGTTGGGAAAATAGGAGGAAGGAGGAATACTGGGAATATTCTCTGCCTTGAGGTACTCTGAAAGTAATAAAGGTGAGATAAAAAATGTAATCAATTAAAAATAAAATCTATTAAATCATGAGACCCAAGCAACTTTTCTTCCCCCCTCATTTTTATTTTTTGCATTGTCAGTACTTCATTGTATCATGATCTAGTATCAACATAAGAATTTCGGTGCAAAGCCAATTTTTCAAGAATAGCTGAATTGTATGCCCTTTAAAGGATGTTTGTGTTGATCACAATTAAAGGGAAAACTCACACATTTAAGCACAGGGTGTCTTTGATCTGCTGGAAAGCCCTCATACCAGAGATTGTGTCTTGTAATAAATAGATGTGATGGTCTTTCCATTCTCCTTAACTGTATTATCATTCTGTTTCTCCATTCACAAAGGGTTTCATGGCAGAAAGCCAAAAGAGTAACCTATTCTTAACAGCTTGAGTATTTATTCTTCAAAAATTATAGTGTTATAAATTCATTTTTCCTTCTCAGCAAGGGGAAGAGGAACCACAAAATTGGGAAGGAGAGAGAATGGAAGGGAAGGGATGGCATGGATGAAGATTGGAAGGGAAAGGAAGGCATGAATGAAGAAGGGAAGGGAAGGCATGGATGAAGAAGGGAAGGCATGGATGAAGAAGGACGAGAAGGAGATAAATGGGTGAAGAGGGGAGGGGAAGGGCGGAGGGGAGAGGAGAGGAGAGGAGAGGGGAGAGAGGAGAGGACTTTATTTGTGATTGTGTGATTAGACACACAAGGAATTTGTTTCTGGTACAGAAGCTCTCAATGTACATGCAAAGCAACAGAGTAATAATAACAACCATAACTATCAGACTAATAAGAGGGGGTAGAAGAGAACAAGAGATAATAATACAACAGCCATAACAATATGGATACATATACTTAAACAGTCTCATGAGGACTAGGTATTTAGCAGAGAGATGGCACGAGGGGAAAAAAAAAACTATCCTTGTGTGAAGTTGTTTTGGCATATAGTGCCCTACAATGGCATCCTGAGAGAAGGTGTTGAAACAGATTATGTACAGGATGTGAGGAGTCTGTAGAAAGAGAAAAGAAACAGAAAGAGAAGGGAGAAGGGAGAAGGGAAAAGGGAGAGATTATTATTTGGATATTAGAGAATTAGCCCAGTTCTTAATCCACTCTTGCCTCTCATCCTTGGCAGAACTTGCAAATGGCAGGGACTGAAAATTAATGCAGGAAAGTATCTGTTAAGTGGTGGGATTCAAAATTTTTTACTACCATGGTTCTGTGGGTGTGGCTTGGTGGGCATGGCATGGCTTGGTGGACGTGGCTTGGTGGCATAGCAGGGGGAAGATACTGTAAAATCTCCATTCCCTCCCTACTCCAGGGGAAGATTACTGCGAAATCCCCATTCCCACCCCACTCCTGGGGAAGGATACTGTAAAATCTCCATTCCCTCCCCACTCCAGGGAAGGATACTGTAAAATCTCCATTCCCTCCCCACTCCAGGGGAAGGTTACTGCAAAATCCCCATTTCCTTCTGATCAGCTGGGACTCGGGAGGCAGAGAATAGATGGGAGCTGGGCCAGTCAGAATTTTTACTACCGGTTCTCCGAACTACTCAAAATTTCCGCTACTGGTTCTCCAGAACTGGTCAGAACCTGCTGAAACCCACCTCTGGTTAAGATCCTGTAGCCACAATGCTTCCAATAAGAAGCATTACCATAACTTAATGAATGATCCAACTTCTCTCCAGCTATTTTCCACTACCTCTAATTTTATATCTCTCTACCATATCTTTGATTTTAACTTTTTTTCCGGCTTAAAATCTGATGTTGTAAATGTTGTGAACATTCTATGTTCCTCAAAGGACAGCTTCTTAATCCCTTGAGGGTTTCAAATGATTTTTTTACAAAAAAACTACCATCTGTTTTGAGGGCTCTATGGAGCAAAAGTGTGTACACTTGAGCTACAGGTGTGTTTAAAAGAAGTCTATCGAACTTTACCAACAAATCCAGAGAGATGGTTTGTTCTAGTGGTTAAGGCACAAGACTAGAAACTGGGAGACTGTGAGTTCAAGTCCCAGCTTAGGCACAAAAGCTGGATGAGTGACTTTGAATCGATCATCAGGAGACTGGGAGTTCTAGTTCCACCATGTGCATGAAAGCCAGCTAGTTCTGCTATATGCATGAAAGCCGGCTAGTTTGGGCCACTTACCAGGAGTAACTAGGAGTTTTAGTCCCACCTTAGGCACAAAAACTGGATGAACAATGTTGAATCAATCATCAGGAGACTGTGAGTTCTCGTTCCGCCATATGCATGAAAGCCAGCTAGGTGACTTTGGCCCAGTTACCAGGAGACTGTGAGTTCTAGTCCCACTTTAGACACAAAACCTGGATGAGTGACTTTGGCTCAATCACCAAGAGACTGGAGTTCTAGTCCCACCATATGCATGAAAGCCAGCTAGGTGACATTGGGCCAGTTACCAGGAGATGGTGAGTTCTAGTCCCACTGTAAGCACAAAAGTTGAGTGGCTTTGGGTCTCTCTCTCTCTCTCTCTCTCTCTCCCTCCCTCCCTCCCTCCCTGTTCCCCCTCTCTCTCCCCTAACCCACCTCAGAGGGCTGTTGTTGTGGGGAAAAGAAGAGGAGGGAAGGATCTGTATCTTTACTTCCTCCTTTCCTCTTTAGATTGAAAAAATAACTGCCCGAGGAGATGAGGACTTCTGGCCAAATCTAGATATTCATTTAAGCACTTTGGACAGCTTGCCGCACAAATGCGTAACTCTGTAATTCCCCCCTCTCCCTCCTCCTCAACTCCACCCTAGAGAGCTGAGCACCCGTGAATAAGATTAGTTGTGACTTTGACACACCCCTCTTGTTTGATCCCCTTCATGTTCCATTTAGGAAATAGGAGGAGGGGGGTGGAAATATTACCGTATCAAGAAAGGGAATTCCCATCACATCTGATAATGGAGAAGGTCAAATTTAATTATCTCCATTTGCATTCTAAAAGCCCGAAGTGATTTTCTCCTTTCCTAGCCTGCCACAAGGAGAAATAAATATATTACGGTATGTAGCTCCAGCATTGGCATCACTCTCTAAAGAATGAAATTCTTTTTTCCCCCCTTTTCCCCCCTTTTCCCTCCCTCCTTCCAACCTTCACAAGTTCAGCTCGCTTTTTTTCTCTGTGGCTGTCTTGGTAACCAGAGACCATTTCAACGCCTGAGTTGTAACATTCTCCGGCTAAAATCTCCAGCTATTTATGACAGAGAAAACGAGGTGATTACGATACAGAAAAAAAATATGGCTTTGGTAGAGAAATTGTCCTTCATGGTAATGCTTTATTTGCTGACAAGATTTGCTAAAGATGAAGGATTAACCCTAGGCAGTGTTCAGTGTATTTTTTTTAAAAAAAGGATGTTTAAACAAATGCAGTCATAATAAAGAAATCCTTTCAATATTAAAAATAATAATCTAGAAAAGCAGTTCGGCCACAGTAGAGAAGAATGTTACCAAACTGATTTGTTTCTTTTATTGATTTGCCAGATTTATATTGTTGCCCGTGTGTGTGTGTGTGTGTGTATGTGTGTGTATAGCTTGAAATTGATCTAAATTAGTCTCCTTTATTTCTTTATCAGCAAATAATTTTGGTACTATATATATATATATATATATATATATATATATATATATATATATATATATATATATATATATATATATATATATATATATATATGTAGGTCTTTGGTTATTCGGGTCTTCTCCCACATAAAATTGGAAGTGTCTTGGCGACGTTTCGACGAAGTCTCATTCGTCATCTTCAGGCTGGTGTTCTTGGCTTTGTGCTTCCAGGAGCAATGTGAGATCACAGCTGTCTCCTCCTTTTAACTGCTAGTGGGAGTGTGAGCTGATTGGGTGGGAGCTTGGCTGTGTTCTGATTGGATGGAAGTGTGTTCTGATTGGTTAGGGGCTTGGCTGTGCTCTGATTGGATGGGGGGTTGGTTATGCTCTGATTGGCTTGGGGTGTGTTCTGTTTGGGTGGGGGCTTGGTTGTGCTCGGCTTAGTCTGAGTTGCAGGGAGATTTGAGCTGGTGAGCTGCGTTGTTGTTTGGCTTCGTGTTTGTGGCCGTGAGAGTTCTTCATGGTGGGTGTCAGTCTGCTTCATGTATGGATTGGAGGGGTTTAAAGTGGCATCGTAGAGAACAGCTATTGCCATGTTTTAAGAGGTGTGGTCAGGAGACGTAGGGCCACACCCTACAAAGTATAAAGGGGGGGACTGGGCTGGAAAGGTGTGGTGAAAAATTTGTTGGAGTTTTGGATGCAGTGGAGTTACAACTGTTAGTTGGAATTTTTTGACAAAGAGTCTGCATTCCTGCATTAGCCTGCTGGCTGGCTGCCAAGACTTTTGGAACATTGCCCGGTAACTATTGGACTGATATACACTTTGGAAGAGAACTATTTATTAAAGGGCCAGCTTCAGTCTCTCTAGCCTGCGTTTGTTACTGCTGGGCTAATTGAGCCTCTGCAAGGCCACATGTATATATGAAGAGACAGATATATATATATATATATATATATATATATATATATATATATATATATATATATATATATATTCATATATATATGTGGCCTTGCATATACATATATATATGTATATATATATACAGACATCACGATCTCCAAAACTTAAAATATACCATGTTTTCCCAAAAATAAGACCTCCCCTGAAATTAAGGCCTCCCCAAAAATAAACCCTCCCCTAAAAATATTGAAATGCATGCACAGCTGCTCCCTGCCATTTTCTCTAGTTAGGGTTAGGGAGCCAGAGCTGGAAATCAGGTAGGACAGCAAGAGGAGCCCCGTCTTGCTCCATGTGCCCCAAAATAATAAGACCTCCCCGAAAATAAGGCCAAGCGCTTATTTCTGGGTTCAAAAAAATATAAAACAGGGTCTTATTTTTGGGAAAATACAGTATTATCCACTTAGTTTTTGTTAGCCTCTGCTAACATCATCAGAGTGTAAAAACTACTATTGAAAAGATATTCATCTTTATGCATCATTGATCAATTTGGCCATTGCGCATGTGAGAGGCCCATCCACCCATTTCCACCTATAATTAGCTCTGTCATTTTTACTTCTTTTACTTCTTTTTTTATAGCTACACCTGGAACTCATATTTTTACGGTAGTTCACAATGGTTTGGTGGAAGATAGATAGGACCATATGCAGAAATCCTCACACACATGCACAATTTATATATTTCCTGCTTTATTGTTTTTTCAAATAAGTCGAGGAAGTGAATACATCCAATACACTTTCTCCTCTTATTTTCTCCACAACAACGACCCTGTGAGGTAGGTTGGGCTGAGAAAGAGCGACTGGCCCAAAGTGACTCAGCTGGCTTTCATGCTTAAGGCAGAACTAGAACTCAAAGTCTCCGGGTGATTGGTCCAAAGTCACCCAACTGGTTTGTGTGCCTAGGGTGGAACTAGAACTCACTGTCTCCTGGTTTCTAGGTTAGCACCTCAACCACTACACCACAAAGTGTTGGAAGACCAAAGAAGCAAATTTCAAGTGGCTTCTTCAGCCATGAAAACACCTTTGAGCTAGGTGCCTTCAATTTAATCCACAGATAATCCTTGGTTTACAACCTCAATGGAGCCCCAAATTTCTGTCGTTAAGCGAGACATTTGTTACATGAATTTTGTCCCATTTTATGACCTCCCTTGCCACCGTCATTAAGTGAATCCCTGCAGTGGATAAGTCAGTAATGCGGTTGTTAAATGAATCCGGCTTCCCCATTGACTTTGCTTGTGGGAAAATTGCAAAAGTTGATCATATGACCCTGGGATACAGCAATGGTCATAAATGTAAGTCAGTTGCCAAACCTCTGAATTTTTTATCACAGGATGACGGGTATGATGGAAATGTCATAACTGTGAAAAACGGTCATAAGTCACTTTTTTCCCAGTGCCGTTGTAACTTTGAATGGTAACTGTTGTAAGTTGAAGACTACTGTAGTTGAAAAGATAAGAGTGGTTTTATGCTACCTTGACTTCTTAGGGAGAAGACATGGTACACAACATTATAAATCAGTAAATAATATTAAATTATAATAACATTATAAATCAGTAAATAATAATGACAGACTTAAACACTGGGCTCCATCTAACACAATGAAATTCAATGTAGAGAAAAATCAAGTCTTACCCTTAGGCAAGAAAACCCAAAAGTAGACATACAGACTGGGTGAAATCAGGCTTAATAGCAGGCCAAGCTCCCTATGAGAGGGATCTTGGAGTCTTAGTGGACAACCAGCTCAATATGAGCCAACAGTGTGCAGCAGCAGTCCAAAAAGCCAATGCAATCCTAAATTGCATTAACAGAGATATACAATCAAGATCACAGGAGGTACTAATACCACTCTATAGTAAGACCACACAGAATACTACATCCTGTTTTGGTCACTACACTATAAAAAGGATGTTGAGACTCTAGAAAGAGTGCAGAGAAGAGCAACATAGATAATTAGGGGACTGGAGGCTAAAACGTATTTATTTATTTATTTATTTTATTTTTAATTAAATTTATACGCCGCCCTTCTCCGAAGACTCAGGGCGGCTTACAATGCATTACACAATCGCCTTCATACTTTTGTATATTTATACAAAGTCAGCTTATTGCCCCCACAAACTGGGTCCTCAATTTACCTACCTTAGAAAGGATGGAAGGCTGAGTCAACCTTGAGCCTGGGGAGACCCAAACTGGTGCAAATTGCAGACAGCTGGATGTTAATAACAGGCTTTAGTCTGCTTATTAGCCTGTTGAGCTATCCATATGATAAAAGAACTGGGCATGGCTAGTTTAGTGAGAGAAGGACTAAGGAAGACATGATAGCAGTCTTCCAATATTTGAGGGGCTGTCACAGAGAAGAGGGGGTCAACTTATTTTACAAAGCACCCAAAGGCCAGAAAATGAATAATGGATGGAAACTGAACAACCTAGAATTCAACCTAGAAATAAGGACAAAATTTCTGACAGTAAGAGCAATCAAACAATGGAACATTTTGCCTTCGGAAGTTGTGGGAGCTTCATCACTGGAAGCTTTCAAGAAGAGGCTGGACTGCCATCTGTCAGAAATGGTGTAGGGTCTCCTGCTTGGGTGAGAGGTTGGACAAGGCCGCTTCTAACTCTGTTAATCTGTTAATGTTGCAAAGCAACTTATTTTGAGTAGACTGCCACACTTAGGAGAACGTCACCAAAACATTACACCGAAATTTCATTTTAACACCCTAAAAGAAGTGGGGGGTGTTCATTTTTGAAGACAGGCCCTCAAATCAGTCAGAGGGCCAAGGCATTTGTACAATTTCCATGATGCAGGATTTACTCAAATCACACATAAATCGATGCAAGGGGTGGAAATTGATGCAAAGGGCATAATTACAGAAACGGCACTATTATGCCATTTGAGCTATTTGCATAATGATGCCATTAAGCAAATAATGTGCAGAAATTTGGACTGCCGCATGGAAAGTCCATCACACTGAGAGCTGGTAAAATGAGGTTCCACCTAAGTACTCTCCTTAGATCAGCAAGTTAATGTACTGAATATTTACATTATTATTTTTTAAAAAATAATAATAATAATTTTTTTTTAAAAAAAAAAACCCACCTCAAAATGTTTGCGATGCCAAAATCAAAGTTTTCCATAAGATTCTAATTGTATGTGAAAATGATCTTGGGAAGAATGTCTGTAGAGGTTCTCAGTCATCCAGGTCATGGTTGTCCCAAAGGTGCTTTTTCAGGAGGCAACTGGAATTTGGCATGTGTTGTGGTCCGACAGCAGCCTTCAGAGCTGGCAGAGGAGTCAGACAGTGAGGAGGCTGGGGAGGAACATGGGCCAGGCCTGGAGGCTGGGGAAGGCCCGGAGGAGGGCTCTGTATCGGAGGCAGAGATGAGGCCAGGGCCATCTGGGAGTGATGTGTGGACTCCAGAGCCTCCAGAGTCGGACAGCAGAGAGGCAGAGGAACAGGAGGAGCCTGTTCCTAACCTGGGGAGTGCCTGTCAAATGTTAAGGTAGTTTAGGTAACCAAGGGCACTCCCACCAATACTGACAGGACAAGCCACAAGGGTACAATGAAAGCAAATCCCCTTTCTTCTAGCACAGATGATGTTATCTAGTTGGGTAATGAAACGTCAGCAAGAAAGCCACTCAGAGAGAACCAAGGGCCCTCCTTCTTCCTCTTCCCCTCCCTTCCCTTCCCTTCTCTCCTCTCCCCTCCTTCTCCTCCTCCTCTTCCTCCTCTCCATAGATCCCCTCCCTTCTAGCACAGATTATATTACCTAATTAGATAATGGAATGTCTGCATGAAAACTACCATGCTCAGAGAGCACCAAGGACTTCACAGTCCTCCTCCTCTTCCCCCTCCCCCTCCACCCGCAAACTCCATTCCTTTCTAATACTGATGATGTTACCTAGTCAGGTAATGAAATTCTGGGAGGGGGAAGAAATTGTCCCCCTCAGAACGGGTTCGCAATTTGGGTGTCCTCCTAGACTCACAGCTAAGATTAGAGCAACATCTGTCAGCTGTGGCTAGGGGGACCTTTGCACAGGTTCGCCTGGTGCACCAATTGCGACCCTACTTGGATCAGGAGGCTCCCCTCACGGTCACTCAGGCCCTTGTCACCTCACGGTTAGATTATTGCAACGTGCTCTACAAGAGGCTACCCTTGAAAAGTGTTTGGAGACTACAGTTGGTCCAGAACGCAGCCTCGAGAGCTGTCGTGGGTGCACCTAGGTACACCCACATTACGCCAATTCTCCATGAGCTGCTCTGGCTCCCTATTGGTCTCCGGTCACAATTCAAGGTGTTGGTTATTACCTTTAAAGCCCTACATGGCTCAGGGCCAGGCTATCTTCAAGACCGCCTTCTACCACATAGCTCCCAGTGACCAGTAAGATCCCACAGAATTGGTGTCCTCTGGGTCCCGTCAGCTAAACAGTGCCAGCTGGCGGGCCTGCGGGGGAGGGCCTTCTCTGTGGCTGCCCCAGCTCTCTGGAACCAGTTACCTCCTGAGGTCCGGACCACCCCCACCCAATTGGTCTTCCGGAAAACGGTGAAGACCTGGCTTTTCCGGCAGGCCTAGGGCCGTTGATCTCGCTCTTGTGATCTGGCGAAATCCGGCCATGGATGGTGTGCATGTGTTTTTAATGTTTTTAAAATGCTTTTATAATGTTTTTTTTAAAAAAAATAATAATTATGTCACTGTTTGTATTATTTCTGTTGTAAGCTGCCCAGAGTCCCTTGGGAGTTGGGCGGCATAGAAATAGGATTAATTAAATTAAATTAAATTAATTAAATTAAATGTCTGCAAGAAAACAACCTATGTCAGAGAGCACCAAGCCCCCCCCCCCAGTTCTCCTCCTCCACCACCTCCTCTTCCTCCTCCACCACCTCCTCCTTCTCCTCCTCCTCCTCTCCACAAACCCCACTCCCTTCTAGCCCTGATTATACTATCTAGCTGGATAATGAAACATCTGAAAAAAAAAACATAAAAAAAAATAACAACCAAGCTCAGAGAGCACTAAGGACTCCTCATTTTAACCTGGAGCTACAAAATACTCTCTTCTATTGGTAGTTCAGGCAAGCCAAACAAGTAATTTTAAAAAAAAACCCTGGATTGACAACAACGTGGCCTGCCATTTTTAACAACAGGCAGTCCATTTGTGAGGCTTCTCTTTACGTCAAACATTCTTAAACCAAGGACTGTCTGTAATCGTCCTAAACAGACAAAAGATTGGTTTGAAGATGTGCTATGCTTTTTCTACTGTTTTTCTTTTTTGAACGGCATTTCTGGAAGGTGGACCTGAGCCGTTCAAAAGGGGGAAGGGAGGGGAGACAGAGAGAGAGAGAGAAAGCACCAGGGTGATGAATAAATAAATAAATAAATAAATAAATAATCTCTCAGCAGAGTTTCTGCTCCTCGGAGTGACCTATTTTACAAAGCATCCTTTTTTTGGCAAAGCACCTCGCTTCTGTGATTTATTCAGGGCAGGCCAAAAAAGAAAAAAGGGAGGAAAAAAAAGCAGAATTGTGCTGCCTTAGAGCTTAGAGTTGCATGGATTGTGGAGAGGATGTGTGGAGGTGATACAATTATGCCATAACACCGGCCAGATTTCTTTATGGCCGATGAAAAATGGATCGGAATGCTAAATATCTTTTTTTAAAGGATGGAGGGGGGGGGGAACAGGAGGGGAGAAATGTTGAGTCCTTTTCTGAAGGAGGACGACGAGGAGGGGATCAGACAAAATGTTGCTGTCAAAGAATATACCAGGTAAAAGTGTTTCTGAAAGAGTTATATTGTGCGGAAAATGAAAATGCAAAAAATAAAAATAGGAGAGACAAAAACGAACATCTACGAAGGTGAGAATGCAAAGCATGGCAGAAAAGCTTTCTCATACGGCCCTCTTCCAGGGGTGAAATTCAGCAGGTTCTAACAGGTTCTGGAGAACCGGTAGCAGAAATTTTGAGCAGTTCGGAGAACCGGCAAATATCACCTCTGGCTGGCCCCAGAGTGGAGTGGGAATGAGGATTTTGCAATATCCTTCCCCCAGGAGTGGGGAGGGAATGGGGATTTTGCAGTATCCTTCCCCCAGGAGTGGGGCTGGAATAGGGATTTTGCAGTATCCTTACCCTGGAGTGGGGTGGGAATGGGAACTTCGCAGTATCCTTCACCTGGAGTGAAGGATACTGCACTCCCACTTTTAATACTGCACTCCCACTTTTAATATTGAGGTGACCAGAACTGGATACAATATTCTAAGTATGGCAGGGGTGAAATCCAGCAGGTTCTGACAGGTTCTGGAGAACCCGTAGCAGAAATTTTGAGCAGTTCAGAGAGCCGGTAGCTGAAATTTTGAGTAGTTTGGAGAACTGGCAAATGTCATCTTTGGTTGGTCCCAGGAGTGGGGAGGGAATGGGGATTTTGCAATATCCTTTTTTCTCTAGAGTGGGGTGGGAATGGAGATTCTGCAGTATCCTTTCCCTGCCATGCCCACCAAGCCACGCCCACAGAACCGGTAGTAAAAAAAATTGGATTTCACCACTGAAGTATGGTCTTACCAAGGCCACACTTGGAATATTATATCCAGTTTTGATCACCACAATATAAAAAGATGAGGAGACTCTAGAAAGAGTGCAGAGAAGAGCAACAAAGATGATTAAGAGGCTAAAATATATGAAGAACAGTTGCCGGAACTGGGTATGTCTAGTTTAATGAAAAGAAGGACTAGGGGAGACATGATAGCAGTCTTCCAATATCCAAGGGACTGCCACAAAGAAGAGGGAGTCAAGCTGTTCTCCAAAGCACCTGAGGGCAGGACAAGAAGCAATGGGTGGAAACTAAATAAGGAGAGAAGCAACTTAGAACGAAGGAGAAATTTCCTGACAGTAAGAATAATTAATCAGTGGAACAACTTGCCTCCAGAAGTTGTGGGTGCTCCAACACCGGAAGTTTTAAAGAAGAGATTGGACAGCCATTTCTCTGAAATTGCACAGTTTCCTGCCTGAGTAGGGGGTGGACTAGAAGACCTCAAGGTCCCTTCCAACTCTTGTTATTCAAGCTGTAAAGAGGGAATGTTGTGACATTCTGGAGGAGCAATAGAGGACATATTCTTGCATCATGGCCTGAAGCTCACTGGAATTTTTATCCAGCAGATTTTCTTACCTAATTAAAAAGAATAAAATAGAGTGTAGGATATCCTTGTTCTATTGTGCTGAAATTCTATTTTAGGAACAAAAACTGCAGCAAAATGATCAGGTTCATGGATTTATTTCAACTCTCTCTAGCTTGTTTTCATGCACAAACAGCTATCTAAGCGATCTGTCAGGAAAATGGGAAATTTTTAGCTGAAGAATTGAGTTACGTTGCTGATTATATGCTGATCGAAATTAATGAAGCTCCCAATAAAAAAAAAAAAGGCACGGCATTACAAAATTATTAAAACCTTATAACTGCTTGCTAATTAGCATCTCTAATGAAAATTAATACGATTTAAAATACTACCCAGCAGCAAGAAAATGAACAGTGACATAAAATAATAATATCAGCAGCATTAATAACAATTACTTTATTAGATAAATTACATATTTAGAAAACGGGAGAAAAAGAAAAATGTTATTACTCAGATTGAACCCGAAAGGGGAAAAAAATATGATTTTATCCAGTGTGCAGAATCAAGCATTGGAAGCATTTTATAGATGTAATTCAAAAATTTGGGAGCGAGAGGGCCATTAAAATGTCCCTGAAAAGCATTATTGGGATTTAATTTGAAGTTCTCTCACAGACATCCCTCCCCCTCTCCAGGAAGTCCAAATATTCCAGAAGAAAAATGGTATTAATGCAAGAAAAATTACACCATTCCCTGATTACAAATACTTTAGAAATTTATTGACATAGTGAATGTTATGTTTTTGCAATGTGCTCCTGTTTTGTTCTGTAAAATTGCCCAGATGTAAGCACTGGCGATTCCAAGCAGCTAAGGAATAATTTTACCAACATAATTGCCAGTTTGTCCTAGTGCGGTGATGACTGACCTTTTTGCCGTCACGTGCCAAAAGCAGGGGAAGCATGGGGGGGGGGATTGTGTGTACCCGTGCCCATACCCATAATTCAGTGCGTACCTGACCCCACCCCACCCCGTGCTCCCCCTGCTTTTGGCAAGTGATGACACGGTGGGCCTGGCAGGCCTGTTTTTCACCCTCCTCAGGCTCCCAATGCTTTCTTGGAGCCTGGGGAGGGCAAAACGGCCTTCCCCACCCCCACCCCCACCCCGGAGGCCCTCCAGAGGCTGGAAATGACTGATTTCCTGACTTCCAGTGGGACCAGAAGTCCTGTTTTTTGCCCTCCCCAGGCTCCAAGAAAGCATCTGGAGTCCACGCATCACTCTCAGATGGCCCTGGCCCCATCTCTGCCTCTGACGCAGAGCCCTCGTCTGGGCCTTCCCCTGACTCCAGGACTGGCCCATGTTCCTCCCCAGCCTCCTCACTGTCTGACTCCGCTACCAGGTCCACAGGCTGCTGGCGGACCACAACAACCTGCCCCGGCGTAAAGACATCCTATTTAGCCACGTTTTCGAGGCCAGGCGCATGGGTAGAAGGTGTGATAGGCACATATGCAAAGGCCAGGCACATGCACAGAGGGTGCACACACGTGTAAAGCGAGCCTGTGTGCAACTAAACATACCCAGTTCCCTTAGAGGTTCATTGTATGATTTAGCCTCCTGACCTTTTACCTGAGATTTTACTATCTTTGTGGCTCTTCTCTGCACTTTTTTTCTTTTTTGTTATTTTGGTTAACAGAACTGAGTGATGCGGTGGCTAGAGATGGAGCTCTCGCCTCACAATCAAGGAGGCTATGAGTTCAATCCTAAGTAGAAGCAGATATTTCCCTCTCTGAGCACGATGAGAATGTGACAAGGAATGACTGGGAGGAGAGGGGCCAGGCGAGGCACTCCTTGACATGAGTGACATTGAGTTGGCCATACCTACCCAGTCAGATGACCATCAAGCCATGCCCACTGTCACATGACCATCAAGCTACACCTACAAAATAAGCCATGCCCACAGAACGGGTAGTAAAAAAATTTAGAACCCACCCCTGGATGGAAGGCTGAGTCAACCTTGAGCCGGTCAGGATCGAACTTCAAGCAGTGAGCAGTGAGTTAGCCTGCAATACAGCATTCTAACCACTCCGCCACCACGACTATATGAATAACGAGAGAATTGCTCCCAAGGGGCTTTTTCAGTAACAATAGTCCTGTCCTAAATATAATTTAGAATGATTTGCAAAATATTTGTGAAATTAGTCCTATTCTTTGAGCAAACATACAGCAGACAGAGCTGGGGGGGCAGAGTTAAATGTGTCATCAGCTTAGAGTCCTTACATTGCCACAAGCAGTCTAAGTGTAACACCTCCTGAATTTTTTCAGCCTTTATCTAGCATCAATTTAATGCTGACCATTAGTTGGCTAGGTTCTTGGGTTATCAGCTTGAATAAATCTTCTGTACTGCAACCTAACGTAAAGTCTTGATCTTTTGCCTTGAAATTAATCTTGTTTAACTCTGCTCTACCTGCTCTTACAGAATAACAGAGTTAGTAGAAATCTTGGAGCAGTGGTGAAATCCAATTTTTTTTACTACCGGTTCTGTGGGAATGGCTTGGTGGGCATGGCGTGACTTGGTGGGTGTGGCAGGGGAAGGATACTGCAAAATCTCCATTCCTACCCCACTCCAAGGGACGGATACTGCAAAATCTCCATTCCCTCCCCACTCCAGGGGAAGGATACTGCGAAATCCCCATTCCCTCCCCACTCCAGGGGAAGGATACTGCAAAATCCCCATTCCCTCCCCACTCCAGGGGCCAGCCAGAGGTGGCATTTGTTGGTTCTCAGAACTACTCAAAATTTCCACTACCGGTTCTCCAAACTGCTCAAAATTTCTGCTACTGGTTCTCTGAACTGTTCAAAATTTCCACTACCGTTTCTCCAAACTACTCCAAAATTTCCGCTACCAGTTCTCCAAACTGCTCAAAATTTCCACTACTGGTTCTCCAGAACCTGTCAGAACCTGCTGGATTTCACCTCTGCCTTGGAGGTCTTCTAGTCCACTTCCTTTCTCAAGCTGGAGTAACTATACCATTTCATAGCAATTCAGCTAAATCATCTACCCAGTTTCATCTATTCATAAAATTGGCAGAGATGTTTGGAAAGCCATTTGTGCACAAATCTAATTAACAATGCCAGTTTTAATTGGGTGCTCGGCTCAGCCTACAATCCTCATCCCGCAAACCTTTGTCCCACCTTGAACGATTCCCACCAGTTTTGTTTTCCTTCGCAGGGCTGCTTCTGGTTGATGAACTTCATCACCAAGCCACATGTCTATCTCTGAATTCCATCCTTAGCAAACACGATGGCCTGATCCTTTATTTGGGGTCAAGTGAGACCAGCTGGTGTACCTCGGAAGCTATTTTTCTTTCGCTGGAAAGAATGTTTGGCGTAATTCAAAAGCGAAAGGAAGCAACATGTCAAAGCATTTGGAACAACAATCATCACAACCTGAATCACAGCAGTAGGGAGAAGTTATGGAAACACGAACCAAATTAGATCAGAAGGAAGCAGTGGGTGGAAGGCTCTGTCTCCCCGAAGAGCCCAAGCTAGTGTGTTAACGTACATTGATAGAGCCTGATGATCCTGCAGGTGATGGGGTTAGGATTGTGAGAAAATGTGTTTGTGTGTGCATAGGAAAGCCCAGCATTTCATTTCTTTGTACAACAGATGGTCCTTGACTCGTTTGCTGTTTGTTAAAATGAATCATATCAAACAATTTCTACTCCCTACCCAACTGATTGAAAGGGTAAGAAAAACAGAAAGAATTGGCATAGAACCAATCTTATACTAGATACAAAGACAGCAAGTTAAGTGGCCTGCTCACCTCGGGAGAATGCCATGGGATTCTATACCATACAAGGCAGATACAAAAAGAGGAGAAGGTCAAAGAGCATGAGGCAGATCCAGAAGAAGATGGAGAGGCAACATCAAAGACACACTACAAGAAGAAGAAGAAGAACAAAAACAACAAGAAAAGGAAGAGGAAGGAGAAGGAGAAGGAGAAGGAGAAGGAGAAGGAGAAGGAGAAGGAGAAGGAGAAGGAGAAGGAGAAGGAGAAGGAGAAGGAGAAGGAGAAGAGATTCACTGACAAATTGTTGTGTCATAAAGGACATAATCCTGCAGCTTCCCTACACAAGAAAGTTACCTATTCACTGGGCCAGGTAATTACTTTGAATGGTGTGATTTGGGGGGCAACTTAAAGTTAACACTATCATGTACAATAGCAATTCCAGGGAAGGTTCTACCCCTGTCCTAAGAGACTTTGAACCGAAAGATATAGATGACTCTGTATGCAAAGCCATGCCAATCAATTGTGTGACTTTGTGTGGCTCTCTTTCATTCTATGTGTCTCCGTGAGATAAGGGAGCAAGGACAATAGTTGTTTCACATCTCTGATCTTGGCTCAACACCAAGATGTCCCCAAGATCCACATTGCAACCTCTGTTGTGGCCCGCCAATGGACAGTGGAGCTGGCAGCAGATTCGGACAATGAGGAGGTTGGGGAGAAATGTGGGCCAGTCCTGGAGTCTTGGGAAGGCTTGGATAATGGTTCTAAGTCAGAGGCAGAGAGGGAGCCAAGGCCATCTGGTAGTTCTTTGCTGCCTCCAGAGTCTCCGGAGTCTGACATCAGCGAGGCAGAAGAACAGCGGGAGCCTTTTCCCAGTGTGCGCATGCGCAGAGCTGCCAGAAGACAGGAACAATTAAGGAAACAGGGTCGACTTGGGAGTAAGGCTTGGAGATGATTGGCCCCTCCAATAAGACATAAAAGAGAAGCGAACAGGACATGAATGAACAAATTGAATGTCCTGCAATGAACAAATTGCAGGAAGCAATTTGTTCATCTGATTGGTAAAAGCTCTGGAAAAGCTCTGTTTGACTCTGTGCTAAGTTTGGCCTTGCCCTGCGTTTGGCAATTAGTTCTCTGGCAGCATTCCAAAGGAGATAAGGTGGGTGTTTATAAACATTCCCCCCAAAAGACTGTTTGAGAAGCCTTTCGGACTCTGAATGACAATAATTCACAGCCGTATGAATAAAAGAGGGTTGCCGGGCCTAAGATTGTGCTGTACACTTTCTAAGGAAGCCTAAGTCAGAGCAATCTCAAAATACCAGAATACAAATATTTGGAAAGCTTTAACCATTATGTATCCATGGAAGACTGATCAGGTGGGCACATTCTGATCATTCCTTGTAAAAACAAAGAAACACAAAGAGTGGGTATCCCATCCCACTTCATAAACCCAAGGTGGCTTTATCTAGCTATCTATCTTCCTTACTCTTTGAGCCACGTTTATGTTACAAAAGCAGGCCAGATCACATTCTGCAAATCTGTCTGTGGAAATTTTCAGACAACATCTGATGATGTTACCTAGTTTGGGCATTGAGAGGTCTACAAGAAAACCACCAACCAAATATGTCACCAGAATGTTGGAAATGTAAACAGGTACCAGGACCCTACTATCATATGTGGTGGACCTGTCCAATGGCAAAAAAATATTGGTCAGAGATATTAAAAAAAAAAGATGGTTAGAAGAAATGACAGCACAACAAATAGATCTAAAACCAGAATTATTCTTATTAGGGAAATGCAGTAAAAGAGTCACATACTTAATGTTATATGTAATAACAGCAGCTAGAATGCACAAAGTTGGAAAAAATAAAGTACACCTATAGATGAAAATAAAGAAAATATTAGAATGTGCCGAATTGGGCAAGTTAATTATGGAACTTAACGATAAAGAGGAGTCAGAGTATTACTTAACATCAGTGGTGAAATCCAGTTTTTTTTTTACTACCGGTTCTGTGGGTGTGGTTTGGAGGATGTGGTGTGGCTTGATGGGCGTGGCTTGGTGGACGTGGCAGGGGAAGGATACTGCAAAATCTCCATTTCCACCCCACCCCAGGGGAAGGATAGTGCAAAATCCCCATTCCCTCCCCACTCCTGGGGGAAGGATATTGCAAAATCTCCATTCCCACCCCACTATGGGGCCAGCCAGAGGTGGTATTTGCTGGTTCTCCAAACTACTAAAAGTTTCCACTACTGGTTCTCCGAACTGCTCAAAATTTCTGCTATCGGTTCTCCAAAACCTGTTAGAACCTGCTGGATTTCACCCCTGCTTAACATGGGATTTATTGTACAAATGGTTAGATAACAGGTGCAGAGATTAGTAACTTAATAATGAAAGAAGATCAACAAAATAAAAATAGATACAGTTATATAGATATATATAAGAATGTAGGTCTTTGGTTATTCGGGTCTTCTCCCGCATAAAATTGGAAGTATCTTGGCGACGTTTCGACGAAGTCTCATTCGTCATCTTCAGGCTGGTGTTCTCGGCTTCATGCTTCCAGGAGCAAAGACCTACATACAAACACCCGCGAAAACCTCAGAAAACAAATATATAAGAATATATACAGTGGTGGGATTCAGCCAGTTCGCACCACTTCAGGAGAACCGGTTGTTAACTTTCTGAGCAGTTTGGCAAACTGGTTGTTGGAAGAAATCATTAGGGTAGAGAACCGGTTGTTAAATTACTTGAATCCCACCATTGAATATATACCATAAGCAATAGTACTATCAGACTCTACATGACTATAGATTAAAACATATAGCGTCATAAATGTATAGAGTATTATGGTACAACTATGAAAATAATGGTTATAACTATGACGTACAACATTATGTATTTCAAAGAGACTATATTGTATGACTACGAGAATAATGGTTATACTCAGGGTGTATAACACTATCTATACTTGAAAAGGACTTGATACAGCCAGCACACTGTTGTTGCAAAACTGGAAACGTGATGTATAATAAAGAAAAATGTATAATAAAAATATTTTTTAAGAAAACCACCAAGCTCAGAGAGCAACATGGACTGATTCTCAAGCATCCAGGTCATGGTTATTTCTATGATGAGCAAGAAAGAGTAAAATACAAGAATCAAATCAAATAATCAAAGAGGAAAAAAAAAACAAAGAAAGTTCGTTCACCCTTTGGAAGAGCAACCTTTGGGGAATTCGGTAAACCTGTTAGCATTTCAACAAGCTGAGCTCCTTGTGCTGGCCTACTGATCAGTTCAAGCTATTCAAAAATGCTGTTGCCGTATGCGGCCCATTGAAAACCAGCGCCAACAGTGCCGTTTATAAAAAGGATAATTTATGACTCCTCGTAAGCGTCTTTCTGCTATTAGAGACATTCTGCCAGCGTGAATGGGATTGATAGCAATTGAGCTGCTTTCGCCCCTTCCCTCCCTCCCACCCACCCTTTTCCCATCCCATCATTTAGAGGATATTGTTTAGATTCAAGGCTTCGGAGTGAAGCATGGCATTTTACTAGAGCGAGCGTCTTCAGGAAATAAAAAGGTTATTTTTGTAAGCTTCTTGGCAGGGCTAATTTGCTCTTCATTTGTAGAGATGGAGGAACTCTTAAATTGCTGAGCGTGTGCCAAGTGTGCCAAATGAGCCTTTGGACGGGTGGAGAATGGATGATAGGAGCCATCCAAAAGAACACGCTGCTAAACCAAACAGCAGAGAGCACTTCGCAAAAGCGCTCAGTGATTCCTGTTGTGGCTTGCCAGTGGCCAGCAGAGCTGGTGGCGGACTCAGACGGTGAGGAGATTGGGGAGGAACATGGGCCAGTCCTGGAGTCTGAGGAAGGCTCTAATGATGGCTCTGCGTCAGAGGCAGAGATGGGGCCAGGGCCGTCTGATAGTTGTCAGCTGCCTTCAGAGTTGGACATCAGTGGGGCAGAAGAACAGCTGGAGCCTGTTCCCAGTGCGCACATGTGCAGAGCTGCCAAGAGAAGAGAACAGCTAAAAAACAAAGGTCGACTCGGGAGTAAAGCCACAAGTGGATGGTGAATGGCCCCTCCCATAGGGAATAAAGAGGAGCAAAAAGGGAGCGGAGTTTGCAGGAGACAACTAGTTTGCTTAATTGGTTCGTGACTCTCTGAGTTTCCTTGCCAAATTTTGAAGATATCGGCCTGGCAGCTCTCCAAGCCAGATAAGGTCTGTGACTATCAATTCTCCCTTGAAAGACTTTGTTGGATGTGAATGAGAGGAATTCACAGTTACTTAATAAAAAGGGTTTTTTGTCGGGACAAGGAGTCTGCTTCATGCTCTTGGGAAGCCTAGGTCAGAACAATTCCTTGAAGAGCCATTTCAGACATCCATGCCAAGAAGTTGGGACATCTTTTTTTTATGTTCGATGGAGTGAGGCCATTTCTGGAAGTTGTCACCTTGCCAGAAGATCTGGGTTGTTGTCACCTCCTGTTTAGATGACTAGGGTAGGGTAATCTGTGGAGTGCAACAATTTCAGACCAGAAGTTATAATTAGCCTAAAAGAGGGGTATCAAACTCGATTTAATTGAGGACCGCATCAGGGTTGTGTTTGACCTCAGGGGGCTGGGGTGGGCATGGCCAGGGTGGGCGTGGCCAACTCAAAGTCACTCATGTTGGGGGGCGCCTGTGGTGGCCTGAGGTCCCTGCGAGCGAAAACAGGCTTCCGAGCTCCATTTCAGCTGCAATGGCCTCCTGCAATCCGCTGCCAGCAAAAATGGAGCTCAAGAGGCTGCAATCGGCCCTCCCGTGTTCCATTTTCATTGGCAGAGGCATTGTGGGGCAGTCCTTTGCAGTTCCCAGGGTGGCCCCGAAGGCCAGATCTAAGCACCCAGTGGGCCGTATCCATCCCCTGGGCTGTATCCATCCCCTTGTTTAAAACTTAGTTATTTAGAGTTTGGGGTGTAGTAGTTCTTTTCTCAACTTCAAGGATTCCTGTCAGGAAATTTCTCCTTAGTTCTAGGTTGCTTCTCTCTTTCATTAGTTTCCACACATTGCTTCTTGTCCTGGCCTCAGATAGACAGATAGATAGAGAGATGATGGATATGGATAGGGAGAGGGAGAGGGAGAGGGAGAGGGAGAGGGAGAGGGAGAGAGAGAGAGAGAGAGAGAGAGAGAGAGAGAGAGAGATGTAGATGTAGATGTAGATGTAGATGTAGATGATGTAGATGTAGATGTAGATGTAGATGATGTAGGTGTAGGTGTAGGTGTAGGTGTAGGTGTAGGTGTAGGTATAGGTGTAGATATTTTAGGATTCCCTGAAATCCTATATTTGAATCAATTACAACCCTGAGCAGCAGAGTGACTCTCCGACTCTAGATCAGTGATGGCTAACCTTTTCCGGATTGAGTGCCCAAAGTATGTGCCTATGTGGGTGAATGTGTGCACAAGCGCCCAAACCCCCAAAATGCAATGTGCATGTGGCCCCCGCGCATGCGCACACATCTCCCTGCACGAGCTCCCCCGTGGGTCCACATGCGTTCCCCTGCATGTGCTCCCCCGCACGTCCCCCTGCACACGCCCTGCCCCCGTGCATGCATGCATGGCCCCCCATGTGGCCCACCCCACATACAAGCACGCACAGTCCCCGCACATGTGCCCCCTCTGCACACGTGCCACCCCCACGCATGTGGGGCAGAGACCCAAAATCAGCTGGCCGGCGGGAGGTGCACGGGCATGCGTGGTGGAGCTGAACTGGGGAAACGGCTCACGTACCATCAGGGAGGGCACTGCATGCCAACTCTGGCACACGTGCCATGGGTTTGCCATCACAGCCCTAGATTTTGTAATCCTGGATTGCATTCTAAATTAGTGTTCAGGGAAAAGTAGGAGAGCGAAATAAGGAGAGAGAGAGGAAGAAGCAGGATTTTAACCGCTTTGGCATGGGATGGGGCTATTCAGTGAACGGCATCCCTCTGTATTTAATTACCAAGATTTGCAATATGAATCAGCAAACTATAATTATTTAAAACAAACATCTGGATTCCCTGCTTACTTATTCATTTGATGGGAACCAAGTCTAAAATGAATATTTTGTTTCGCTTTGTTTAATAACTTTTTCTTGGCAAATTAGGAGTGGAATGAATAGACAAGACAGAGCTGTGATTCAAAATCTTCCTTAACCGAAGAATTCCTTAGGGTTGCCAGGAAACGTTGTCAATTCTTAGAACACAGAATAACAAAGTTGGAAGGGACATTGGAGATCATCTAGTCCAACCCCCTGTTCAACCCCTATACCATTCCAGATAAGTGACTGCCCAGATGTTGGTTCAAACCCCTTTACATCCCTACAAGGCATGGGTCCAGAATATCTGAGGAACCATCAATGGCCTACCCCACTGATTCCATCATGTTGTATATCCCATCTTGTAAAGAATTCTGGGTCCAGGAGGGTCCAGGAGAACAGGCTTTTCTACTGTGGCCCTTGGAACATTCTGACACTGGAGGTGAGAACTGTTCCCACTCTTTGGCCTTCAGAAGAACATCAAAACCTGGATTTACCTGTTGGCTTCACCCCACATCCCACACCCCCGAGGGGACCCTCTCTACTGGAAGTGATCTTTTTACCCACTGGAGGGGTAAATTGTTAATTGTTGTTATATTTAAGTTTTTACTGCTTGCAAGCCACCCAGGGTCACCTTATCAGTGAGTTGAGTGGCATATAAATTTAACAAATGAATAAACAAACCTCTTCCAACAATGAACCAGAATCTGTTGTTCTATAATATCCTTAAGACCATGTTACATATGGAAAAGAATGGAAGAACCTGATGGCAGAGTTAAAAGAGGGATTAGTGAAGAATCTCTATGTAGCCACAAATGAACTAAGACCAACCTTTCTAAATGCCATTAGCCCTTATCTAACTCTATCTAGGTGTCCACCACATGTTGAGAATACGAGGGGTCCATGATCTTCCCTACTAACACTGATGAAATTACCTAGTTTGGGTCCTGAAATGTTTGCAGAAAAGCAACCAATCTCAGAGAGCACCAAGGACCACCTCCTCCTATTCCTCTTCTTTCTCCTCCATTTCCTCCTCCCATTCACCTTCTCCTCACTCCACAAACTCCACTCCCTTCTAGTGCTGATGATGTTACTTAATTGTACCACGAACCATCTGCAAGAACGCAACCAAGCTCAGATAGACAGCACCAAGGACTACCTCCTTCTCTTCTTTCTCCTTCATTTCCTCCTCCCATTCACCTTCTCCTCACTCCGCAAACTCCACTCCCTTCTAGTGCTGATGATGTTATTTAATTGTACCACGAACCATCTGCAAGAACGCAATGAAGCTCAGAGATAGAGAGCACCAAGGACTACTTCCTCCTCCTCCTCTTCTTTGTCCTCCATTTCCTCCCCCCTCCTCCCATTCACCTTCTCCTCACTCCGCAAACTCCACTCCCTTCTAGTGCTGATGATGTTATTTAATTGTACCACAAACCATCTGCAAGAACGCAACCAAGTTCACAGATAGAGAGCACCAAGGACTACCTCCTTCTCTTCTTTCTCCTCCATTTCCTTTCCCCTCCTCCCATTCCCCTTCTTGTCACTCCACAAACTCCACTCCCTTCTAGTGCTGATGGTGTGACTTAGTTGTGCCATGAAACATCTGCGAGAAAACAGCCTGTCGGAGTATTCATGACTGGCAGAGACATGGTAACAAGGTCAGCCAATGAATAGACATGGTATCAAGTCAACCAATGGGGACTGTTTGAATAGCTGAAATATGTGCTGAGCTTGTTGATCCAAAGGTCGGCAGTTCAGTGGTTCGAATCCCTAGTGCCACGTAATGGAGTGAGCTCCTGTGACTTGTCCCAGCTTCTGCCAACCTAGCAGTTCAAAAGCACGTAAAAAATGCAAGTAGAAAAATAGGGACCACCTTTGGTGGGAAGGTAACAGCGTTCCGTGCGCCTTTGGCGTTGAGTCATGCTGGCCACATGACCACAGAGACATCCTCGTACAGCGCTGGCTCTTCATTTTTGAAACGGAGATGAGCACCGCCCCCTAGAGTCAAGAACGACTAGCACATATGTGTAAGGGGAACCTTTACCTTTACCTAGTATTTGTTTGTGTGGGGCCATAAGAGACAGCTTAGAGCTTGGGCATGGCTTAGGTTTAGCTTAACTGCCCTGTATAGAGGAGGTTCTCTTTTTATCTGTATCAAACTCTGTATTAAGTTCCATGCTCAGCTCTAAAATGAAACTGTCTGCTGAATTGAAACTAAACATAAGTGTTGTACTTTATGATTCTTGACAAACTTATCTTTTCTTTTATGTACACTGATTGTGTATATGCACCAAGATGAATTCCTTGTGTGTCCAATCACACTTGGCCAATAAAGAGTTCTATTCTATTCTATTCTATTCTATTCTATTCTATTCTATTCTATTCTATTCTATTCTATTCTATTCTATTCTATTCTATTCTATTCCCTATCTTCTTATGACTATAATTTTGTTGCTGGTATCCTTAAGATTTATATTGACTGTTTCCCTATGACTATACTTAAGTGTTGTACCTTATGATTCTTGACAAATGTATCTTTTCTTTTATGTACCCTGAGAGCATATGCACCAAGACAAATTCCTTGTGTGTCCAATCACATTTGGCCAATAAAAAATTCTGTTCTGTTCTGTTCTGTTCTGTTCTGTTCTACTCTACTCTACTCTACTCTACTCTACTCTACTCTACTCTACTCTACTCTACTCTACTCTACTCTACTCTACTCTACTCCACTCCACTCCACTCCACTCCACTCCACTCCACTCTACTCTACTCTATTCTATTCTAAAAACTCTTCTCTGCTGTTTTCTCCTCTGCTGGTGTTTTGCCTATAACTCTCTACCACTCTTGGTATTGTATATATGTCTCATGTGTTATTATGTATATAAAGAAAAGTTAACGAATCCTGCTGCATCAGTTAGTTACCTGTGTGTATTTTCTGGATTTGATTGCTGCAACATGCTTTGCCACAGCCACGCTCAGAAAACATCAAGGACTCCGCATTTCAATCCTGAGCTACAAAAATTCTCCTTTATCATTTGAGAATATTCCCGTGCATAAGTATGAGTAGCAATAAATCAATTAAATTCAACCTTCAGGTGTGGACCTCGTCTTTCATGTCTAATTCTATCTACTTCCATCTGAGATAAGAGGGGACAGTTCTTGAAGATGGCTATTGTGTCTCGTCTCCAATGAAATTTCTCAAAGCGAAGCATAGCCAGATTCTTTGGTTCTCTCCTCATAAGAGTTGGCTTCAAATTCTCTAATTAAAGGTAATCCTTGATTTACAACGGTTCTTTTAGTGACCTTTCAAAGTTGCAACGGCACTGAAAAATTTGACTTATGACTGTTTTTCATAATTTTGATGATCTTTCCAGGATCCCCATGATTGATCCCAAAATTCAAACACTTAAGAAACTGACTCATACTTACGACTTTGCTGTAATTCCAGTGAATTCCATCTGAATTGCCAGATTCACTTAACAACCAGGTTACTAATCTGTCGACTGCAGTGATTCACTTAACCGCTGCAGCAAGAAAATGGGGCAAAACTCACTTAACAAGTGTCTCACTTAACAATAGAAATTTTGGACTCCATTGTGGTTGTAAGTTGAGGACTATCTGTATTAACATATGAGCACAAAAATGGCCCGTTTGGGAATAATTGGGACTGAATTCCACACATTTGGAGCGTATTCAGATTGTAGAAACCTGGTACAGATATTGTACTACAAGACGGGATTTGATCTGCATACCAAGAAGAAGCAAGAGTGGTGCGGTAGCCTAGAGGTGGAGCTCTCGCCTCACAATCAGGACGCTGTGAGTTTGATCCTAGGTAGAGGCAGATATTTCTTTCTCTGGGCACATTGAGAATATATCTGCTGAATATAACTCCGCATTGGCAACAGGAAGGGCATCCGGCCAGTAAACACTCAGCTCCATTCAGTTGATTCCACCCCACAAGGGATTATGGGGTCATTAAAAGAAGATGATGAGGATGATCAAGAAGAAGTAAGTTGGAAAACCCATCAAATTACTCAAGTCTGAATGGTGAAATTAAGGGGGAAACATGGATTACCAACAAGGAGGCTCCTCTAAAATTCATTGGAAAGCTTGGTGTAAATGAGGCTGACAGGACATAAATATTTAATTTTTAGCTGAATTTATATTTCCATATACTCAAATAAAGCATACAAATAGAAGCTTACATCTCCCTTCCCCCCCCCCTTTTTTTTTCTTTAATTTTTGCAAATTAAGAGTTACATATAGAAACTGTCAAATGGAATAGAAATAGCTAGAATTCCCTTTGGAAGAAAAAAATATTAATGTTTATGCTTCTGAAAGGATTATTATCTGAAGTATAAAATATTTAAACACAAAAGTATGATAATGAAATAAATGTGATTAAATGGAAATGGGAGAAATGGCAATAATTCTGCTGCAGTCTCAGAAGGACAGTGGAAATATTTATGAAGAAACTCCCTCAAGGATTATTTGATGTAAACTCAAAGTTTTATAAAATTATCCCAGTATGATACTACCTTGAACTTTCCAAACAGTCTCAAATTGCTGGAAATGTAACTAAGGAAAATCTTGGTTAAATAATCATTCATACACACAGAGACAGAGAGACAGAGAAAGAGAAAGTATTTGTGTAATTATAGGATATCAACTGTGGTTAATTGTAGAAGCTACAATATTATGGGGTATTAGAAACCAAATATCTGGAGACTATAAAGCAAAAATGAATTATTTCTTACCAACTGCTAAAATAATTACAAGGTTTAATGCATGACTGTTTTATCATCATCTTGTTATTGAGATGGATGGATGGCAGATAGATAGATATAGATGATGGATGGATGGATGGATGGATGGATGGATGGATGGATGGATGGACAGACAGACAAAGATAGATAGAGGATGGATCGATAGATGATAGATAGATAGATAGATAGATAGATAGAGAGAGAGAGAGATAGATAGATAATGGATTGATGGATAGATAGATGGATAGATAGATAATGGATGGATGGATGGATGGATGGATAGATAGATAGATAGATAGATAGATAGATAGATAGATAGATAGATAGAGTGGTGAAATCCAAATTCTTTTACTACTAGTTCTCTAGATGTGGCTTGGTGGGCGTGGCATGGCTTGGTGGGCATGGCAGGGGAAGGAAAATGCAAAATCTCCATTCCCTCCCCATTCTGAGGCCAGCCAGAGGTGGTATTTGCCGATTCTCCAAACTGCTCAAAATTTCCGCTATCGGTTCTCCAGAACCTGCCAGAACCTGCTGGATTTCACCCCTAGATAGATAGATAGATAGATAGATAGATAGATAGATAGATAGATAGATAGATAGATAGATGATAGATAGATGATGGATGGATGGATGGATGGATGGATGGATGGATGGATGGATGGATGGATAGATAGATAGATAGATAGATAATGGATGGATAGATAGAGGGTGGATGGATGGATAGATAGAGGATGGATGGATAGATAGATAGATAGACAGATAATAGATGACAGATGATAGACACAGAGAGAGAGATGATAGATAAGAGAGAGAGAGAGAGACAGATAGAGCTAATGGGGAGAGAGAGAAAGATTTTAAAAGAATGTACCTTGAAAATATATATATTATTTCTTTGAAATTTGACACACTGAAAATTTAATCCAATTGCATGTTCTATTACATTCTTCTGAAAATTGTATTCTGTGATAGAGTATTGGACAAAGGAACTGTGTTTCCCAGATGTTCACTCCATAACTAGACATGGAGGCAAACTGCATTATTTTCAAAGCTATCTGTAGCTTGGTCATATCCAGAAATCTGGGCTGAGATTCAAAACAGAATCTGACAGTCTTGGAACAGTTTTATTGAAAAGTATTGTGAAATGTTCATTCGTTTGTTCGTTCATTCATTTGTTCATTCGTTTGTTCATCCATCCATCCATTCAATCATTCTTTCATTCCTCTCTCAATAATCTCCCAGATTGGTTTAAGTTGACTTCAGGAGAGCACTACTTTTGAAATAATCCAAAATAATAAATGTCAACTGAGAGAAAGATTAAACTCTGTCAATATTCTATATGTATTCTTCTTGCAAGGCAACAGGTGTTTCAAGGCATGTAGCCCTCAAACCTGGAGAAAACTTTGAATTTTCTAGATTGATAGCCCTTGAAGGACCGCCCCGTAGAGTCAGACACAACTGGAAGAGAAAGCTTTACGTTTTAATCTAGTACTAGCTGATAATCCGGCATTGCCCGGGTATTTATTTATCCCAATCCTGTATTAAACATAAAGAGCAACTTTACCCTGAGCCCTGATTTCAGTGAGAATTAAATTAGTTAAAAATGTTTAACCAAACATAATTTCTAATGTTGGATTTTCCCCCTTACCAGAGGGAGCCCCCTTGTGGAGTACTATGAAGCCGTTACCATGGCAACTCCACTGTGCTGCACAGTAGACACCATTTTAAGGCAGTACAGTAGAAGCCATTTTAAGGAACAACAGGCTGTATCTTAACAGAACACTCCCCCCCAAGGGGTGTTAAGGGTGTCTTACCCCCACAGTATTTTTTTTCCAGAGAGTAAGTAATCCGTATACCAAGTTTGGTTGAAATTGCCGAGGCATAAGCAACAAGCTGGCTTTTTATTCTCAAGGATCCAGATGTTAGCATATGTGCTTGTTGACAATTCATTCTAAGTAGGGATCAATGCAAAAAGACTTCCTGCATTTCCTTAATGTTTGTATCTGCCCGACAGCAAGTCTTGCCTTTATTGCAATCATTTTCAGGGGTGAAATCCAGTAGATTCTGACAGGTTGTGGAGAACCGGTAGTGGAAATTTTGAGTAGTTCAGAGAACCGGCAAATATCACCTCTGGCTGGCCCCAGAGTGGGGTGGGAATGGTGATTTTACAGTATCCTTCCCCTGGAGTGGGGTGAGAATGGGGACTTTGCAGTATCCTTCCTCTGCCACGCCCACAAAGCCACTCCATATCCACAAAGCCACGCCCACAGAACCAGTAGTAAACAAATTTGAATTTCACCACTGATCATTTTCATGTTAATTAATCTCTTTGAGGTAGGGCAAAGTGGCCCTCTTGTTAGATGCATTTTTGAAGATATAACGCATAGACGGGCAGAAGTTGTTTTGGTATATTGTATATTATATGGTGTTTATTGTTGTTTGTTTTAAATTGGAAGCCATGCTTTGGAATCGGGCCACATCTGAATCTAATAAAATAATAAACAACCGAACGAGCTGCTGCTCTTTCTTGCTGTTTCTCTTTATTTTATTGCCTTCTAATGAGGTTTCTTCACTGTTGAGTTGATGTGCATTCCTCCCAACCTTAAACAAGCTGAAATAAACCAATGTTGTCGTGAAATGTGCTACTCCAAATGCCAATATCTTATCCTGTCTCTGCCGAGTCTGTTCCAAGTCACTTCAGTTTGTTAAATTCATGAGATCTAGCTACCTTATTTATTAAATATATAAAAATATTTATTAAAATAATTGGGTTTAAGTTGAAACTAAGCAGGGTGAAGATGTAGGTAGCAGTATAGAAAAAGGACAGTAAATTGAGTTTTCCTGCCTTAGAGAATGCTGGTTATTCCTATTTTAGGTTAAGCTTTCAAAATGGTTCCCAGACCCCCATTTAAGGCATTGTGTAATAGCATTATATAGAGTAGGAGGAGGAGGAGGAGGAGGAGGAAGAGGAGGAGGAGGAGGAGGGGGAAGAGAAAGGAGGAGGAGGAGGAGGAGGAGGAGGAGGAGGAGGAGGAGGAGGAGGAGGAGGAGGAGGAGGAGGAAAGAAGAAGAAGAAGAAGAAGAAGAAGAAGAAGAAGAAGAAGAAGAAGAAGAAGAAGAAGAAGAAGAAGAAGAAGAAGAAGAAGAAGAAGAAGAGTGCAATCTGTTCACACAACAGATTTAATCAATTCAATTAATAACCTTGTGATAGGCACAACACTCTAAGCTTGTTTAATTTTAACCTTGGCAAATTGCCCACCGCACCTCCATCCAACTTATCAGGTACAAACCCATCCCTCAGTTGGATTAAACTAGACAACTGATTAATTCTGTAATCAGGTTCAGTAAGCGTTCTAAAAGCACCCACTCTGTCTTCCTTTGCAATCTCCTTGAAGCTCAGGAATCTCAGAAGTTGGAAACCCACATCTCCTGACCCCCTTAAAACTGGATTAATGCAAGAATAACCCCTCAAGTTCTACAAATTACACACCACCACCACCACCACCCCAACACACAGGGCAACAAGATGATTACGGAACAGGAGGCTAAAACGTTGCCGAAACTGAATATGCCAAGTTTAGTGAAAAGAAGGACTAGGGGTGACATGATAGCAGTGTTCCAATACTTGAGAGGTTGCCACAAAGAAGAGGGAATCAAGCTATTCTCCAAAGCACCTGAGAACAGGATGAGAAGCAATGGGTGGAAACTAATCAAGGAGAGAAGCAACCTAGAACTAAGGAGAAATTTCCTGACAGAACAATTAGTCAGTGGAACGACTTGCCTCCAGAAGTTGTGGATGCTCCATCACTGGAGGTTTTACACTGGAGGTTGGACAGCCACTTGTCTGAAATGGTATAGGGCAGGGGTGTCAAGGCCCAGGAGCTGAATCCAGACCTTGGGGTGCTTAGATCTAGCTTGTATGGCTGCCCTGAAAACAGTGAAGGACTGGCCCATGGTGCCTCTGCCAGCGAAAACAGAGCTCGAGAGGGCCCCTCACGAGCTCCATTTTTGCTGGCAGAGGGTTGCAGGAGGCCGTCGCAGCTGAAAATGGTGCTGAGGAGCCCATTTTTGGTGGCAGAGCACTCAGGCCACCACAGGCGCCCCTGACATGAGTGACGTCGAGCTGGCCATGCCTACCCTGGCCACTCACACCCCGCCCCACTGAGGTCAAACACAACCCTGATGCGGCCATCAATGAAATAGAGTTTGACACTCCTGATATAGGGTCTCCTGCTTGAGCAAAGGGGTTGGACTAGAAGCTCTCCAAGGGTCCCTTCCAACTCTGCTAAAGGTAAAGGTTCCCCTCACACGTATGTGCTAGTTGTTACCAACTCTAGGGGGCGGTGCTCATTTCTGTTTCAAAGCCGAAAAGCCAGCGCTCTCCGAAGACGTCTCCGTGGTCATGTGGCCGGCATGACTAGACACCAAAGGCGCACTGAACGCTGTTCCCTTCCCACTAAAGGTGGTCCCTATTTTTCTACTTGCAGTTTTTACATGCTTTCGAACTGCTAGGTTGGTAGAAGCTGGGACAAACGGACCTCGCCCCATTACGCGGCACCAGGGGTTCGAACCACTGAACTGCTGACTTTTCAATCAACAAGCTCAGCGTCTTAGCCTCTGAGCCACCGTGTCCAATTCTGCTACTCTGCGTCCAACTCTGCTACTCAGCTCCAAATTCCTTCCTTCTTTCAACAGCTCGTCCTCATTCAGCTAATTAAAATAAAGACACTCCCTTCCAGACACTAGCACAAGCTTGTTACCTGTTTTTGCACTAGAGGTCCTCACTGATACATTAAAGCATCCCTCCCAGCCGAGACACATCTGGCATGAAGAAATGCTTAGCAGCAATCACACTCTGGCAATCATTTGCTCTCTATCTAACAGGCAGGAGAACATTTGACATCACACCAATGTTCTTTTCCCTGTGTCTCTGTGTACGATAAGGTTAATTCAAAGACCTCTATCAGTAGGAAAGGAATTGCCCGTGCACACCTTCCTTAAGATACAGCCTGCCGCATTATGCAAATTTGGTAATGCACAGGGCGTTCGGTTACCCAACAGAGCCATGTCAATTGATGCGTTGATGAAAAAGGAACGGGTCTTCCTCTCTTTTTTAAGCACAAACCTGAATAAGGCTCCAATCCACAATGTGTCCCTGGCATGGGTGTGTTTGTGTGTCCGGTGGCTTGTGGTATTATTGAGCCAGATGTAGTGGGTTTTTGTTTTAATGTAATTCTCTGTTTTTCAGTCTAAGTGAATAGAATAGAAATTCTTTATTTTTTCAATAATATTTATTAAATGTCCAAAGATTAAAATACACAGTACAAAAAGAAACATAATACACAAAAAAGCAAGAAAAACACACACTTACAACATATATGTAAAATAAACATATTAAAATTTCAATACTAATAACAACTTTTCTGCATCGGTATCTCTCTTTATTTAGCCTCTTTACACAAATTCTACTTCTAAATATCTCTATCTTAAACTTACATCTTTATTTAAATTATCTTGATTTCTATTTACAATTCAATCTCATAACAAAAACATCCCTTAACTTTTATGTTTACTCTCCAGCCAGGAATACCATTTATTCCATATTAAATAGTACTTGGTATCCTCCCTCTCCTTCATTTCCATAGATAATCTGTCCATCTCTGCACATTTGTATATTTTTTTTAATTATGATTTGATCTGGAGGGGTGTCTGGTTGTTTCCAATTTTGTGCTATCACAATTCTACTTGCCTTTAGTATGTGTAATATGATATATTGTATACTTTTCTGCATTTTTCCTTCCAGAGTACCCAGGAGAAACAGTTCCGGATTTCTTTCTGTCTTCTGCCCTGTTATTTCATCCAGCCATTTTTTAAATCTTGCCCCAAAATTTCCTAATCTTAGGACAGGTCCACCACATGTGGTAGAATGTCCCTTGTTTGTGACCACATCTCCAACAATTCAGAGACCTATAGAAAGCATTCTTTATGGGCCAAGTGTGATTGGACACACAAGGAATTTGTCTTGATCCATACGCTCTCGGAGTGCATAAAAGAAAAGATACATTCGTCAAGAATCATAAGGTACAACACTTAATGACAGTCATAGGGAAACAGTCAATATAAATCTTAAGGACACCAGCAACAAGGTTACAATCATACAGTCATAAGTGGAGCAGATGGGTGATAGGAACAATGAGAAGATTAATAGTAATGCAGACTTAGTAACTAGTTTGACAGTGTTGAAGGAATTATTTGTTTAGCAGAGGGATGGTAGTTCTATTGCTATTGCTATCAAAGTGTCGACAAATTTGGAAAACTGTGGTGGGGCAGGCATAACAGAATAACAGAGCTGGAAGGGACCTTGGACATAGTAACCAATGGGGATTATTTGAATAGCTGAAACATATGCTGATCTTGTTGATCGAAAGATTGGCAGTTCAGTAGTTTGAATCCCTAGTGCTGCGTAACGGGGTGAGCTCCCATTCTTTGTCCCAGCTTCTGCTAACCTAGCAGTTCGAAAGCACGTAAAAAATGCAATTAGAAAAATAGGGACCACCTTTGGTGGGAAGGGAACAGCGTTCCATGAGCCTTTGGTGTTGAAACATGCCGGCCACATGACCACGGAGACGTCTTCGGACAGCGCTGGCTCTTTGGCTTTGAAATGGAGATGAGCATTGCCTCCTAGAGTCGGGAACAACTAGCACATATGTGCGAGGGGAACCTTTACCTTTATCTTTAAAACGGATGTGGTCATGGCCAACGCATGACGCATCCGGCCCATGGGCTGGGGGTTTGAGAGCCCTGTACTAGATGGAAACACAAAGTTATGTGAAGCTCTTGACATTCAGATTATCTTGTTCTTCTTTGTTTTCTATATTTTATAATGTTCTCATCCTTGATTTGTTGAGAGGTTCATTAGATCATTTCTCCTTTAGACGAGAGAGAGAGATGAGAAGCAGAAAGGAAAAAAAGACCCAATTACTTCTTTCGGTCATTTTTTTGTCATGAATAGGATTATAGATTCTGATGACTCATTTGTGTTTTCCTGAAAGGGTTTACTACTCAAACTAATGAGAGTTCACAGCACCACTAATTGTTCACACAGGATAATAATTGTGAAAGAGCAGATTTTAGAATAGCGTTGCCTCCTCTTAATAGCCTAGGTCAGTATCTTCTGCAATTTCCACAAAAATAATAATTATTTGTTTTCAGCTACGCTAGAAATGATTATAGTTGATAAGAAAGACAAAAAAAATGGATAGTGGACGTGGCAGTATCTGGAGATGGAGGGGAGGAGAGGAGAAGAGAGGACAGGAGAGAAGAGAAGAGTAGAGGATAAGGCAGGGGACCTAGGGGAGGGGAGGGGAGTGGAGAGGAGAGGGAGAGGAGGGGAAAGAGAAGCAGAGTGGAAGCAAGCAGAGTGGAGTGGAGTGGAGTGGAGTGGAGTGGGGAGGAGTGGAAGGGAGAGGGGAGGAAAGGAAAGGAAAGGAAAGGAAAGGAAAGGAAAGGAAAGGAGAGGAGAGGAGAGGAGAGGAGAGGAGAGGAGAGGAGAGGAGAGGAGAGGAGAGGAGACCTAGGGGAGGGGAGATGAATGGAGAGGAGAGGGAGAGGGGGGAAAGGGAAGCAGAGTGGAGTGGGGTGGAGTGGGGAGAGGAGAGGAGAGGAGAGGAGAGGAGGGGAGGGGAGGGGAGAAAAGGACAGGAAAGGAAAGGAAAGGAAAGGAAAGGAAAGGAAAGGAAAGGAAAGGAAAGGAAAGGAAGGGGAGGGGAGGGGAGGGGAGGAGAGGAGGGAAGGGGAGGGAAGGGGAGGGGAGGGGAGGGGAGGGTAGAAAAGGAAAGGAAAGGAAAGGAAAGGAAAGGAAAGGAAAGGAAAGGAAGGGGAGGGGAGGGGAGGGGAGGGGAGGGGAGGGGAGGACAGGAGAGTTGGCAGGAGAGTTGGCAGGAATGTTGGTGATCTACTAATCCAATCCTCTGTTCAAGCAAGAGACCCTATATGCAATGGGTCCCCAATCCCTGAGTCACAGCCCACTACCAGGCCAGGCCCTATTCACAACCAGGCTGCACAAGTAGCGGACTGGCATGCACATGTGCGCACAGCTCAACTTGCGCACGTTGAGCTGCATGCACAGATGCACACCTGCCCGCCACTTACGTGGCCTGGTTCCCCCTGCCCCCATGCCATGCTGCCAACCCCCAAAGGTTGGGGATCACTGCCCTATACCATTCCAGACAAATGGTTGTCCTATTTCTTCTTAAAAACCTCCAGTGATGGAGCACCCACAGCTTCTGAAGGCAAGCCGTTCTACTTGTTAATTGTTCTCGCTATCAGGAAATTTCTCCTTCGTTCTAGGTTGCTTCTCCCCTTAATTAGTTTCCATCTGTTACTTCTTGTCTTGTTCTCAGGTGTTTTGGAGAATAAGTGGGCCCCCTTTTCTCTATGAGAGAAAAGATCAAAGAAGACACCAATTGTTTACATATCTTGTCTTCAATAGCCCTGACCTTTGATGTCAACTTCTATATTTTAGTACCTTCATATAAAAGGCAGTCACTTATAAGTAGAGTTGAGCTACAAATATTTGGGTGACCAATAAATAACCACAAAGATTTTCCAGTGTCTCTATCTCTCTCTATTCATCTAGTCTAGATCTGTGTAGCCAAGTTCTAATGCTGTAGCTTAAAATGTATTGATTTGAGGTCAGTGAGAGATTTAATGTCCAAAACCTTCATCTCAAAATGGGTCAGAAGAAATTAGTAGCTGATAAAGGAAGCAGCACATAAACATTCTATGACTATGTTTACAAGAAGTCACAATGACTGCCCTCTGGATTATTACCCCTTGGAGACCCATTTGGCTCCCATTTCAATGATGTTCAGAAAGTCACTTAAAACTTGGCTATTCTCCCAGATCCTGGGGTACGGTGTTTGCCAAGTTCGTGTGAGTTGTTTTATCTGGAATGTATGGTTTTCTTCTGGATGCATATGACCTGTTTTCCTATTTTATTGTTTAAATCTCTAAACTCTCAGACAAATCAGCCATCAACAGGCACATAGACATAAACAACATCTACATATCATTCAAAAGAGGCAATCAAAAAAGCCAAAAACGAAGCAAAAATGCCAAAACATCTCCTCAACAGGAATCAATACCCAGAAAAGTGAAGATTAACATCAAGATTAATACTAGACCAACAATCAAGGAATAAACAACACTACAATCAAAGAACTACTAACAGAGAAACAATCAAACAGTAAACAACAGCCTAATCAAGGAACCACCAAGAACCAAACCCACCAACACTGACAGGGCAAATAAGCTGTCAGGGTTCCGACAGATGCCCTAATTAAATGATGAGCCTCAGTCAAGCTTCACAAGAAATCCAATTATTTATTAGGAGCTTCAGGTCCCCACATTCCCAAGTGAAGCCAGTTCTGACCCTATATAATTTACGCCCGAATCATGACCCTGTTTCCCCCCTCACCCCAGGGTGTGTCATCAATCACATTCACCAACGGAGCAATTTCATGGGTTGTAGAGGTCACTCCCCTCTGGCTGCTGTGAGTAACCCTGGGAGACAGCCTTGAGAGAGATAAGTCTAAAATGTGCATCTGTCTTTGGCTGCCATGCCGTTTTGCTGGTTTCCCATTCCCCCTGGCCTATGGCAACTCAACAGCAGGCCAGGAATGCTTTGCAAGTTGACATAAGCAGTATATAAAAAAAGAGTGAATCCACTTCCTCCTAGTATTGATGATGTTATTAATTCATAATTAACTCATGGAAGTTCCCAATGGATTTTGAAGAGAGGACTCCTAAAGACCTGAAAGTCTAAAAGTAATTTAAAGAGTGTATGAAAAGTCTTAGGCATTAAGTTGATGTAGTTTCATTAGCACTGGTGTCTGGGGTGGGTCAAAAAGTGTCAAGTTACCAATGGAAGACTTGTCTGTAGAGATTCTAGGTCATCCAGGTCATCTGGATGGGGAGGAACAAGCTCAGACTCAACCCCTCCAAGACCGAGTGGCTGTGGCTCCCAGCATCCTGGTATAGCCAGCTGGTTCCATCGATGACTATAGGGGGGTGAGATCTTGGCCCCTACAGAGAGGGCTCGCAACTTGGGTGTCCTCCTGGATGCACGGCTGTCTTTAAAAGATCATATGACGGCTGTGGCCAGGGGGGCTTTCTATCAGGTTTGCCTGATCTACCAGTTGCGTCCCTTTCTGAACTGAGACGCCTTGCACACGGTCACTCATGCCCTCGTCACTTCCCATCTGGACTACTGTAATACTCTCTACATGGGGCTCCCCTTGAAGAGCACGCAGAGGCACCAACTAGTCCAGAATGTGGCCGCGTAGGTGATTATGGGGGCGACATGATGCACCCATGTAACACCTCTCCTGCACGAGCTGCATTGGCTCCCAGTGGTCTTCCAGGTGCAATTCAAGGTGCTGGTTACCACCTTTAAAGTGCTCCATGGCTTAGGACCTGGGTACCTAGGAGATCGCCTTCTGCCACCGATAGCCTCCCACCGGCCAGTTTGCTCCCACAGAGAGGGACTCCTCAGGATGCCGTCGAGCCTTCTCTGTGGGGGCTCTAGCCCTATGGAATGAACTGCCCCCGGAGATACATAGGATCCCCGACCTCTGTACCTTTCGCCGTGCCCTTAAGACCCTACTATTCCAACAGGCTGGGCTGACGAAATAAGTAAAATTTTAATTGGGTATTTTAATTTTGGGGGTTTTGACAAAAAAATTGGGCCAAATTATTTAATACTTTTTAAACTTTTTTAAATTTACGGTGTATGGTGTTTTTATTTCGGCTGTACACCTCCCTGAGTCCTATGGGAGAAGGGTGGTATAAAAATGAAATGAAATAAAATAAAATAAAATAAAAAAATAAAATAAAATAAAATAAAATAAAATAAAATAAAATAAAATAATAAAAGAAAAGAAAAGAAAAGAAAAGAAAAGAAAAGAAAAGAAAAGAAAAGAAAAGAAAAGAAAAAAAGAAAATAAAATAATAAAGTTATCCCAAAGGTCCTTTTCCAGGATTTTTTCTTTTTTTTTTTTCTTTTGAAGACGTTTTGCTTCTCATCCAAGAAGCTTCTTCAGCTCTGACGGGATATGGGGAATGGAAAGATCCTGTCAGAGTTGAAGAAGCTTCTTGGATGAGAAGTGAAACATCTTCAAAAGAAAAGTCCAGTTGCCTCCTGACCAAACACCTTTGGGACAATGGAAGCCCTGAATGTCATTATATATAAAAGCGATGGGACTCCAATCACACTGCTGGGATTGTCCTCTGGAGTCTTTTTCCCATCTTCCTGCTGATCGTTTGCTTTATTATCTAGTAATAGCAGTAGCAACAGCAGGAGTAAAAAAATCATAATATTACGTTTTCTGGAAGGTGTTTCTCCACTTTCCCACTTTCTTGCAGTAGAAGGAGAATATTTTAGGATCAGGTTTCAGTATCGAAATTGCCAGATTCCAAACTGCCCTGGAGGACTCCCAAAAAAACAAAATATTCAGCAAATCCCAGGTTTTGCAAAGATGCAGCTGTACTCACAAAAACAGAGGATGCTGTCGGGAGAGCAGACTGGCAGCTCGCCCGAGTGACGACGTGAAAATTCCGGTGAGAAGGACCAATACACGAAACTTTAGGAAAGCTGAGAATCAGGGAGAGGAAACTATGAAATGAAATTCACCATGGTGATGCTGGCATAGAACTTATTATCATAAAGATGGGAGGGACCTTGGAGGTCTTCTAGGTCGAAGGCAGGAGACCTTATGCCAAGGGCCTCCAAACTTGGCAACCTTAAGACTGGTGAACTTCAACTCCCAGAATTTGAGTCTTTCAAAACATCCAGTGATGGAGTAACTACAACTTCAGGAAGGAAGCTATTCTCCTGAGTCAATGTTCTCACTGTCAGAAAAATTCTCCTTACTTCTAGGCCAGTGATGGCGAACCTTTTGCTGTCGCATGCCAAAAACGTGTGGAGCAGGGGGGGGGGGTCATGCACACATGCCCACACCCATAATTCAATGCACCCCATCCCACCTCCACACATGCACACACAACCCCCCCACCGCCGTGCTTTTGGCACATGATGGCACAGTGGGACCGGAAGGCCCATTTTTCATTCTCCAGCAGGTTCCAGAGCCTTTCTAGGAACCTGGGGAGGGCAAAAACGGTCTTCTCCACCCTCTTGGAGACTCTCCGGAGGCCGGAAACAGCCTGTTTCTCGACTTCTGGTGGGCCTGGAAGGCACAAAAATCAGCTGGCCGGCGCACACATGCACACCAGAGCTGACCTTGGGCAATGCTCACATGTCCACCGATATGGATCCATGTGCTACAGGTGCCATAGGTTTGCCATCACGGTTTTAGACTGTTCCTCTATTTAGGCTCCAACTGGCGCAGAGTGCGGCCACGGGGGTGGTTATGGGAGCGACGTGGCACTCCCATGTAACACCCCTCCTGCACGAGCTTCACTGGCTCCTGGTGGTCTTCCGAGTGCATTTCAAGGTTTTGGTTATCACCTTTAAAGCGCTCCATGGCTTAGGACCTGGTTATTTACGGGACCGCCTACTACCACCAACAGCCTCCCACTGGCCTGTACGCTCCCATAGAGAGGGGCTCCTCCGGGTGCCGTCGGCCAAACAATGTTGACTAGCGACCCCCAGAGGGAGAGCCTTCTCTGTGGGAGCACCTACCATCTGGAACGAGCTCCCCCCGGATATACGGAGGATCCCGGACCTGCGCACCTTCCGTCGCGCGCTCAAGACCTACTTATTCCAACAAGCCGGCCTGACCTAAGTTATTTTCCCCTTTTAATTATGAATTTTAATTTGTTTTAAATTATTGGGGTTTTAATTGTCAGCCAAATTATTTAATTCGTTTTATTCTATTTTAAACTTTTGTATTTCTATGTTTTATCTATGGCTGTACACCGCCCTGAGTCCCCCAGGAGTAGGGCGGTTTATAAATCTAAATAAATAAATAAATAAATAAATAAATAAATAAATAAATAAATAAATAAATAAATAAATAAATAAATAAATAAATAAATAAATAAATAAATAAATAAATAAATAAATAAATAAATAAATAAATAAATAAATAAATAAATAAATAAATAAATAAATAAATAAATAACAAGCTTCTTGTCCTGCCCTCAGGTGCTTTGGAGAGTAATTCAGTCTCTGGGACAACCCCTCAAATACCGGAAGATACTTAATTATATTTAAGTGGACATCAGCGGTGAGTTTCACATCTTCTTACCACCAGTTCGCCCCGCACACACACACTCGCTTCACATGCATGCATGCCTTCCGCGCATGTGCCCGGCCTTCCATGCATGCGCCCGGCCTCAAAAATGTGGCTAGATAGGATGGTATTACGCTGGGCCCAGCTGCAGTCGCCGCTACCAGTTTGCTAAAACTGGTACGAACCGGCTGAATACCACCTCTGGTGGAGATCCATTAGGACACCTTGATCTCTCTCACAGTTACTACTGTTGAACCAGCTACTGCAGGTCCAGTATCTATGCATTTAGTTTTTCCTGCTGTCAGAAGAAATATCCACATGGTTCAGTTCCAAGGTGCAAGAAAGACACCGGAAACGTGGAGATGGTTTATTGATGAAGCAGAACCACATGGGTTTGTGGTTCTGGCCAGCTGAACCAATGGAGTTGAGAGTGTAGGGTTCTTTTATACCTTATTGTGGGCTTTTGCACTTGAGCTTCCTGTTCCTGTGCAAGAATGTGTATTGTATTGGCTGTTATCAGATTCCTATGAGGTCATGTAGGGGTTATGTAGGGGGTCATAGCTGGCTCTAAAGGCAAAGGAGGAAATACAAATCCTAGGGGTTTGTCTGAGCTAATTTGGTCAACCTCTGGCTTACTGTTTATCTGAGCTCCCAGGTTTCTGTGACTTTGAACTGCTGGAGGGTGGGGGTTGCAATGAAGGGGCTTTGGACTGAAAGAGTGTTGGGCAATTCCTATTGTGGCTTAATGGTTTTTGTCCCATTTTGGCTCTTGGGTGAGGGTACTCGCTTATGAATAGAGCTATCTAGATACTTGGCTTCTTTCAATAAGCTCTTTATCTCTTAAGTGCTGACATCTGCTGTGGGCTATTAAGAAAAAGTAGAAGCTGCTTTCTGCCTCAAAAAAAAACCATGTTTCTCCATTTCTCATTTAAAGCTAAAAGTTTCCCCTGCATATATGTGCTAGTCATTCCAGACTCTAGGGGGTGGTGTTCAACTCCGTTCCAAAGCCGAAGAGCCAGCACTGTCTGAAGACGTCTCCGTGGTCATGTGGCCGCATGACTAAATGCCGAGCACGCACGGAACACTGTTTCCTCCCCACCAAAGGTGGTCCCTATTTTTCTACTTGCATTTTTTACGTGCTTTCGAACTGCTAGGTAGGCAGAAGCTAGGACAAGTAACAGGAGCTCACCCCGTTACGCGGCACTAGGGATTCGAACCTCTGAACTGCCGACCTTTCGAACGACAAGCTCAGCATCTTAGCTACTGAGCCACCACGTCCCTTCATTTAATAAGAAATAAGAAATTCATTATTTCTCATTTAGGAAATATTATATAATATTCCGCCTTTTTAATACCCTGTTTCCCCCCAAAATAAGACATCCCCCGATAATAAGCCCAATCGGGCTTTTGAGCGCATGGCAATAAGGCCAAGTGCTTATTTCAGGATTCAAAAAAATATAAGGCAGGGTCTTATTTTTGGAGAAACATGGTATTTCCCAAAATATTTCATTATTCTGGGAGTGGGGGCTTCCCTCACTGCCTAAGTGCAGACCTTACTTTTCTCACCCCTGAATTGCATCTTGTTGGATAGAGCCAATGCACAAGTCTATCAAGATCTTTTTGTATTTTCAGTCCATCTTCCAAAGTGTCTGTGAATATTCTCAGCTACCCAGGTCATGGTTGTCCCAAAAGTGCCTTTTTCAAAAGGCAACTGAACTTTCTTAAAAAGTCCAGAGGCCTTTTGAAGAAGCACCTTTGGGATATCTTCCAAAGCGTTATCTATTCCCCCCAGCTTGGTGTCATCTATAAATTTGATGATATAGAATACCTCAGGAGCAGGGGTGGGCTTCAGATCCTATAGCAATGAGTAGCAATGGCCATGGTGGGTGTGGCCTAGTCAGACGCCTGCACCATGGTTGGGGGGAGGGTGTTTTTTGCCCTCCCCAGGCTCCAAAGGCTTTCCTCGAGACTCTGGGAGGGTGAAAACTGCTTTCCCCGGGGTCCAGAGGCCCTCCGGAGGTCAGAAACAGAAACCTCTGGTAGGCCCGTTTTTTGCCCTCCGAGACCCTCTGTGCGGTCCTGTACTTACCTGGAATGATGAATGGGCCGTGTGGAGACTCCTGGGAGGGGACGGAAGGCGTGAACATGGCCAGCCACAGGTGACATTTGGGGGTATGCCGAACACCTGCAATCCTTGGCTAGAGGATCGGCCAAACCCTGCCGAACCCCCGGGAGCCCACCCCTGCTCAGGAGTCCTTCATGTGAACCTGTAAAAAATACTAAGGACTCTTCTCTTGCACTGAAATTAATAATAAATAATACATAATTCAAAACCTTTTGAAGGTTAATATATTATTCAGATCAGAGATATTTTTGTTAGAGTTGATGGAAAAACTTTAGGTAAATGGCACTGTGTTGTTGTTGTTGTTGTTTCCTTCTCTATGATAATGCCAGCAAGATTTCTATATGCCCGTCGTTGGAAGAATTTCATGATAGCTACAATGGAAAAGGAGTTATTAAAGCTGATGGGGCTGGGTTGGAATGAAGAAACCAATGACTCCAATTAAAAAAAGAGAGATTGGACAAATGTAATGCCAACTGACAGCCCCTTTTGGACTTTTTGAAGGAAACGGAGGGGATGGAGGGAAGCCAAATCATGACATATGGATTTGACGAGAGGTAATATTTATAGATGATTAAAAATAGATGTTTCGTTGTAATCGCAGAGCAGGGATTAAAGTTAACTTTTATCTGTCTCTGCTCTAAAAGAAATCAGAAGTCATTCTTTTTTGGTGTTATGCCGATTTTTCTCTGTGTATTTTTATTTTATTGCACCTCTATGTATCATTGCTTTCTCTCTTCTTTCTTCTATTCTATTTTCTCATTGATTAGTAGTTTTGTTGTTGTTGTTTTTAAAAACAAATTAATAATGCTAAAGGTAAAGGTTCCCCTCACACATATGTGCTAGTGGTTCCCAACTTTAGGGGGCGGTGCTCATCTCCGTTTCAAAGCTGAAGAGCCAGCGCTGTCTGAAGACATCTCCATGGTCATGTGGCCGGCATGACTAAACGCCAAAGGCGCACGGAACGCTGTTACCTTCCCACCAAAGGTGGTCCCTATTTTTCTACTTGCATTTTTTATGTGCTTTTGAACTGCTAGGCTGGCAGAAGCTGGGACAAGGAACAGGAGCTCATCCCATTACGTGGCACTAGGGATTCGAACCGCTGAACTGCCGACCTTCAATCGACAAGCTCAGCGTCTTAGCCACTGAGCCATCACGTCCCTAATAATGCTATATTATATAAAAAAGGAATGAACTATGTGGAAAAAAAGAATTTTTTTCCTGGGAAAAGGGATGGAGGGCGCAAGAGAAGCCCACAATTAAGAGTCTTAAGATGAGGCACTTCGCCAGGATATAATGTTAAGTTAAGCTCTCATATTAAGGACTGTGGTTCATAACATATTCCCTCATAAAGGTTGTGGCTGAACTGATAGGAAATGGAAAGTTAATTTGGAGAGGGAAAAGAGAAAAGAAATTTGATTTATGAAAGAATAGGCCAGAATCTTTCATGTACTTTGTCCAAGGTCAACATGGGAAGACGATAGTTTCTCAAAGTATAGAAAATACTTTAATAGAGGCTTAGCTTGGTTGATCAAGCAAAGGACCACCTCAAGTGACCTCATGAATACAGGCATCTAGAAGAAGACACAATTGTGTCTATTTTATTATGAGTCTAACTTTAAATTAAAGTTAATTCTAGAGGGCCACTTTAATGAAGTGTTTAAGGTGCTGGCCTAGAAACCAGGCGACTGTGAGTTCTAGTCCCATTTCAGACATGAAAGCTAGATGGCTGATTTTGGGCCAATCACCAGAAGAAGGTGAGTTTTAGTCCTACTTTAGGCATGAAAGCCAGATGGGTGACTTTGGGCCAATCACCAGAAGACTGTAAATTCTAATCCCATTTTAGGCATGAAAGTCAGATGGCTGATTTTGGGCCAATCACCAGGAGAAGGTGAGTTCTAGTCCCACTTTAGGCATGAAAGCCATCTGGGTGGCTTTGGGCCAATCACCAGGAGATAGTGAGTTATAATCCCACCTTAGACATGAAAGCCATCTGGGTGACTTACGGCCAATCACCAGGAGCTGGTGAGTTCTAGTCCCACTTTAGGCATGAAAGCCATCTGGGTGGCTTTGGGCCAATCACCAGGAGATAGTGAGTTATAATCCCACCTTAGACATGAAAGCCATCTGGGTGACTTACGGCCAATCACCAGGAGCTGGTGAGTTCTAGTCCCACTTTAGGCATGAAAGCCATCTGGGTGGCTTTGGGCCAATCACCAGGAGATAGTGAGTTATAATCCCACCTTAGACATGAAAGCCATCTGGGTGACTTACGGCCAATCACCAGGAGCTGGTGAGTTCTAGTCCCACTTTAGGCATGAAAGCCATCTGGGTGGCTTTGGGCCAATCACCAGGAGATAGTGAGTTATAATCCCACCTTAGACATGAAAGCCATCTGGGTGACTTACGGCCAATCACCAGGAGCTGGTGAGTTCTAGTCCCACTTTAGGCATGAAAGCCATCTGGGTGGCTTTGGGCCAATCACCAGGAGATAGTGAGTTATAATCCCACCTTAGACATGAAAGCCATCTGGGTGACTTACGGCCAATCACCAGGAGCTGGTGAGTTCTAGTCCCACTTTAGGCATGAAAGTCAGTTGGGTGACTTCGGGCCTGTTTTTCTCTCTCAGCCCAATTCACTTCACAGGATTGTTGTGGGGAAAATAGGAGGAAGTATTATATATGTTCACTGCCTTGAGTTACTTATAAAGTAATAAAGGCGAGATAAACATCTGATAAATAAATAAAAAACCTCAAAATTAGATTCTGCGTCTCATGTCGTCACCCCACCGATGGACTATTTCTGCCGCCTGACCTTAATCCCCGACCTTCCGACTAGGCAATTTGTGCGATTGGGCCCACGACATCCCGAAACAGGCCGTGTGATGTGTCCCACTGTGCGCGCAACGTTCAAGAAGCAACTCCTGGCTGGTAAAAGGGATTGAAATGAGCCACATTGCAAAAAAAAAAAAAAAACCTCTTCTGGCTTTACCTTTAGAGCCCTCAATTGAATGCAAAGTATCTCATCAAAGAGAATCAGGTTTCCTCTTCGCTCCCAAGATGAGTATTGTGTTTCCCTTTGCTTCACAAAGTGCCACATTAACACACAGCTCAGCTACCTTTCACGAGCTAATTATACCGTCTCTGAAAGCTTCTTAATGGCTGGGAAGCATAAAGGGTTTGAATAGAAAGAGAAAACCTCTGGTTCTAAGGCGGACTGAATTTTAGTCAGTCAAAAGAATTAGGGCCTGCAGGTACTTTACTCAGCATAGTAATCTTTTGCGCTTAGGTTCCTACGCTCTGTTCCTGTTGAGGAGTCAAACGAAGGGATTCCCAGTGCGCAATCCCTACAACGTCATCTCAAAATGAGGGAAATCACCGTAGTCAGAGGTGGTACTCAGTCTATTTGGATGAGTTCACCCAAACTGGTAGCACAGATTGCGGGTGGGCTCGGGTGGGCTCGCCCACCCACACACCTGCCCCAACTCCACGACACCCTCCCGACCTGCCCCAACTCGCCTACCTGCCCCGAATCCACCTGCCCCAACTCCATGTTGTGCTATTTGGCATGTTTTCGAGGCCAGGCGCATATGCAGAAGGAGTGTGAGCGGGCAAAGTACATGTGCGGAAGGCAGGGCTCATGCGTGGGCAGCGTGCGTGTGAAGTGAGCATGCACACAGAGAACCAGTGATAAAGGTAAATGAAACCCACCCCTGACGGTAGGGATGGAAGCGGTGGTGAAAACTTGGGATCTTTGTAGGACTTTGTGGAGAAGACGCCACCATTTTCAGCAGTGCTGAACCATCACCCAAGAGAAAAATTAAATTAAATTGGTGCAAGGCGATAGAAATGATTGGATTCAGCTTTAAGAAAAGGGGTCCTTCCTTTTTTAGCAATTGGTTCTTCATGTTACTCAAATATTTTGTAGAAAGTTAGCACCCACCCCTCTCCTAGAAGAATGACATATTTTGAGGAATATTTTAAAAAGGCAGGATAAAATATTTCCCCTAAAAGAGAAATAAAAAAATCTTAAGGGAGACAGAAACACAGAGCCCCAGCTCCCTGCCCCCAGCAGATATTTGGTGCCCATCCTATCTACAGAACAAAAGACCTTCAGCTTCAGAGTGATGGGATTTAGACATGACCCTTCAGGACATAACAGGATTAACCCACTACCATTTAGCAGCAGAGCTCACTACCTTGCACAATCTCCTAAGGACATTGCATCACCCTCCAAACTTCAACCAAACATAGCTCAGACAACCTAGAGAGTCAACAATGAGTCCTACATAACCGCTCCAACAGTCAGTAAAATACCTGTTCTTGCCCAGGAACAGGAAGCTCAAACACAAAGCCCAAGAAAAGGTATAAAAATCCCTCACTCTCAACTACATGTGTTCAGCTGCATCAAAACAACAAACATGTGGTTCTCCTTCATCATTAAACCAGCTTTCCAATCAGCCTCCAGCCTCCATTTTGTCACCAGTTCCTTTCTCCCAGATTGGAACAGAACCAGATGGATATTGCTTCAAACTGTTTAGAGCAGTGTCCCTTAACCCTAGCAACTTTTAAGTTGTTTGGACTTCGACTCCCAGAATTCTTTAGCCAAGATTGACAAGGGTGTTTTCCAGAATAAGTAAGGGCAGCCAGTATTTTAAAGCAAAACTAATATATTGACTCTGAGAAGTTAGGTCAAGAAAAACCTAAATGGGAGATTTTTTTTAGGATAGTAAATGGACATTTTCATTTCAGCTCACAGGGAAGAGTGGTTTCGTTGCTTTTTATAAGGCACCATTGCCTTTACCTCTCCTGGAAGAAACCATGTTTGCAAACTGTCTTTCCAAACTCTTTCTCCCTCCTATATTTGAAGGTGTGCATGCAAGCAAAGTGAATATTGTATATCGCATATTGGACATAAATACAATCAAGAGAATCCAGAGATATTTTACGAGAAGAGCCCTCCATTCCTCTAACCGCAATAAAATACCTTATGCCACCAGACTCCAAATTTTGGCCTTAGACAACTTAGAACTACGCCGACTTCAATCTGACCTAAGTGTAGTACATAAAATTATCTGCCACAATGTCCTTCCTGTCAATGACTACTTCAGCTTCAACCACAACAATACATGAGCAAATAATAGAAACAAACTCAAGGTAAACCGCTCCAAACTCGATTGCAGAAAATATGACTTCAGTAACAGAGTGGTCAGTGCCTGGAATGCATTACCTGACTCTGTAGTTTCCTCCCCAAACCCCCAACATTTTAATCTTAAACTGTCTACTGTTGACCTCACCCCAGTCTTAAGAGGTCTGTAAGGGGCATGCATAAGTGCACCAGCGTGCCTACTGTCCCTGTCCTAATATTCCTTTTTACTTACTCTTTTCATGTATTCAAATTATGTTTATACTTTTATCTGTTATCTTATATAAGCTTGACAAAATAAATAAATAAATAAACAAAACAAAACAAATAAATGTGTGCACGCTCACATTGTCGGTGTTCAGCAAACCAGTAGTAAAATTATGTGTGTATATATATATGTGTGTGTGTGTGTGTATTATGTGTGTGTGTGTATATGTATATGTATACATACACACACACACAGTATACCCACACCGATGATGAGGCATGACCACGGACCAGAAGCCAGATCGCAGCTGCATTATTAGCCACTTTAAACCCCTCCAACCCATACATTAAGCACACTGACACCACCATGAAGATGTGGCACGACCACGAACACGAAGCCAAACAACAGCAACGCAGCTCACCAGCTCAAATCCCCCTGCAACTCAGACTAACCCGAGCACAACCAAGCCCCCACCCAAACAGAACACACCCCCATCCAATCAGAGCACAGCCAACCCCCCATCCAATCAGAGCACAGCCAAGCTCCCACCCAATCAGTTCACACCCCCACCAGCAGTTAAAAGGAAGAAACAGCTGAGATCACACATTGCTCTGAGAAGCGCGAAGCCGAAAACACCAGCCTGAAGATGACGAATGAGACTTCGTCGAAATGTCGCCAAGACACTTCCAATTTTACGTGGAAGAAAACCCAAATAACCAAAGACCTACATACAAACACCTGCGAAAACCTCAGAAAACACACACACACACACACACACACACACACACACACATATTGTGGTGACCAGAACTGGATGCAATATTCTAAGTATTCCAATGGAGAAGAGTGTGGGACGCCATCTCCTCCGTGCGACCTGCAAATGTGGTTTATCCCTATTTAGGAAGACGCAACTCTCGTGCAAAGATCTTTGATGTCTTGGCATTGGAGAGATTGCTTCCCCGTGATTTGAATGGTCCCAAGGAGAACCTTGAGAGACAATCAAAGGAGTCAACTAAACAATTTAAGCTCTGCAGACCGAGTCTCAATAGGCAGCAATTACATTTCGAAGGAAAATATTTTACAATTGTAATTAGACATAATAGGAAGAATGTATTTTTTTTTTGCCTTTATCCTTCTCCCATGGCGAGTCAATTTAATTCTTAAATACAAGAGACATAATTGATTTTAGCCCTAGATTAGTGCTGAAAATGATCTATATGCATTCTTGCTAATGGAACCAGAGAATTCGCTTTCCTTGGAGACCTCAAACCAACCCACTTCGTGGTAGCATATTAAACCCTGACAGGTTAGCTAACAGAAGAAGAAAAGGGGGGGGGAGAGAGAGAGAGAGAGGATCAAATACCCCACAGATTAACAATTTAACCGAATAATTAATGTTGCACTCTTTCTACTTAATTATAGATTGTATACACAAACCTATTACTATTATTGTAAAGACCACAAAGGGAAAAGAGCAGAATGGGTTGATGGTATTCGCTGAGCTGTAAACGAAAAGCTACACCGAGGCAATTTTGACGCAAGAAATCTTTCACGCCAGAATGAGAATCGGTTACATCTTCAGCCAACAACGCAGAAAGCAAAATGAGCGATGCAGATCAATTAGCAGTCATATCCGAGGCAGCTTCCTTCATCCCTGGGAAGGAAGTGCAACCGTGAGGGGAGAGATGCAGGAGACGCATCATTCATTCCTTTATCGTAACATGTTTGGCCGTCAGTGGGACGAGGAGAGTGTGAGTGCCTGATTTAATCGGGTTGGCTTCTTTTTCATCACGCATTTCGATGAACGTCATTTTTTTTTCTGGGTGACAATGATGGCTAACTTTTTTGCCATCGCGTGCCAGGAGGGGTGGGTGGGAGTTGCACACACGCGTGCCCACAACCATAATTCTACACACCCCGCTCCTGCACATATGCACACGACCCCCTCCCCCCGCTCCTGGCACACAATGGCTCAGTAGGCCCATTTTTCTTTCTCACCTGGCTCCAGGGCCTCTCTAGGAGTCTGGGGCGGGCGAAAACAGCCTTCCCTACCCACCCCGGAGGTCCTCCGGAGGCCAAAAATGGGCCGCTTAACAACTTCCGGTGGGACCGGAAGGCCCGTTTTTTGCTGTCCCCAGCCTCCAGAGCCTCTCTAGGAGTCTGGGGAGGGTGAAAACAGCCTTCCCCACCCCCCTCCCACCCCAGAGGGACTTCAGAGGCTGAAAATGCCCCGTTTGACAACTTCTGACCGGGGCTTTTTATGTCCACTGAGGTTTTTTGGTCTCCGGAGGATCTCCGGGGAGTGGGGAAGGACATTTTCACCCTCCCCAGACTCCTAGAGAGGCTCTGGAGCCAGGTGAGAAAGAAAAATGGGCCTTCCCCCCCCCACACCCCAGACACTCCGGAGGCAGGAAACAGTCTGTTTCCCTACTTCTGGTAGGCCCAGAAGACGTGAAAATCAGCTGGCCAGTGCATGCTTGCATGCCGGAGCTGGGCTTGCATGCCCATTGATATGGCTATGCGTGCCACCTGTGTTACACATGCCATAGGTTTGCCATCACAGATCTTGGATGTCTTTGTTTAATCCAAAGGTGGAGAACGATGGCTCTTTAATGACTTGTGGACTTCAATTCCCAGAATTCTTGAGCCAGATATGGTGGCTCAGGAATTCTGGGAGTTGAAGTCCACAAGTCATCAAGGCGCCATTGTTCCCCACCCCTGGAATAATCTGACCTCTAGCTTCACCTCCAATGGAATTCCTTCCATTAATTGGCTATACCATTTCAGACAAATGGCTATCCAATACAGGTAGTCCTCAACTTGCAACAGTTCACTTAGTGACCATTTGAAGTTACAACAGCACTGAAAAAAAGTGATTTACGACCATTTTTTACACTTACAACTGTTGCAGCATCCCCAGTTGGATGCTTGACAACTGATCACATTTATGACGGGGTCTTGTATCACCTTTGGCGACCTTCTGACAAGCAAAGTCAATGGGGAAGTCAGATTCACCTAACAATGTTACTAGTTTAACAACTGCAGTGATTCACTTAACAAATGTGGCAAGAAAAGTCATAAAATGGGGCAAAATTCACTTAACAAACTTCTCACTTATCCACTGCAATTTTGGGCTCCGTAGAGGTCATAAGTTGAGGACTACATGTATCTTCTTAAAAGTCTCCATTGATGGAGCACCCACAACTTTTGAAGACAAACTGTTCCACTGATCAATTGCGCATGCCCATTGCATTGCGCATGCCCAAGATGGCGATTTACTCCTAGGGCTCCGTTCTGCTGATGGGTCGTTTGGCTGGCTTAGAGGGTCCGGAGGGGGTTGCAGAACATCGGCGACCCCCCGCCCAGCCAGCGGAGCACTCTGCCAACACGCTGGTGGGTTTATAGCCCGCCAGCGTGTCTGTAAAGGCCCCCGCCGCTCTCGCCGTTTCCGGGCCTCTGAACAGCTGAGAGGCGCTGCGGAGATGGCGGCGCGGGGGGGGGGGAGCGGCGCGGAGCGGCGCGGAGTGGCGAAACTGACTAGAATGGCGGCGAGGGGCTAGCGGCGGCTGCAGTGAGAGGGCAGCCACTGCGAAGCCCTCAGCAGGCCCCAGTAGGTCCTAGTAGGCCTCCGGGGGTTCCCGCCGCCCAAAAACAGCTGGGCGGCGCTGCGAAAGATGGCAGCGCGGCGGGGACCGAGTGGCGAGCGGTGACGGCGGTGACGGCGGTGAGAGGGTGTTGACAGCTGGCGGGGGTCTGAGGGCGCTGGTAGATGTGGGGAAGCCCTCAGTATCCCCCCCCATCCCGCTTGTCCTCCGCTGGTCCCCCCAACCTACGCCTATTTACCAACTATTTAGGCCTGGACTTCGGCTTCTTTTAGCCTTTTCTAGCAGCATTCCATCCTCTGTGAGCTGTCCTCCGTTGGCCCTTTAAGTCGGGCTGTTTTTCCATCAGCCGCCTGCGCCTGGACTCCTGGCCTTCTTCATCATCTTAGCAGTATTCCACCATCCGCTGGCTGGCCATCAGAAGACAGACCAGCTCATGGGAGGACCTGTGGAGCCGATCCTGATATTTCCATCGTGAGGGGGTGCCCATCGCAGGATGAATCCGCCGGGCCACGGTGAGAGAGTGGCCTTGGACTTTCCAACGCGCCTGCTGATTGGACCACCGTGAGAGGGTGGTCTGGACATTCCCTCTCTTGAGACAGAATGTGGAGACTCCTTGGCCGCTACCGTGAGAGGGTAGTGGCGTTTTTCTCCCGATTGATCTGGTTTCTGCTTCAGGACATTATTCGAACTATGATCATGGACCTTTGCCATGCCACTATTTTCTGGCCCACCTCTGTTGGATGCTTCCTAGGTCGACGCTTCTTGCCCTGCGAGAGTCCCCCCTCTCGCGGGTTTGGCCCTCCACACTATCGAGGGCCTACCTTAATGACGGGTTTTGGGACCCCGAGAGGTGGCATGTTGCGAAGAGGGGACTGAGGGGTTTTTTAAGGACTTTTTTAAGGGGCGTTTTAGGGGGTTCTGGGGTGGGGGAGAGTGTGGGTTTGGGGGGAAACCCGGGGGGGAAAGGGACAGGCCCGACAGTCTTTGAGGCCACGGGGGGCTCAGTTTCTGGAGGCAAGGGGGCTCTTAATGAGCCCTCTGTGGAGGGTGGTGTGATCACTACATTATGTGGGAGGGGCAGATATGGCGAGAGCAGGGGACCATATCATGTGTTGGGGGCGCGCACTCGCTGTCTTCGAGCGATTGCGCGCCCCGGTCCCCGGAGCTATCCCTGTTCCCCGGGTTGTTTGGAGTCTCAGGACCCGAGGCTCCGGCTGTTGTTGTGCAATGCGAGGTCCGTGGTAAATAAGGCCCCCCTCATACGTGATCTTCTTGAAGAGGGGGGCGCGGACCTGGCTGGCATTACCGAGACCTGGTTGGGCCACGAGGGGGGGGTTCCCCTAGTGGAGATGTGTCCACCGGGTTTCCTTGCATTCCACCAGCCGAGAGCCCAGGGCAGGGGTGGGGGAGTGGCGGTCATTATTAAGGAAGGCCTGGGTCCGAGGGAGGCCACTGTACCTCAGATAGCTGGGTGTGAGTCCGCCTTCGTGAGATGGGGCCCTGGTGGGCAGATGGGTCTGTTAGTCACGTACCTGGCTCCCTGCCACGTGGCAACGACCCTGTCCGAGCTTCTCAATGTTATAGCCGAGGTGGCGGTTGATACCCCCAAGCTTATAGTCATGGGGGATTTCAACCTGCCATCTATCGGTGAAACATCTGAGATGGCTCGGGAGTTCATGGCTTCCATGACGGCCATGGACCTGACCCAGGTAATTCAGGGCCCGACTCACATTGGTGGACACACCCTGGACTTAGTTTTTGTCTCTGGTCAGTGGTTGAGTGGTCATGAGATTGGGGATATAGGTGTTGAACCCTTGTCATGGACTGACCACTCGCTCCTTCGTCTCGACTTTCTGACCGTCACACCTCATCGCAGGGAGGCGGAACCAATTAGGTGGTTCCGCCCCAGGCGCCTGATGGATCCTGATAGGTTCCAGACGGAGCTTGGGCCATTTCCTGAGACACTGACACGCGACTCGACTGAGGACCTGGTGGCTGCCTGGGATAGGGCAGCCGGTGGGGCCTTGGACCGGGTCGCGCCTTTGCGGCCTCTGACCCGGCGCCGAACTCACCTATCTCCTTGGTTCACTGAGGAGCTGAGGGAGATGAAGCGCCGGAAAAGACGCCTAGAGAGTGGTTGGAGGGCTAGTCGCTCTGAATCTGACTTGACACTAGTAAGAGCTCATATTAAGACTTACTTAGTGGCAATAAAAGCGGCGAAATCTAATTATTTCACCGCTCTTATTGCGTCATCAGATAATCGCCCAGCCGCCCTGTTTAGGGTGACCCGCTCCCTCCTTCATCTGGGAGCGCGGGAGGATCCCTTGCAGGGACGTGCTGAGGATTTTGTTCAATATCTGGATGACAAAATAACTCAGATTCGGGATGAGCTGGTCTCTGACTGGGTTAGTTCGGGCGAGGTGACTGAGCCCAGTCTTGAGAGTATTATCTGGGCTGAGTTCGATCCTGTGGCTTCCGAGGACGTGGACAGGATCCTGGGTAGACTGAACGCTACCACATGTTTATTGGACCCGTGTCCCTCCTGGTTGGTGCTGGCCTCCCGGGAGGTTACACGAGGCTGGCTCCAGGAGATTATAAATGCTTCTTTGAGTGAGGGTGTCCTTCCGCTCGCCTTGAAGGAGGCAGTGGTGAGGCCCCTCCTCAAGAAGCCCTCCCTGGACCCGGCTGGTTTGGTAAATTATCGTCCTGTCTCCAACCTTCCCTTTTTAGCGAAGGTTGTTGAGAGTGTGGTGGCGTGGCAGCTCCCCCGGTACCTGGATGAAGCTGTCTATTTAGACCCGCTCCAGTCCGGCTTCAGGTCTGGTTACAGCACCGAAACGGCATTGGTCGCGTTGGTGGATGATCTCTGGAGGGCCCGGGGTAGGGGGTACTCCTCTATCCTGGTGCTGTTAGACCTCTCAGCGGCTTTTGATACCATCGACCATGGTATCATGTTGCGCCGGTTGGAGGGACTGGGGGTGGGGGGCACCGTTCTGCGGTGGTTCTCCTCCTACCTCTCCGACCGGTCGCAATCGGTGTTGACAGGGGGGCAGCGGTCGACCCCGAGGCGCCTAGTATGTGGGGTGCCACAAGGGTCGGTCCTCTCGCCCCTTCTGTTCAACATCTATGTAAAGCCGCTGGGTGAGATCATCCGTGGTTTTGGGGTGGAATTCCATCAGTACGCTGATGACACTCAGCTGTACATTTCCACCCCGGACCACCCCAACGATGCCGTGGAAGTGATGTCCCAGTGCCTTGAAGCTGTGCGGGTCTGGATGGGGAGAAACAGGCTTCGACTCAACCCCTCCAAGACTGAGTGGCTGTGGCTACCGGCGTCCCGATATAGCCAACTGACTCCATCGTTGGTTATTGGGGGCGAATCATTGGCCCCCACGGAAAGGGTGCGCAACTTGGGCGTCCTCCTGGATCCACGGCTGTCTTTAGAGGAGCATACGACAGCTGTGGCCAGGGGAGCTTTTTATCAGGTCCGCCTGATACGCCAGCTGCGGCCCTTTCTAGATCGGGACTCCCTACGCACAGTCACTCAGGCGCTCGTCACGTCTCGCTTGGACTACTGTAATGCTCTCTACATGGGGCTCCCCTTGGGATGCATCCGGAGGCTTCAGCTGGTACAGAATGCGGCCGCGCGGGGGATTATGGGAGCGACAGGGCGCTCCCATGTGACACCTCTCCTGCGTGAGCTGCATTGGTTGCCGGTTGATTTCCGGGTGCGTTTCAAGGTGTTGGTAATCACCTTTAAAGCGCTCCATGGCTTAGGACCAGGGTACTTACAGGACCGCCTTCTGCCACCTATTGCCTCCCACCGGCCGGTTCGCTCCCACAGAGAGGGCCTCCTCAGGGTGCCGTCAGCCAGACAGTGCCGGCTGGCGACCCCCAGGGGGAGAGCATTCTCTGTGGTAGCCCCCACCCTCTGGAACGATCTCCCTCCAGATCTGAGAACTATCACTGACCTCCGGACCTTTCGTCGGGCTTTGAAGACTCATTTTTTCCAACTTGCCGGACTTGCCTGATCCCTCCTATTTTTAAATATTTTTAATATTTTAAATTATTTAAATTTTTTAGTGTTTCAGAGTTTTATTTGGTTTGAATCTTCAGCCTAAATTTATATTGATTTTAGTACGTTTTAATCTTATTGTATTGCACTGGTTTTAAATTGGCTGTTCACCGCCCTGAGTCCGGAAGGAGAAGGGCGGTATAGAAATTTAATAAATAAATAATAAATAAATAAATTGTTCTAATTGTCAGGAAATTCCTCCTTAGTTCTAAATTGCTTCTCTCCTGGATTAGTTTCCACCCATTGCTTCTTGTCCTGCCCTCAGGTGCTTTGGAGAATAGCTTGACGCCCTCTTCTTTCTGGCAGAGAGGATCAACCTATTCTCTCCAAAGTACCTGAAGGCAGGTGTCCTACATACTTGATTTATCCCAAAATGGTAACATCCATGTTCGCTCTGCCTTCCTTATCTTGAACTCAAGTGACCCTGTCTTCCTTTGATGGCCTATCCACTCAATATATGACTTTTAATGATCGTTAGGACTCTGATGCAAGTGTTGATCAAAACACAAATGGTGGGAAACTGGAGCCACATTCAGAGCCAGAGACACATAATCCTTCAATGTTATTAAAACACTGGGCTTTAATTTTTCATTCCGTAGCTACTCAAGTTTCAAGTCCTTATTGATCTTCCGTTATAACCAGGGGTGAAATGTTTGTTACTACTGGTTCTGTGGGCATGGCTTGGGGATGGTGGTGGTAATGTGACTGGGTGGGCGTGGCCAACTTTTTTTTTTTTTAACTTTCCAAAGCATTTTTTCTAATGCTTTGAAAAGCCTCTGGTGATCAGGCAACTCAGCTGGGATCGTCAGAGACTTTTCAAAGCATTTTTCTACCACCTCTTTGGCCAAGAGGTTGCAGAAAAAAATGCTTTGAAAAGCCTCTGACAATCCCAGCTGAGCCGCACGATCATCAGAGGCTTTTTTTTTTCTTTTAAAAGCATTTTTTCGTCAGAAGAGATGGTAGAAAAAATGCTTTTAAAAGTAAAAAAAGGAAAAGCCTCTGATGATCATGCACCTCAGCTGGGCATGGGAGATGGGGGCGCAGGGATTTTTGCTACTGGTTCTCCGAACCACCTGCCACCATCACTACCGGATCAGGCGATCCGGTCTGAACCGGGAGCATTTCACCCATGGTTATAACAATTATCCTCCATTCAGGTAGTCAAAAGGGGAGGAAGCTGCAAAACACAAGTGAAATAACCCAAATCTATCCATGTCCTGCTCCATATTTCCTCCATGATGCCAACATATCACGAATAATCTCTGTTTAAAATGTTTCTTTCCAATTTTTTTTAATCATTGCTTTTTAACTTCAGAACAGAGGAAAGTTTATCCATCCTCTCAACAATTTTCAATTTGCTGAGTTCAGTCATTGTTTTGCTTTGTAGGGTTTTTTTTTTTAAAGGGACATAATTTTCATGTATCTGCATTCTAGGACATGTATGTTTGGGGGCATATGTATATGTTCATTTGTACAAGGAATTATCCCCAATAGAAGGGCATTTTGCATGCAAATTTTGCCTAAATAAATACATCTCTGATTGCCATTGTGTATTTGTGTTTGTGAGAGAAAGAGTGTAAAACGTCATCACAAATAATTGTGTTTCAGCTTGTATAAGAACTGCAAACGGGCAAATTCTTCAAATTGGAATTGTGACATTCTTCTCTGCTTGTAATTATATTATACACTTTCTGAGAGAGAGAGAGAGAGAGAGAGAGAGAGAGAGAGAGAGAGAGAGAGAGAGAGATCTTAATTCTACTATTTTACTTTTATTTCCTGTTTTTTTCCACTTACCCAGATTTTTTTCTTCTTCTCTTCAATTGTGCCTGATTTTTGAGGATTTGTCTGTCCCTCTGCATTTCTTTGCCAGTTTATGGAAGTGCCTGCTTCCTAGGGCTAAGAGAGATGGACTGGCTGGTTTTTTGCCTAAGATGGGACTAGAACTCCCTGTCTCTCAGTTTCCAACCTGACTCCTTAACCTCTACACCAGGGGTGTTAAACTCAATTTCATTGAGTGCTGCATCAGGGCTGTAGTTGATCTCGGGCGGTGGGGGAGCTGACTGAATGGATGTGGCCAATGGTGAGATTCAAAATTTTTTACTACCAGTTCTGTGGGCGTGGCTTGGTGGGCGTGGCAGGGGAAGGATACAGTTAAAATTTCCATTCTCACCCCACTCCAGAGGAAAGATACTGTAAAATCTCCATTCCCTCCCCACTCCAGGTGAAGGTTACTGCAAAATCCCCATTTCCTCCCGATCAGCTGGGACTCGGGAGGCAGGGAATAGATGGGGGCGGGGCCAGTCAGAGGTGGTAGTTACCAGTTCTCCAAACTACTCAAAATTTCCACTACCGGTTCTCCAGAACTGGTCAGAACCTGCTGAATACCACCTCTGGGTGTAGCCAACTGGGTGGGCATGGCCAGCTTGACACCACTCTCCAAACTGCTGGCATGTTTCCTCTTCACATTGGGTAGACCAGGCTGAAGCAATGCAGGCTGGGCCCTTACATTTTCCAGGACAGCCCCGCGAGCTGGATCCAAACACATGGATCCTTGAATTTGACACCCTTGCTTTACACCAAATTGGGTCTTAATGATGGTTTTCATCAAACTCTTGCATCCATTTTATACATCTTTTGCATTTTTATACATTTTACTCTTGCGTATGTTTTATATATGTTTCCCCATATTCTTCAGACTGGAGTTAGAAATCCATCCACCATGAACACAAACACAGCAGAAATTGCAACTTCAAATCATTTTGCATCATAGAATCCTGTCTGTTAGATCGGCGCAGGAAAGAAGAAGTGACCAGCAGGGTTCAAGTAACAGGTTTAATAACAAGAACTGAACAGCTTGTGCGCTGCCAGAGCTCTCCTTATATACACTCCGGCAGACGCACCGCCCACTGACAGGGATTCAAAACTCCCGCCGAAAGGATCTTCAGCCAATCCCAGGCGGATGTCCTTATAAGGACATAACACTCCTCCCCCCTAGTTCTTAGTCAGTCGATCAGGGAAATAGTCACTAAGATAAACAGGACGTCTACGTGCCCGTGTAGACCTGCGCAGTTCACAGTCAAGATGGACACTCTCCCGGACGGAGGGTGTCTGCTCTGCTCGGGGCTTCTTCCCCGGTGCCGGGCTGGATCTGGCCGTCGAGGACGCGGGCACTGTGTCCGAACCTCCGGCCGGGTCACGGACCTCCGCCTGCGGGCGATGCTGGTCTGCCTCGTTCCTGCACGGATCGTGGAGCCGCCGGTGTGGATCCCTGCTCTTGACCGGTCCGGAACTCCTGAGCCACGGTAGGTCCCTGGGTCTCCCTCGGGTCCCCTCTGGGCTGGGGTCGCGCCGGTCTGGGTCAGGGTGCGGGTCCGGCGGTGGTGGTTGGGTTGAGCCCCCGGGTTCTCCGGTCGAGTCCGGCTTACTCCCGGGGCGGCAGGCGGACGGAAAAGGTGACTGGTCGGCTCGGTCGGGGTGGCGTAGGCCTACCTTGCAGGGGTGGTGTAGGCCCTCTCTGCGCGGTTGGTCTGGTGGTGGTGCCGAATGTTCCCTCTGGCCGCTGGGCTGCTCGACCTGGTCGGGTTGGCGTTGGCCTACCCTGCCGGGGTGGTGGAGGCCTTCCTTGCAGGGTTGGTTGTCTGCGCGGTTGGCGGGTTGTTGTAGGGCCTCCTGGAATGTTGGCTGGAGGTCCCCATCTCTGGGCTGCCGGTTGCCCACTTCGCAGGGTTGACGTTGGCTTCCCCTGCTGGGTTGTCCCCGGTCTACTTGCCTTGCCGGATCTGGTATTAGGCTAGGTGCCGGGGTGTTTGTTCTTCCCTCGGGTCGCCGGTCTCCCTCGTCTGGGAGGTTTAGGCCTACTTCACCAGGGTGGTTTTGGCCTGCCTCGTCGGGGTGGTTTAGGCCTACTGCGGCGGGGTGGTTTAGGCCTACCTCGTCGGGGTGGTTTAGGCCTACTGCACCGGGGTGGTTTAGGCCTACCTCGTCGGGGTGGTTTAGGCCTACTGCGCCGGGGTGGTTTAGGCCTACTGCGCCGGGGTGGTTTAGGCCTACCTCGTCGGGGTGGTTTAGGCCTACTGCGCCGGGGTGGTTTAGGCCTACCTCGTCGGGGTGGTTTTCGCTCACTTCCCTCCACCTTTTGCGGAGCTGGTCGAGATGACGTCTCACGATCTGTCCATCGTCCAGCTCAACGCGGTAGGATTTGGGACCGGTTGTGCTGTGTACTGTAGCTTTAAGCCATTTAGGCGAGCCGTGGAAATTAAGAGCGAAGACGGCATCACCGACGGAAAACTGGCGAAGTTGGCGATTGGCGGATGCGGGCACCTCAGAGGAGTATTGTGGGTGCAGTCTGTCCAGGGGTGACCGGAGTCTCCTGCCCATTAAAAGTTCGGCGGGGCATTTTCGGGTGGCAGAGTGAGGCGTGATATGCTGGGTAAGCAAAAAAGTGTCAATGCGCTCCTGCCAGTCACCCGGGCCCATCTTGGCGAGCGACTCCTTCGTGAGCCGCACCATCCGTTCAGCCTGCCCATTTCCGGCCGGTCTGTAAGGGGCAGAGAGGGCATGGCGGATGCCCAAGCCAGCCAGGAAAGCTTCCATGGGCACGGACGTAAGTTGGGGCCCGTTGTCTGAGACCAAAACTTCTGGGAGTCCATGGGTCGCGAAGAGGCGCCGGAGGGCACGGATGGTAGCTTCTGTTGTGGTGGATGCCATGGGGACGATTTCCAACCACTTGGAGTAGGCATCAACCACGATGAGGAGGTGGTGCCCATGAATGGGGCCAGCAAAGTCTATGTGAATGCGCGACCAGGGGGAGCTCGGAGTCCCAGGGCATCGGGTCAGATTGAGGCGGGGCGGCTCTGACTTCTTGGCACGGGCTACACCTGGCGACCCAATGTTCAATGTCTTTGTCCAGTGACGGCCACCAGACGTAACTCCGTGCCCGGGCTTTCATCCGGACTATGCCCGGGTGTCCTTTGTGCAGCGCAGCAAGAGTCCTTCGTTGAAGAGTGCTGGGAATCAGCACCCTATCTCCCCATAGTAAACAGCCGCGCATGGTGGACAGCTCCCCTTGCTTGCGGCTGAATGGGCTGAAGTCGTCGCTGTCAATTCGAGTCGGCCAGCCTCTCAGGACCCAGGAGTGGACTTGCCGGAGGATGGGGTCAGCTCGCGTGTGCGTCGCTACGTCGGCAGATGTCACGGGACAGTTGCTGTCGTTGTCAATATGCAGCAGCTCGAGCGTGGGGGCCGGGTCTTCCACGGATTCGGCGGATGGGCACCTGCTCAACGCGTCGGCGTTTGCGATGGCTTTACCAGGCTGGTGGACGAGGCTGTAGGAGTAGCCGGCGAGGAATATGGACCAGCGCGTCATCCGGGGGGACATGAATGCTGGGGTCTGCTTGTCCCCTGCTAGTAGGCCGAGGAGAGGCTTGTGATCGGTGACAATGGTGAATTGCCGTCCATACAGGTATTCGTGGAAGCGCTTCACCCCTGCAACAATAGCCAACGCCTCTTTGTCCAGTTGGCTGTAGTTGCGCTCAGCACTAGACATAGTCTTTGAGAAAAATGCGATGGGGGCTTCACGACCGGTAGGCAGTTCGTGGCTGAGCACAGCGCCAACTCCGTACGGGGAAGCGTCACAGGTCAGTCTGAGGGGCAGTGTCTCATTGTATTGAATTAGCACACTGTCAGAGGTCAGAAGTTGCTTAACGGCTCTGAATGCAGACTCTTCCTCACGTCCCCACCTCCAGGAAACCGCCTTCGCCAGCAAGCGATGGAGCGGCTCAGCAACAGTGGCTTTCTGCTGGAGGAAAATAGCGTAGAAGTTAAGCAATCCAAGGAAAGCCTGAAGCTCCGCTTTGTTTTTGGGGCTGGGAGCTTCATGGATAGCTTTAACTTTTGATTTGGTGGGGTGGATGCCAGAACTATCTATCAGATAGCCCAGGAACTCGACTTCCTGTACCCCAATGATGCACTTGTCCCTCCGGACTCTCAAGCCCTTCTCCCTGAAACGCTGGAGAACTAGCCTCAGCCGGTCCAGGAGTTGAGCCTTTGAGTCCCCAGAGATCAGTACATCATCGAAATAAGGCACCACCCCTGGAACGCCTTGGAGAAGGCGTTCCATCATGGATTGGAAAATGCCTGGGGCTGCACTGACTCCAAACTGGAGACGGTTGCACTTAAACGCGCCTCTATGGGTGACAATAGTCTGTGCCTCCGCCGTTTCCTGATCTACTGGCAGTTGCTGGTAAGCCTGGGCCAGGTCCAGTTTTGCAAAAATTTTGCCCTTGCCGAGTGAGTGCAGCAAATGTTGCACTACTGGCACGGGGTATGCACTCTGCGGCAACGCCTTATTGATGGTCACTTTGTAGTCGGCGCAGATGCGCACAGATCCATCCTGCTTCATGGGAGTCACAATGGGAGTTTCCCATGAAGCATGATCGATGGGTTCCAGGATACCTTGGGCAATCAGCTTATCTAGCTGAGCGTCTACTTTAGCCCGCAAGGCAAATGGAACCCGGCGGGGCTTGAGCCGAATTGGGGTTACCCCCTTGTCCAGATTAAAGGAGATGGGTTTCCCTGAAAAGGTCCCTAACTTACCATCGAAGACTTCTTGGAACTCTCCGATGAGTGAGTCGAGTTCGCCTGAGCTAATCTGGTGGATGCCTCCAATAGAAAGCCCCAGCGGCTGGAACCACTCCACGCCCAGCAGGGTCGGGCGGCTATGCTCCACGACGGTTATGGGAAGCTGGCCCTGGAACTGCTTGAAGGCGATCCGGAGGTTGGTTCTCCCGATGACGCCGATGGGGTTTCCGCCGAAGTCCACCAGCTTGGAGTGCAGAGGTTCAAGTTGGCGCTTGGAGAGATTCGGTTTCAGTCTCTTGACCTGGTGCCAGTCGATGATCGAATAGACGGAGCCTGAGTCGACTTCCATCGTGCACGGCAAGCCTTCTGCCAACAGTGTCACGTGGAATTTTGTGGCACTGTTGGTGCTGGTGAGGGCGATCGTTGTCTGGTTCACAGCGCCGCCATGATAACTGTTGTGGTCGTCGCGATTTTGCTGGATTGAGGACCGTTTGGATGACCTCTGGGAGTCGCGACGACTTTCTGGATTCTGGGGCTTGATCGATTCAGGAACCGGATCAGAGGCTCTTCATGCCTCCGCGATGTGCCCCCTCTTAAGACAGCGTCTGCAGGTGGCATCCCGCCAGCGACAGGATTGGCGGGGATGGTGTCCCTTGCAACTGCCGCACTGAGCGGCGCGGCGGCCATCTTTTTGAATTTCCCGCCTAGGTGGGCGGGAAACTTTCAAAACGGTCGACTCTCCCTCTGAATCGGTTGGTGTGGCAGAGTCCTCGGACGATTCAGATGACGGTTTGCGGATCTTATGGATCCCTCGGGACTGGAGCATGGCAGCAGCGGCGGTCTCGGATGTTTCAGCAGCCGTAGCCTCCTCAAGAACGTCCTTCAGGGACAGTCTTTTTCTGCTCAGGAACTTCTTTTGGAGGTTGGCATCTCTCATCCCGAAGACGATCCCGTCGCGTAAGGCATTGTCAACGTTCTCAAATTCGCAGTTCGCAGCGATTTGACGCAATGCCGCCACAAAGTCTTTAAGCGATTCGCCTTCCTTCTGATTACGTTGGCGGAAGGTAAAGCGGTTCGATATGGGGGTGCCCGTTGGTGCATAGTGGTCTTGCAGGGCAGTCTGCAGATCCACCCAGGACATGACTTCAATGTCTCTGGGTGCGAAGAGGTTGACGGCGAGTTCCAAAACGTCGGAGCCGCAGTGAGCGAGGAAGAGAGCCCTCTTCCTCTCGTCGTCTAGGTTGTTGTAGCCGTTTCCCCGGAGGAATTGGCGGAAACGTATCATATACGAACTCCACTTCTCCCGGCTGGGGTTGAAGGGAGCCAGCGAGGCGAACGGCGCTTGCGGCATTGCCATTTCTCAGACCGCGTCGAGTGACTTCAGCTCGTTATGGCGATCGTGCCACGCGGAGGTTCTTCTCTAGACCTTCGTCGCCAGTGTTAGATCGGCGCAGGAAAGAAGAAGTGACCAGCAGGGTTCAAGTAACAGGTTTAATAACAAGAACTGAACAGCTTGTGCGCTGCCGGAGCTCTCCTTATATACACTCCGGCAGACGCACCGCCCACTGACAGGGATTCAAAACTCCCGCCGAAAGGATCTTCAGCCAATCCCAGGCGGATGTCCTTATAAGGACATAACACTGTCCTCATTGTCTCGAGTATAAGCTACTGAACTACCATGTTTCCCCAAAAATAAGACCCCGTCTTATATTTTTTTGAACCCTGAAATAAATGCTTGGCCTTATTGCCATGTGCTCAAAAGCCCGATTGGGTTTATACAGTATCAGGGGATGTCTTATTTTGCAGGAAACAGGTTATAACTTCATGGGCTTCTCTTGAAAATGCACAGAACATCTCAACTGGTCCAAAATGTTTATTATATATACTGTATATTCATCCATTTAAACCAGGGGACAACTTTAAGACCTATGGACTTCAATTCCCAAAATTCCTCAACCAGACAAGGCTGGCTGGGGAATTCTGGAAATTGAAGTCCGCAAGTCCTAAAGTTGCCAAGGTTGGAGACCCCTGTTCTATAGCAACTCCTATTCTGAAGCTTGGTCTACATACAACTATCATTAATAGGGTATATTAATAACCATCACTGTATCTTAAGTTACCGTGTTTGAAATTTAAACCACTTATGTAGGCTTCCCAATTTGAAGATGTGACTCTAAGCAGCTTATAAGAAACCAATTTAAAAAAAGAAATCCAGACTAAAATCCAATACATTTCATAAAAAATTAGGAACTCCCTTTGCGAGCAGTGCTCTCGTTATTTATATAGCCATGGTGGCACAATGGTTAGAATGCAGGATTGCAGGTTAACATACAGACTGACACACTGCTCACTGTCAGGAGTTCGATTCTGACCGGCTCAAGGTTGACTCCACCTTCCATCCTTCCGAGGTTGGAAAAATGAGAATCCAGATTGTTGGGGCAAGATGCTGACACTGTAAACTGCTTACAAAGGGCTATAAAACACTATGAAGCAATATATAAGTCTAAGTGCTATTGATATTGTGTATGTGCCAAAATATTTGAGTTTCATCTTCAGGATCTGGCCTTCTAAAGAGCAGTCAGGGTTGATCTCCTCTAGGACTGACCGGTTTGATCACCTTGCAGTCCAAGGGACTCGCAGGAGTCTTCTCCAGCACCATAGCTCAGAGGCCTCAATTCTTGGACGCTCAGCCTTCCTTATGGTCCAAATTTCACAGCCAGACATTGCAACTGGGAAAACCATAGCCTTGACTATACACACTTTTGTTGGCAGGGTGATGTCTCTGCTTTTTAGTAAGTTGTCTAGATTTCCCATAGCTTTCCTCCCCAGGAGCAAGCCTCTTTTAATTTCTTGGCTGCAGTTCCCATCTGCAGTGATCTTGGAGCCCAGGAAAATAAAATCTGTCACTACCTCCATGTCTTCCCCATCTATTTACCAGGAATTGAGAGGGACAGATGCAAAAATTTGGTTTGTCTAATTGAATGAAAAGAAGAACTAGGAGGACGTGATAGGGGTCTTCCAATATTTGAGGGGTTGCCACAAAGAAGAGGGGGTCAACTATTCTCCAAAGCACCTGAAAGTAGGACCAAAAAAATAAAAATAAAAAATGGATGGAAACTAACCAAGGAGAGAAGCAACCTAGAACTAAGGAGAAATTTCCTGTTAGAACAATTAATCAATAGAACAGCTTGCCTCTAGAAGTTGTAAGTGCTCCAACACTGGAGATTTTTAAGAAGAAATTCAACAACCACTTGTCTGAAATGGTTTAGGGCCATGATGGCGAACCTATGGCACGGGTGCCCATATCGGTGGGCACGTGAGCTCAGCTCTGACACACATGTGTGCACCAGCCAGCTGATTTTTGGGCCTTCTGGGCCCACCAGAAGTCAGGAAACACACTGTTTCTGGCTTCCGGAGGGCCTCTGGGGGGGTGGGGAAGGCTGTTTTTGCCCTCCCCAGGCTCCTAGAAAGGCTCTGGAGCCTGGGGAGAGCAAAAAATGGACCTACCAGGCCCACCGTGCCATCACATGCCAAAAGCGGGGGAGAGGGAACACCGGGGGGTGGGGCACATAGAATTATGGATGTGGGCACGCATGCGTGAGACCCCACCGCGCTCCCCCCGCTTTTGGCATGCGATGGCAAAAAGGTTAGCCATCACTGGTTTAGGGTCTCCTGCTTGAGTAGGGGGCTGGACTAGAAGACCTCCAAGCAGGGGTTGCCTGGTTGCTGGGTGGGTGTGGCCATGGTGGGTGGGTGTGGCCATGGTGGCCTAGTCGGCCTCCTGCACCACAGCGGGGGGGAGCGTTTTTGCCCTCCCCAGGCTCCAGAGGCTTTCCTTGAACCTCTGAGAGGGTGAAAATGGCATCCCCAGGCTCCAGAGGCTCTCTGTAGGCCTTCCCGAACTTCCGGTAGGCCCGTTTTTCACCCTCCCCGAACCTCCACGTGCAGCCTGCACTTACCTGCATCCAAAACAGGCCACTTGGGGACTCCTGGGAGGGGAGGGGAGAGGTGGGTGGGGCCAGCCAGGAATGGCATTTGGGGGATTCTCCAAACTGCACAGAATCTTAACTAGAGGTTCTCCCGAGCCCCTGCGAACCCCCACCAGCCCACCCCTGCCTCCAAGGTTCCTTCTAACTCTTGTTATTCTATTATGGTGGAAAAGCTATTTGGCAGGAAATGATATTTTTCCACTTCAGACTTAACCTTCTACTCAGCTTCGTTTCTGAAAACAAGCTGAGTTTTCAGCTTGCAAAAGGCGACTTGGTTAAATCATTCACATGAAAGGCTTCCGTGATTTATTTTTGCTTTGTCCCCTGCCTGCCACCGGCTTTCCCCGATGGATGTAGGGAACAAATGCAAGACCGGCTCACAAGTTCACCTTTCTCTCAAATCCTCGCCTGGCAAAATAAATAAATAAATAAAAATAAAAAAGACTGGGCCCATTATTTATTGAACAACGATGCCGCGAAACAATTACATTAGCACATCCCTCCGCAGGACTGGTGTGTGAGGCATCTTATAATTATTGCAAGGCGATCACACTCTTGGGGAACAACAGCAAGAAAAATAAATGTTCCCGTGTTTTTTTTTCTTGCCAAGATTGGTGGGAAAAGTGACATCGCCGATGCATAACTTAGCGCTGGAATAATGACGCTTGGCTGAGAGAGCTTTTAAATGATTCAGAGGTTGGGTTCCATTTTTCTCCTTTTTAGAAACAATGCAACGGTCTCTGCGTTGGTCCCAGAAAGGGCCAAGCACTTGTTCGTGATTTCCTGTGAAGTGTTCATCAGTCTACCAGGGACTTGGCAAAGTGATGGAAGCAAGAGAAGGGGCTGCTTTGAATAACCGTTTTAAGTCAAAAGCAGCATTTGCGGTTAATGTTTTTATTTCTTGGAAGTAACAAACAAGAATATGGAGTCTGAAAAAAAAAAACCCGGATCAGACTGTCTAAAGAGTTAGGGTTGGAGTTGGGGTTGGGGTTGGGGTTGGGGTTAGGATTAGAGTTAGGGTTAAGGTTAAGGTTAGGGTTAGGATTTGGTTGAAGTTGGAGTTGGAATCAGGGTTAGGGTTAGGGTAGAGTTAGGGACAGAGGTGGGCTTAAGGGTAAGAGTAGGGTTAGGGTTAGGGTTAGGGTTAGGGTTAGGGTTAGGGTTAGGGTTAGGGTTAGGGTTAGGGTTAGGGTTAGGGTTAGGGTTAGGGTTAGGGTTAGGGTTAAGGTTAAGGTTAGGGTTAGGATTTGGTTGAAGTTGGAGTTGGAATCAGGGTTAGGGTTAGGGTAGAGTTAGGGACAGAGGTGGGCTTAAGGGTAAGAGTAGGGTTAGGGTTAGGGTTAGGGTTAGGGTTAGGGTTAGGGTTAGGGTTAGGGTTAGGGTTAGGGTTAGGGTTAGGGTTAAGGTTAGGGTTAGGATTTGGTTGAAGTTGGAGTTGGAATCAGGGTTAGGGTTAGGGTAGAGTTAGGGACAGAGGTGGGCTTAAGGGTAAGAGTAGGGTTAGGGTTAGGGTTAGGGTTAGGGTTAGGGTTAGGGTTAGGGTTAGGGTTAGGGTTAGGGTTAGGGTTAGGGTTAGGGTTAGGGTTAGGGTTAAGGTTAAGGTTAGGGTTAGGATTTGGTTGAAGTTGGAGTTGGAATCAGGGTTAGGGTTAGGGTAGAGTTAGGGACAGAGGTGGGCTTAAGGGTAAGAGTAGGGTTAGGGTTAGGGTTAGGGTTAGGGTTAGGGTTAGGGTTAAGGTTAGGGTTAGGATTTGGTTGAGGTTGGAGTTGGAATCAGGGTTAGGGTTAGGGTAGAGTTAGGGACAGAGGTGGGCTTAAGGGTAAGAGTAGGGTTAGGGTTAGGGTTAGGGTTAGGGTTAGGGTTAGGGTTAGGGTTAGGGTTAGGGTTAGGGTTAGGGTTAAGGTTAGGGTTAGGATTTGGTTGAGGTTGGAGTTGGAATCAGGGTTAGGGTTAGGGTTAGGGTTAGGGTTAGGGTTAGGGTTAGGGTTAGGGTTAGGGTTAGGGTTAGGGTTAAGGTTAGGGTTAGGATTTGGTTGAGGTTGGAGTTGGAATCAGGGTTAGGGTTAGGGTAGAGTTAGGGACAGAGGTGGGCTTAAGGGTAAGAGTAGGGTTAGGGTTAGGGTTAGGGTTAGGGTTAGGGTTAGGGTTAGGGTTAGGGTTAGGGTTAGGGTTAGGGTTAGGGTTAGGGTTAGGGTTAAGGTTAAGGTTAGGGTTAGGATTTGGTTGAAGTTGGAGTTGGAATCAGGGTTAGGGTTAGGGTAGAGTTAGGGACAGAGGTGGGCTTAAGGGTAAGAGTAGGGTTAGGGTTAGGGTTAGGGTTAGGGTTAGGGTTAGGGTTAAGGTTAGGGTTAGGATTTGGTTGAGGTTGGAGTTGGAATCAGGGTTAGGGTTAGGGTAGAGTTAGGGACAGAGGTGGGCTTAAGGGTAAGAGTAGGGTTAGGGTTAGGGTTAGGGTTAGGGTTAGGGTTAGGGTTAGGGTTAGGGTTAGGGTTAGGGTTAGGGTTAGGGTTAAGGTTAGGGTTAGGATTTGGTTGAGGTTGGAGTTGGAATCAGGGTTAGGGTTAGGGTTAGGGTTAGGGTTAGGGTTAGGGTTAGGGTTAGGGTTAGGGTTAGGGTTAGGGTTAAGGTTAGGGTTAGGATTTGGTTGAGGTTGGAGTTGGAATCAGGGTTAGGGTTAGGGTAGAGTTAGGGACAGAGGTGGGCTTAAGGGTAAGAGTAGGGTTAGGGTTAGGGTTAGGGTTAGGGTTAGGGTTAGGGTTAGGGTTAGGGTTAGGGTTAGGGTTAGGGTTAAGGTTAAGGTTAGGGTTAGGATTTGGTTGAGGTTGGAGTTGGAATCAGGGTTAGGGTTAGGGTAGAGTTAGGGACAGAGGTGGGCTTAAGGGTAAGAGTAGGGTTAGGGTTAGGGTTAGGGTTAGGGTTAGGGTTAGGGTTAGGGTTAGGGTTAGGGCCGAAGAGGTTGTAGAAAAAATGCTTTTAAAAGCCTCTGATGATCCCAGCTAAGCTGCACAATCATCAGAGGCTTTTCCCCCCTTTTTTTTAAAGCCTCTGACGATCCCAGCTGACTTGCCTGATCGGCAGAGGCTTTCTTTTTTTAAAAAAAGCCTCTGATGATCTCAGCTGAGCCACGTGATCATCAGAGGCTTTTTTTTTTTTTTTTTTTTTACTTTTAAAAGCATTTTTTCGGCCAAAGAGGTTGTAGGAAAAATGCTTTTAAAAATAAAAATAAAAAAAAGCCTCTGATGATTGCGCGGCTCAGCTGGGCAAAGGGAGGGTGGCAGGGATTTTTGCAACCGGTTCTCCAAACCACCAGCCTCCATCGCTACTGGATCAGGTAATCCGGTCCAAAACAGGAGCATTTCACCCCTGGGCGTAGGGTTAGAGTTAGGGGTAAGGATAGGGTTGTGATAGATTTAGTGACACAGTTAGGGTTAGGGTTGGGGCAGTGATGGGTTTCAAACATTTTTACTATCGGTTCTATGGGCTTGGTCGGCACTGCATGGTTTGGTGGGTGTGGCATAATGGGCGTGGCGGGGAAGGATATTGCAAAATCCCCATTTCCTCCCAATCAGCTGGGACCCAGGAGGCAGAGAATAGATGGGGACAGAGGTGGCATTTACCAGTTCTCCGAACTACTCAAAATTTCTGCTACAGGTTCTCCAGAACTGGTCAGAACCTGCTGAAACCCATCTATGGGTTGGGGTTGGGATTAGGGTAGGAGTAGGGGTAGGGGTAAAATATTGCACTACATATGTAATTACCGGGCATGGTAATTGATGCTTGATGATTGAAATTATGCTAGCCAATCAGAGAATACATTCCACATGCAATAGGTTTGAACTGTATATAAAGTGGGTTTTTTTACCCTTTTAAAACATGCCTTCTCACATTGTACCTGTTTGCAAACAACTTTTTGGTTTAAGGATGTCGCTATCAATCTATGACCCTCTGAGCCATATATTATTAGAGCTGTATAAAAGCCTGACAAATAAATAAATCCATGATTCCAATTTTCTGCTTCCCGCCCTCCGTTTCAAAGCATTATATGCAAACTTTAGAATTATCCCATAACTACCTTCCACTAGAACATAGAATATCTATTGGAAGGGATCTTGGAAGTTTTGTAGTCCAACCCCCTGCTTTAACTATAGCAATAGTACTTAAACTTATTGTATATAGCAGTGATGGCTAATCTTTTTGCCGTCGCATGCCAAAAGCAAGGGGAGCATGGAGGGGTCACATGCGCATGCCCACTCCCATAATTCATTGCACCCCAACCCCCCACGCATGCACACACAACCCCCTATGCTCCCCTTGCTTTTGGCACGTGATAGCACGATAGGACCAGAAGACCTGTTTTACACTCTCCCCAGGCTCCAGAGCCTATCTAGGAGCCTGGGGAGGGCGAAAACGGTCTTCTCCACCCACTCAGAGGCTCTCCGGAGGCTGAAAACAGCCTGTTTCCCAACTTCTGGTGGGCTTGGAAGGCGCGAAAATCAGCTGGCTGGCGCACACATGCACGCCGGAGCTGAGCTAGAGCAATGCTCACGTGCCCACTGATATGGCTCCGCATGCCACCTGTGACATGCATGTCATAGGTTCACCATCACGGGTATAAAGAGCCTGAGTAGCGTAGGGGAGTAATGCCTCCTACAAAGGCAGCATTTAAGATCCAGCTGCTGCAATTACTTGCGAGTTCAATCCCAGCCAGGCTCAAGGTCGACTCAGCCTTCCATCCTTTATAAGGTGGGTAAATTGAGGACCCAGTTTGTTGGGGGCAATAAGCTGACTTTGTATAAATATAAATATACAAAAGTATGAAGGCTATTGCTTAACGCACTGTAAGCCGCCCTGAGTCTCCGGAGAAGGGCGGCATATAAATTAAAATTAAAAAAATAAAAATAAAAATAAAAAATAAAAGTACTCTCTGAGTGGTTTAAAATGTCAACATACAGTAGTGGTCAAAATTGTGGAAACCTTTTTGGGAAAGTGTATTTTTGAGGTTTGATGGCTGATAACACTTTTTTTTTTTTTTGGAAGTTTGAAGATAATCCTATTCCACTGCTGGAATGGCCTGGGAAGAGCCCAGACCTTCACCCCATTGAAAATCTATGGAGCCGACTAAAGAAACTTGTTAGTCAGAAGCGACCCAGCAATAAAACCCAGTTAATCCAAGCCATCATTCAATCTTGGTTTCACGTTATAACAGCTGCAGAACTAAAAGGCTTGGTTCACTCCATGGGAAGATGTTGTAAAGATCATAATTCATGCTAAAGGTTACCCAATTAAGTATTAACTGACATGGGGATAATTTTTGTATATCTCGTTGTTTCTCTGGTGATCATTTTTGTATATCTTGTTTTTTCTACATGTTTCACTTTTCTTCTTTATACTGTAACTGCTATTCTAATAGCAAATCCTTCATAAAAGTTATTGCATTACATTCTTGGTTAAATTATCTTTCCATTGGTATATAATTTTATGGTGCTACTCCAAAAAAAAAAAAAAACAAACAGTGGTGTTATTAGTTAGTTTTAGAAAATTTTCCCAAAAGGTTTCTGCAATTTTGGCCACTGCTGTCCCACCCCCAAAAATCTGGGTCTCCATTTTACCCACCCTGGAAGAATGGAAAGTTGAGTTCCAATCCATCAGGTTCAAACTCCAGATTGTGGGCAGAGTTTGCCTGAAATATTGCATTCTAACCATTGTGAAACCAGGGCTCTTAACCATACAGAATTTAATCCACGGTCATCAATGTTGACACTCATCCACAAGTTTTTAGTATTACTAAAAACAATCCTTGGAAACAGCTATCAGATCTGAATGCTTTACATGTTGTTTCTGTAAATCTCTGCAAATGTTCTGCCTGCAAAACAGAAGAGGGGGCTTCCAAGAGACCATGAAGCCAGATGAAATACCTGACATTGAATTTTAGTTTAGTTTAGCGATATTTAACACTGTCTCCCTCCAAGGGGTGAAGTGTCCTGACTTCCTTTAATAAAGAGGCAGATTATGGCTCTAGTGTCTCTTCTTCTCTCTCATAATTAAATTCTAGCAGTTAATCTAAGGAAATTATCTTGTCACAGAAAGCCAGACATAGCTAGGTAAGAAGGTTGGGGGGGGGGGGGTGTAATTATTAATCTGCTTTTTTTCACCCCACTTTAAGCTGAAGTAATTAAGTTCTAAAGAGAAACTAACAATGTCCAGTGGCATGGTTCGAAAACCTAAAGTGATTTACAGGAATTTATCACTAACTGATTATGAAAAGATTCACCGAGTAAAGAATAAGTCTAACTACTTCCTAAAATAAAGGTAAAAGTTCCCTCGCATGTGTGTGCTAGTCGTTCCCGACTCTAGGGGGCGGTACTCACCTCCATTTCTAAGCCGAAGAGCAGTGCTATCCAAAGATGTCTCCATGGTCATGTGGCTGGCATGATTCACACACAGAGCACTGTTACCTTCCCACCAAAAGTGGTCCCTATTTTTCTACTTGCATTTCTTACATGCTTTCGAACTGCTAGGTTGGCAGAAGCTGGGACAAGTAACAGGAGCTCACCTCGTTATGCGGCATTAGGGATTCGAACCGCTGAACTGCCGACCTTTCGATCGACAAGCTCAGCATCTTAGTCACTGAGCCAACACATCCCTTACTTCCTAAAATAAGAAGATAGAAATAGGCTTCTGGGTCAGGTTAACAACCATATCCACTCAGCATTGTGTTTCTTCTAGAGCCAAGCAAATATTTCAGGGGTACTCACCAGTAGGAAAAGAACCCCTATCCAATCCCTCCATTGTCTTTGTCTCCATGAATCACCCCCTTTTAATGACCTCATAATCCCTTGTGGGGTGAGTCTGGGCAACTGAATGAAGCTGAGTGTTTACTGGCCGGATGCCCTTTTTGTCACCAATGCGGAGTTTTTTATATTCTCAGTGAGCCCAGAGAGAGAAATATCTGCCTCTACCATGTTTCCCTGAAAATATGACCTACTCAGAAAGTAAGTCCTAGCTTGATTTTTACACGTGTATCCAAGATAAGCCCTAACTAAGACCATGCCCACTCCAGGGTGCACAGAGCTTCACTACTACTTACCTTTGAATAGTTGCAACCAGGCCTCGGTCCATTTCTTCTGGATCGATCCGGAGCTCTGTTAAAAGCTGCAGAGGCCTTCAGGAAAGCCTTGCCAGTTGCAGAAGAAGTTCCTGAAGGCCTCTGACAGTGAAAAGGAGGCCAGGGGCAACACATGCAAGTAAGGTGAGTCAGTGTAAGACAAAACTATGGTGGCAAAAATATATAAGACAGGATCTTATTTTGGTGGAAACATGGTACCAAGGATCGAACTCGCAGCCTCCTGATTGTGAGGTGAGAGCTCCACCTCTAGTCCACCGCACCACTCCCTCTGTCCCCATGAATGCAGCCCAGAAATAAAAACATCAGATTGCATTGGGACAGACAATAATGATGAACCGGAGATGAATATGGAAAAGCAACCAAATGGACTGTGCTTTACTATGCTCCCCTTCGGTTGTGAAAGTTGGATCTTTTAAAAAGCAAGACAGGAAGAAAATCAATTCGTCTGAGCTCTGATGTTGGAGAAGGTTCCTGCATATTGCTTGGACAGCAATGGTGACTAACAAGAAAGTACCAGAGCGCATAACACCAGACATGTCACTGGAAGGAAAAATCACCAAACCGCATCTCGCTTATTTTGGCCAAGTGATGCAGGGGAATCAACTGGAGAAAACGATTATGTTGGGAAGATTTTATTCATTTATTTATTTATTTATTTATTATTAAAATTTATATGCCACCCTTCTCCTGTAGGACTCGGGGAGGCTCACACAATAAAAACAACAACAATAAAATATTAAAATCTGAACCAAATTTTAAATCCTCAAGTTAAAACTCCATAATTGGTCAGGGAATTTGATGGAAAAGCCATGTCTTCAGGCCAGCGTGGAAGGTGCGGAGATCGGGAGCCGTCCGGAGCTCGGTGGGTAACCCATTCCAGAGGGTCGTTGCGGCCACAGAGAACACCCTCATCCTGGGGGTCGTCAGCCGACATTGTCTAGCCGACAGCACCCAGAGGAGGGTAGTTCTATGAGAACGCACAGGGCGGCGGGAGGCCGGTAGGAGGTGGTCCTGCAAGGACCTCAGGCCCATGCCATGAAGGGCTTTATAGGTAAGTACCAACACCTTGAAGCGGATCCGCCAGCAGCCAGTGCAGCTCTCACAGTGTTGCACGGGAGTAGCAGGAAGCTCCCGTAACAACCCGCGTGGCTGCATTTTGGACCAGCTGGAGCCTCCGGGTGCATCCCAAGGGCAGCCCCATGTAGAGGGTGTTGCAGTAATCCAATCAAGAGACAATGAGAGCTTGAGTGACTGTGCGAAGGGCATCCCTGTCTAGGAAAGGCCGCAACTGGCGCACTAGGTGAACCTCTGCAAAAGCCCCCCTTGTTTAGCGGTAAAAGGAAACCAGGCAGAGGTGGTATTCAGCCGGTTCGGTCTAGTTTGCCTCAACCAGTAGTGAAAATCATGGGTGGCCCACCACCCAACTGCCCTGGCTCTATGCCATCCTATCTAGGCACTTTTTTAGCTGCGCACATGCGTGCAAGCCACGCATGTGAGCAAAGTGCATGCGCCGAAGGCCGTACACATACATGGATGTGCACGCTCACATTTGCAAACTGGTAGGGGAGGTAACTGAATACCACTCCTGAAACCAAGCTGCCAAAGAACACAGCTGATGGACAGCAACAGAGCTGACACCAGCCAGAGCATAGAACAAATCAAAGAAACAGTGCAAGATTGGAAGATGTTTTGAGAGACCTGGCCCATAGAATCGTCCACATTCATCACCCACATGAATGGGTAGCATCATCACTATAAACAGTAACATTTGAATCATGCTCTCCCAACTGGTGTCCCCAACCAAGGACTCTTGATAGACGAAAGCATTTTTCAAGTCATCCAAGTTAATTGCCATTTCTTTTGGTAATAAAATTTGCAGATTATAAAATTTAGTGCCCTTAATATTCCAGAATAAGTGGGTCCATAGAAAAAGTACCTATTTGTTTGGAAAAGTTATTTTCCAAAGGAGAAGGTATATGTAGAGGTGTAGGGGGAGGAGGAGGAGGAGGAGGAGGTGGAAAGGGAGGAGGAGGGAGAGGAGGAGGAGGAAGGAGAAGAGGAAGAGAAAGGGAAGGGGGAGAAGGAGACAGCCAGAGGAGGGGGAGGAAGGGGAGGAGATGGAAAGGGAGGAGAAGAGGAGGAAAAAGGGAAGGGGGAGGAGGAAGAGGAGACCAGCCAGAGGAGAAAGAAGGAGGGGAGGAAACAGAGGAGGAGGAAGGAGGAAAGGAGGTGGAAGAGGGGAGGATGTTTATGATGAAATTGAAAAGACGAGAGAAAGATGCTTTGGTATTAACAGTAATGTGTTGGGATTCCGACTACAGACTCCCAAGCTGGAAAGCTATATAATGAAAAAGTGTCTCTTGAGTAGATTCTTACGCTATCAAAGTTTTCATTGTACAAGTAACATGTTTTCATTAAACTCTGTCTGGGAATTGCGCAGCATGTGTCCGCGCAGCATGTGTCCCAATGACACTGACACAAACTTGCAGTTTTCTATAAATAAATATATTTTATATTTATATTTATAGCAGACAAGATACTATTTCCCTTCCCTCCCCTCCCCTCCCCTCCCTTCCCCTCCCTTCCCTTCCCTTCCTTTCCTTTCCTTTCCTTTCCTTTCCTTTCCCTTCCCTTCCCTTCCCTTCCCTTTTCTCTCTCTTCTCTATCCTTCCTTCCTTCCTTCCTTCCTTCCATCCTGTTACATTCACCGGGAATGAACTAAGGTTTTACAAAGCCAATTATAAAAATTTATTTAAGAGCATTTTGTTCTATGAAACATTGCATCCAATTAATATCAATTAGCTCCTATTAAATTTAATAGCAGCCGAGTTATTGAGTTTAATTCAATTTCAATATATTTCATTTATGCCCATTCCTAATTATTAATTCTAGTCCCTATCAATTATCCTTAATTAATTTCATTTACTCACAATGCATATTCAGGTAATTCTCCTTTACTGCCAATTGCTTGCTATTAATTTCAGCCAACATCTGTGACCAAGAATGAGCTTCAGAAGAAATAAATGAGCCTCTCACAGTATGGATTTGTGATATTAGTGAAAACTCTCTTACCTATATCATTTTTTTTTCCTGGTTTCCTGATCAGCTTCAACTCAGGATTATTACCCTCCATAGATACGGTGCACGCAGAAACACACGATAAGCGTTTTCCTTTGGGGATGAAATTTCAGTCTTGTATTTCACACAATATATTTTATCCCTGAGGGTTTAAAAGCAATCCGCCACAATTTTTTATGGCAGAGGACTTGAAAGTTTGATCAAAGTGGGCACTGATAGAAGCGCCTAACTTCAGTTTTATTCCAACCAATGACTCATACTTTTTATTTTATTTATATTTATTTATTGTTGTCGTTTTCATTGCCATATACTAGTGAGAGAATACAAAAAAATTATGAACAACTCACTCCTACTGGTGCATGCCAACCTTTCTCATTTAACAGCCGGAAGACTTAAATCCCAGAATCTCCCATTGGCACTTGATTAAACATGTTACCCGTCAAAAGCTAACATTGTTCTTGGCACATTGGCTATAACAGAAAAACAGTACAAGGAGTTAGAAGGGACCTTGGAGGTCTTCTAATCCAACCCCCTGCATAACATCTGCACAACGATTTTAATATCGGTTCCCAAGGGAAAGCCAGACTGGTCGCTGAATGCCCAGTTATAGAAAGGCATTTAAATGAACCAGTGGTGGGATTCAAATAATTTCACAACCGGTTCTCTGCCCAAATGACCAGCTGGGTGGGCGTGGCCAGGGTGGGCGTGGCCATGGGTGTGACAGGCAGCATTCAACCTCCTGTACCCCCTGGGAGCAAAATTGGGCCACGGGGTGGAGCACTGCACCCCCCCCCCCGCCCCGTTTTGGGCTAGTAGGCCTCCGTGCACTTACCTGGGAGCCAAAATGAGACACGTGGGGACTCCTGGATGGGGAACGGCAGGAAGGGGCAAGGAAGGGTGGGACCAGCCAATTGTTTAACAACCACTTCACTTGAACCGGCTGAATCCCAGCACTGAAAAAAGGTGCCACACTTTGAACTACCACATCAGCAATGGACAATTCCTGAATAGGATTGGCACCTCACACAGCATCTGCTGGGACTCTCTCCATAAATGGGACATAGTACCCTCCCCTCGGTGTGACTGGCATCCCACATCAAACTGTAGATCACATTGTGACCGGCTGTAAACTGAGGGCGTAAACCGGCCCAGTTTCTGATTTCTTTTTTTAATATAAACGATGCTGTGCTTCAATGGTTAGATGGCCTAAACATGGGTATTTGAACATAGTTGTCAGAGTCGGTTTAATGTCAGGGTTCCAAGTAATACAGCCATAGCAAACAGAACTCCGAGGCAAGTAGATTCCTCAAAGAATAGTTTTATTGGATATATCATATTGGCACAATTCTGGTGAAAACTGATTCTGAAGGCTCCCGCAGTTTTCACCTAATTAAAAGTAAAAGTTTTTTTCCCCTTTCCCAAATAATCAGTCATATGTTCCAATCAAGGTGTCATCCAGTTGCCTGGTAATGTCACTCCTCCTCTCCCTCTGGAGAATGTCCTTGGTTTTCAGGAGAAAGTATTTTGTTTTGGCTACAAATCCCCAGCTATCTCTATTTTCCCTGACCTCCCTATCGCTCAGCTCCAGTGTGGCAACACAAAAGCTTCAAAATGGCTTTGGTCAGGTCAGCTTCAGGGTTGACAATAGTATTTGTGCTATTAGTATTTGTATTTTAGTGTTTGTATTTCATTGTGTTTATGTTAATATATATTGCTAGTTCATGTATGATATGCCATACGCTAGTGTTTGTCAATCTCGGCCATTTTAAGAGGCGTGGACTTCAAGTCCCAGAATTCCCCAGTCAGCTGTGCTGGCTGGGGAATTCTGGGAGTTGAAGTCCATATCTCTTAAAATGGCCGAGGTTGACAAACACTGCCATACACTAAATAAATACATTTGTTTAAATAGTATTTATTCAAATAATGAATATACATTTTTTTTTAATTTGATTTATATGCCGCCCTTCTCCGGAGACTCAGGGCGGCTTACAGTGTGTTAAGCAATAGCCTTCATACTTTTGTATATTTATATTTATACAAAGTCAGCTTATTGCCCCCAACAAACTGGGTCCTCAATTTACCCACCTTATAAAGGATGGAAGGCTGAGTCGACCTTGAGCCTGGCTGGGATTGAACTCGCAAGTAATTGCAGCAGCTGGATCTTAAATGCTGCCTTTGTAGGAGGCATTACTCCCCTACGCTACTCAGGCTCCTTTTGCTAAGTGATGCAGCTTGAACTGCTCACGTGTCTGAAAGTTGCTCATGCAATCCTAGCTGTATTTTACCAAGAAAACAGTGATCACGAATATATATATATACATATACATCAGGAAAATATATATATACTTGCGACCCAGATGTGAAGTTTTGATGGTCGTCCTCCCTTCTCGGGTGATCACATTTCGGGCCCTTGGAAAATGGCCTGCATTTAAAGCTGTTTGCAGAATCCTGTGGTCACCATGGAGAGGCTGGGAAGAACAAGGATGGATCATAAATCCATCCTTTTTACAGTGCCATTGTGACTTTGAATGGTCACTAAATGGAAGGTTGTAAGTTGAGGACTACCTATAAAAACACAGCTTTGACTACACTGAACCTAGATTAGGAAATGCGTTATTTTTTAACAAATACTGCATTTTTCAGAGTATAAGAAGCACCTTTTCCCTCAAAAAAGAGGGTGAAAATCTGGGTGTGTCTGGCCCCCACCCTTTGGCTTCTGCCTCCCAGCAATTTAGCTCCTTGCAGAAAACAGCAAACAGCCCATTTCAGCTTCAACACAGCCTGATTAGCATAAGCAGCTGATTGTCGGTTGGATCGGCCTCCCGACTTTCAACTGTTTCAGGCTGCAGGGATTGCCATTGGCTATTGCCACGCAGGCCTCAGCTGTTTGCTGCAAGGAGGCAAATTGCTGGGAGGCAGTTTTTTTTTCCTTGTGCTAATCAGGCTGTACTGACAATGACAATGAAACTAAAGCAGGCTGTTTGCTGCAAGGAGGCAAATTGCTGGCAGGCAGAGGCAGATTTTTTTTCTTGTTTTCCTCCCCAAAAGGGTAGGTGCAACTTATAGTCCGGAACATTTTATACTCCGAAAAATATGGTAGTTATTCATTAGTTATTTAGTAAACAGTTTAGTAAATAGTATACTGTAATTAGCAAATGTATTATGAACACAGCAGCTGGATTCAGAACATAGAATAATAGAGTTGGAAGGAACCTCAAGAGGTCTTCTAGTCCAACCCTCTGCTTGAACAGGAGATCCATACCATTTTCAGACAAATAGTTGTCCAGTCTCATTTTAAAAGCCTCCAGTGATGGAGCACCCACAACCGCTGAAGGCAAGCATGATTGCTCTCACCATTAGGAAATTTCTCCTTAGTCCTAGGTTGCTTCTGTCCTTGGTTAGTTTCCAACTATTGTTTCTTGCCTCGCCTTTTGGTGTTTTGGAAAATAGGGGGTCAAACTGTTTTTAAAAGTTGAGAGCATTCCACCAATGGAATAGCGTGTCTTCCGAAGTTGTGGGTGCTCCATCACTGGGGGCTTTGAAGAAGAAACTGGGCAACGATTTGTCTGAAATGGTATCAGGCAGGGGTCAGCAACCTGCAGCTCCGGAGCCGCATGTGGCTCTTTGGGCCCTCTGCTGTGGCTCCCTGTCAGGTGATCCCACCATTGGCTGGCCCCGCCCCTCGCCCTCCCCTCCCAGTCACTCCTTGCCTGGCCTGAGAAGGTAAGGGCGACGGCGGGGGATGGAGAAGTGGCCAGGGGCAGAGACAGAGAGATACAGAGAGAGGGGGAGAGAGAGAGGAGAGATAGAGAGATACAGAGAGAGAGGGAGGAGGGGGGAGAGAGGGAGGGAGGGGAGAGGGAGAGGGAGAAAGGATTGTCTGGTTCCCTGTGTTTTTTTAACAACCAGTTTATTATTTATTTATTTAAATAAATAATAAACTGGGTACTTTTCGCCGCGCCTTGAAGACATTTTTATTTGAACAAGCTGGGCTGGCTTAACCTCCTTTTTTGGGTTTTTAAATTTTATAATCATAATTGGACTTTTAAACTGTTGAGCCAAATTTTTAATTTGTTTTTAATGATTTTTTAACTTTTGTATTTATTATATCTTATTCTGGCTGTTCACCGCCCTGAGTCCTGTCGGGAGTAGGGCGGTATATATATTATTTATTTAATTATTTATTTATTTATTTATTTATTTATTTATTTACATTTATATGCTGCCCTTCTCCCGTGGGGCTTGGGGCGGCTCACATAGATTAAAACAACAATGATAAAAACCAAAATACAGTCCAAATTTTAAAATCCCCCAAATTAAAACCCCATAACCAGTCAGGGATTTGGTGAAAAAAACCATGTCTTCAAGCCAGTACAGAAAGTGCAGAAATCAGGGGTCGTCCGGAGCTCGGTGGGTAACCCATTCCAGAGGATCAGTGCGGCCACAGAGAACACCCTCATCCTGGGGTCGCCAGCCGACATTGTCTGGCCAACGGCACCAGAGGAGGGCAGTTCTTTGAGAGTGCACAGGGCAGTGGGAGGCCGGTAGACCTGCTGGGTAGGCGTGGCTGGGGAATGTCATGTGACTGGTGGAAGTGACTGACATCGAGTTGGCCACGCCCACCCAGGTTTTGTGGCTCCCGGTGTTTTCGTTTCTGTGGGAAACGGGTCCAAATGGTTCTTTGAGTATTTAAGGTTGCAGACCCCTGGTATAGGGTCCCATGTTTAAGCAGGGGGTTGGACTGGAAGACCTCCGAGGTACCTTCCAACTCTATTATTCTGTGTTCTAAATCCTAACTGCTGTGTTCATAATACACTTTCTCCTCAAATTCACCACATTGTAGCTTAATTTGATAGCCCTCATTTCCAGCCTACTGCGCTAAAGCTGGTTTACTGCAAAATAGGGAACCACTAAGTGCCCAACTTATTATATGTCTAATGTTCTAACTGAATCAGTTTTCACCAGCCGTTATGGAATCCTGTTGTTGAATTCCTTCCCCTAAATACAAATAAATTAGAAAACTTACTCAGCTCCCACCTATTAATTACACAGGTTGTTGTTGTTTTTCCAATTCAGGGAGCGATTCAGACATATTCACTTTCAAGTTAAAAGCATGTTTTAATCTGATGAACTATTTAAGTAGACCAGGTTTTTAACTCAGCTAAGATTTTGCTTCGGAATATACATTAAGCTTTCCAAATCCACTCTTAATCCTGACTGGATCCAACAGGATTCCACATAATCACCATGTTTTTTTTCCAAAGGTTTAATGTCCCCTGCCTGGAGATCAGCCGTCGCTCTGGTAAACCGGCTTATCAAACTGACATTCCTTTCTGAAGTTCAGCAGATGAACTCTTGGCCTTGATCCTTGGCCAACAGGCTACAGTATTAAAAAGGTGACTTCCAAAATTTCATTGACGGAGTAGAAAATCAATGCCATCCGACATGAACCCCATCTTTGGAAACTCAAAAAGGACGCTGGTTTTTTTTAAAAAAAAACAATAAAGGTAAGCATTTATTGTCCAACAACTTTTTGAGGAAGAAAAATAATTGAAAAAGGATTAGATTCAGATTCAGAATACAAGTGGAAAGGACCTTGGAGATTATCTCGTCTCCCTCTCTGCTCAAACAGGAGAACCCCTCTGCTCAAACAGAGACCCTGTATCAGTGATGGCTAAGCTTTTTGCCACATCCATAATTCTATGCGCCCCACCCCACCCCTCATGCTCTCCCTGCTTTTGGCACGTGAAGGCACGGTGGGCCCGGTAGGTCCATTTTTCACTCTCCTCAGGCTCCAGAGCCTTTCTAGGAGCCTGGGGAGGACAAATACGGCCTTCCCCCGCTCTTGAGGGCCTCCGGAGGCTGGAAACAGCATGTTTCCTGACTTCTGGTGGGCCCAGAAGGTCTGAAAATCAACTGACTGGCGTACGCATGCGTGCTGGAGCTGAGCTCGCGTACCCACCAATATGGCTCCACGTGCCACCTGTGGCACCTGTGCCATAGGTTCGCCATCGCAGCCCTCTACCCTTATATAGCGGGAGGATTGTTATGATTTTGGTTTTAAAATGAAAGAAGAACATCATTTTAATAAGGAAGAAGTGTAGCCAGACAATATGGATGCTTTTCATTTAACAAAGACGATTTTGATGACAACATTTGCAGTTGATTCCTCCATTCTTTCAAAAAAAAAAAGAGGCTGGAAAGGACCTTGGAGGTCTTCTAGTCCATCCTTCTGCTCAAGTAGGAGGCCATACCATTTCAGACAACCGGCTGTCCAGTCTCTTCTTTAAAAACTCCAGCGATTGAAGCACCTACAACTTCTGAAGGCAAGCCGTTCCACTGATAAATTGTCCTCACCATTAGGAATTTTCTCCTTAATTCCAGGTTGCTTCTCTCCTTGGTTAGTTTCCATCCATTGTTTCTTGTCCTGCCTTCTGGTGCTTTAGAAAGTAAATTGACCCCCCTCCTCTTCCACAAAGAAGAGGGAGTCAAGCTCTTTTCCTGAGGGTAGGACAAGAAGCAATGGGTGGAAACTCATCAAGGAGAGAAGCAACTTAGAACTAAGGAGAAATTTCCTGACAGTGAGAACAATTAATCAATGGAACAACTTGCCTCCAGAAGTTGTGAATGCTCCAACACTGGAAGTTTTTAAGAAGATGCTGGATAACCCTTTGTCTGAAGTGGTGTAGGGTTTCCTGCCTAAGCAGGGGGTTGGACTAGAAGACCTCCAAGGTCCCTTCCAACTCTGATATTCTAGTCTATTCTTTGTGGCAGCCCCTCGAATACTAGAAGACTGCTGTCATGTCACCCCCTAGTCCTTCTTTTCTCCAGACCCAAATCCTGCAACCATTACCATTAAATTAACATTGGGGTGTGGGTGTGGGTGGGGAAGGCATTTCTGCAGAGAGAAAAAGATCACGTTTAAAGTGAACGTGGAGAATTCCAGGATGGAAGTGTCTGCAGAACTTCAACATTCACGCTGAAATTGTTCTACCAAGGTCAGACTCTGGATTTTATAAAACAGCCATGTGATGCTCTGAAGCTGCCAAAAAACCTCTGAACACGGCAGCACAGCCCTTCTACGTAGACTTGAGGGGCAGACTGGACATGGGAAGGATTGAAATGACCCACAATTGCAGGTAGTCCTCGACATACGACCACATTGAACCTAGAACCATGGTCACAGCGGAACTTAAGAGAGGCACCCGGCTCTCCCGTTGTGGTTGTTACACAACATATGGGGTGCCTCAGAACTAGGGGAGTCCCTGGGTTGCTGAACGAATGGTCGTAAGTCGAGACTATCTGTATAGCGTGGTAAATTTGATCTCATGGAGCTCTTCAGCTGCTGAAGGGTTGGGAGATGGTCCACTCACAGATGGATAAAATAATATTCTTTAATTCCCAGGATAATTCTTTAAACTATAAACACAATAGTCTACTGTTGGGTGCCATGAATAGTATGGAACCTGATTTATCTCATACTCTACAAACAAACACATAGAATAGAATAGAATAGATAGAATAGAATAGATAGAATAGAAAGGAATGGAATGGAATGGAATGGAATGGAATGGAATAGAATAGAATAGAATAGAATAGAATAGAATAGAATAGAATAGAATAGAATAGAATAGAATAGAATAGAATAGAATAGAATAGAATCCGCACTGAATATCGTACATTAATACAATTGAGCAAGTCCAGAGGTATATGTAGAATAGAGAGAATAGAATAGAATTTTTTATGGCCAAGTGTGATTGGACACACAAGGAATTTGTCTTGGTGCATACGTACATAAAATAAAAGATATGTTCATCAAGAATCATACGGTACAACACTTAATGATAATCATAGGGTACAAATAAACAATCAAATCGTATTAGGAAGCAGTCAGTATATAAATCGTAAGGATACCAGCAACAGTCATAAGTGGGAGGAGATGGGTGGTGGGAATGATGAGAAGATTAATAGTAGTGCAGTCTTAGTGAATAGTTTGACAGTGTTGAGGGAATTATTTGTTTAGCAGAGTGATGGCGTTCGGGAAATAAACTGTCCTTGTGTCGAGTTGTTCTGGTGTGCAGTGCTCTATAGCAATCTTGAGGGTAGGAGTTGAAACAGTTTATGTCCAGGATGCGAGGGGTCTGTAAATATTTTTACAGCCCTCTTTTTGACTCGGGTAGTATACAGGTCCTCAATGAAAGGCAGGTTGGTAGCCATTGTTTTTCTGCAGTTCTAATGATCCTCTGAAGTCCGTGTCCTGTCTTGTTGGGTTGCAGAGCCAAACCAGACAGTTATAGAGGTGCAGATGACAGACTCAGTAATTCCTCTGAATACCTATCTGTTCATTCACTAATAGTGTCCTCACTATTAATATTATATTCGAATGGTTTTCTCTCTTGCCGTAATTTTCTCTCGTGTTTTAAAAATTTAATTGCTCAGTTACTAAGTTGTGCCTGACTCTTTACAACCCCAAGAACCATAGCACCTCCGGGCGGGTGGGGGGGCACATGCACAGAGGGGCAGGGCGCATTCATGGGCACTCGCATTGCATTTTGAGGGTTTGTGAGTGTGCGTGCCCGCCCAGCATCCCATTTTGGGCCTGGAAGGCGCCCTGCACCAAGCCAAATGGGACACAGGGGTGCCATGTGAGACCCCCCCCCACCCAGGCCCCATTTTGGGCCTGGAAGGCCTCCTGCACCAACCTCGAAGCCAAAATGGGGTGCGGGGGGGGGTAGGGCACAGACGGGGGCATACGCGTGTTCATGGGGGGAGGACAGGGACATGCACAGGGGGCGCTCACATTGCATTTTGGGGTTTTGTGCACATGAGCATTTTGGGCACTCAGCACCAAAAAAGATTAGCCATCACTGCCCTATACCAGTGATGGCTAACCTTTTCTGGCCGAGTGCCCAAGGCATGTGGAGTCTGAACCACAAAAAATGCAATGTCCACACAGCCCCGTGCATGCAACCCACCCCCGCATGCATGCATCCCCCACGTGCGCGTGCAGATCCCTGCATGTGCCCCCACATGCACATGTGCCCCGCCCCCACAGATGCATGCACAGCCCCCCACATGCATCCTGCCTCCCCACCGCGTGTGTGACAGAGACCCAAAGACCAGCTGGCTGGCAGGAGGTGAGTGTGCATGCATGGCAGAGCCGAACTGGGGCAACAGTTCACATGCCCACAGAGAGGGTGCTGCCATAGTTCACCTCTGGCATGCATGCCATAGTTCACCATAGTTCACCATCACGGCCCTACACCATTACGAACAAAAGCTTATCCAATCTTTTCTTTAAAACCTCCAATGATGGAGCACCCACAACTTCTGACAGCACTAATTAATTGTTCTCACTGTCAGGAAATTTCTCCTTGGTTCTAGGTTGCTTCTCTCCTTGGTGAGTTTCCACCCATTGCTTCTTTGTCCTGCCTTTGTCCAACCTCAACCTGATGCTATCCTTCAGCAACCAAGACCTGGACTCATCCTCAGAGCTGGTGCATACAAAACATACGTTCTTCCGCTGGCATTTCTACCTCCAGCCTGGCAGGAAACTATCAACTTCATTTTTTTCCCCTTTGTGCTGACTATGTCTTGGTTTGGAGAAGGACTGTGTGTGACTCCCTCCCTATATCTGTTTATATTGCAGGAATTTTTCCACCCTGTATTTGGGCTGAAATGCTCCTACATTGCCTTTGGCAATGAAAGTCAGGCTCAAGCAAATTACACCTTGGCTTCAGTCGATGCCTGTATCGGTTACAGTCAACAATTTTACTTTGGCAAAAACCAAAAAAAACCCAAAAAATCCCACTTGGCACTGTCCCACCCGTCATGTAGCTCGGCTTACATAAAATAAAGAGACCAGTTCTCTTCATATGGGCCAGATTAAAATGGACTGGGGAGGGGGCCCGGGGGTGGGGGAGAGAGAGACCAAAGAACCCTGCCCTGAGATGAAACCTGGATTTCATTACAGCACTGTCTCTTCCACTCTCCGCCCAAACCGTATGACACATACATGGTGGTATGTGAGCGGGCAAGGAAGAAGGTCAGAGTCTGGGAGGGAGGGGGCAGGGAGTTGGACTAGAAGACCTCCAAGGTCCCTTCCAACTCTTCTGTTATTCTGTGGTTAGAAGGAGGGAGGGAGGGAGGGAGGGAGGAAGAGCAAAGGAGGGAGGGAGGGAGGAAGAAAGAAATGAGGGAGGGAGGAAGAAAGGGAGGGAGGGAGATCAAAGGAGGGAGGAAGGAAGGAAGGAATAGAAGAAAGGAAGGAAGGTAGGTCAACTTCAGGAGGGAGAGGAATAGAGGGAAGGGAAGGAAAGGGAAGGGAAGGGAAGGGAAGGGAAGGGAAGGGAGGGAAGGACCTTGACATTTCCCCCTTAACCCCATCTCACTCCTATCATCTCCCCGCCCCCCGCCCCCCCCCCCCCCCCATTAAAAGACTAGATTTCTGCAAATAGCATTTCCAAGCATCTTGATCCCTTCAAAAGTTCTAAGGATATTTACCAGGTGGGAATCCTAACTGTGCCCAACATGTGATCCCTCCAGTAGCCTGCCTTCTCCAAGGAATGTGCCTGCCAAAATGAAAATGCCCTGCAATAGAAAACTTGTCTGGGTACATATGTGTGTGAGAGAGGAAATTTTGCCTTCTCTCAGGGCTAGTTTAATAACAGTATCATAGGCATGTATTCTCATGCTTTCACAAAGAGAGAAGAGAGAGAGAGGAGGAGAGAGAGAGAGAGAGAGAGAGAGAGAGAGAGAGAGAGAGAGGGAGAGGGAGGGAGGGAGGGAGGGAGAGAGAGAGAGAGAGAGAGAGGGAAGGAGGATGAGAGAGAGAGAACGAGAGAATGAGGAGAGATGGGAAAGAGAGAGAGAAGGAGACAGAAGGAGAGACAGAGAGAGAATGAGAGAGACAGAGGGAGGAAGACAGAATGGGAGACAGAGGGGAGGGTGGGAAGGAATGAGAGAGACAGAGGGAGAGAGAGGGGGGGAGGGAGGGAGGGAAGGAAAAAATGAGAGAAAGAGATTATTCTATTCCAGCAGCTGGATTCCTGACTCCCTCACTAGAGGCTTCTTACTACCATCTGCTCCTGTTTGTATGTTGTGTAATAGCCGGGTTTATTTACAAGTGTGCACTGTGTGCATTGTGGAGGCAAGCGGCTTAGGCACCCTTCCAGACAACAAATGACTTCTGCCACAACAGACCTCCAGAGTGGCATCAACCACTAATCGATGATCCTACTGTATGTTACCTCGAGGATCAGAGGTGGCTTCTCAAAAACAGCGCCAAGAAGGAGAGGAGTGTGATTGTCCCACTGGGAAGTTTCCCAGTTTTTTCTCTTTGGTCATAAAGAGAAGAAGAGCCCTAGGTTACACCCAACATCTCATCTTCTTCTTTTAAGCCAATCTCTGAGCAGTTTTGCTGAACCATTGCAAACCATTAAATTATCCATTAATTATCCTTATAGCCGATGATGTTCAGTGACATAGACCAGACTTGGGAGAAGCCATTGAAGCTGTTGACAGGGCATCCTTAAGGAGACATGGCAGTCATCCTGGGCATCATTGTTGCACCATTGCCCAGCTGGTACAAAAACATGGTTGTTGTGGGGTTCTTGGGTTCTTTTTTTTTTAATTTTAAAACAAACCTTTATTAAGACTTAAAAATAAACATTTAAAATATACAAATTTCTCTTAGTCAAAAAGAAACCCAAATTTACATATACTATATTCAACTTCACATATTGACTAATTTCTATTTTTTTATATACATATACATATATACATACACACAGTAATATATTCCTACTATATCCATCTGACAGTGCTGTTTTTAATTGTGTTAATTTCTTCTAGATTTCATCTTTACTCATTTTTCCCCTTCCTCTGATTTGTCCACTGGTACCATTTATTCCATATTATATAATAATTTGAGTCCTCCTTATCTTTTAGTTGTAGAGTGAGTTTGTCCATTTCTGCGCATGAAAATATTTTCTGTATTACTTCCTGTTCTGTTGGCAAGCGATCACTTTTCCACAATTGCACTAACGATAACCTAGCCGCCGTGATTATATGTAATATTAAATACTTAATATCTTTTCTAATATTCCCTTTAATCATGCCTAATAGGAAAACCTCAGGTTCTAGTTCAATTTTGTATTCCGTTATTTCTCTTATCCATGTTTTTATTTTACTTCAAAATTTCTTAACTTCGGGGCAGAGCCACCAAACATGATAGAAAGTCCCCTGTGTTTTTTTACATTTCCAACAAGTCGGATTTACATTTGGATACATTTTGGCTAGTCTTGCAGGAGCCAGACACCACTGATACCACATGAGGTTCTTCAAGCTTGGTGTAGGGGTTTCACAACCCAACTAGGTAACATCATCAGTGCTAAAAGGGAGTGGGGTTTGCAAGGAGAAGGAGGAGAAGGAGAAGGAAGAGGAGGAGGAGGACTGTGGGGTCCTCCTCCTGAGCTTGATTGTTTTCTTGTAGGTATTTCATCACCCAACTAGCATCATCACCCAATTGGCATCATCAGTGCTGGAAAGGAGTGGGGTTTATGGCAAAGAAGAGGAGGAGGAGGAGGAGGAGGAGGAGGAGGAGGAGGAGGAGGAGGAGGAGGAGGAGGAGGACTGTGGAGTTGGTGCTCTGTGAGTTGATTGTTTTCTTACATGTGTTTCATCACTCTACTAGGTAACATCATCAGTGCTAGAAGGGAGTAGGGTTTGTGGCAAGGAGGAGGAGGAGGAGGACAACAACTATTGGGTCCTTGATGCTCTTTGAGCTTGATTGTTTTCTTGCAGATGTTTCATCACCCAATTAGGTAACATCATCAGTGACCATCAGTGCTAGAAGATAGTGGGCTTTGCTCTCTGTTTATCCGTGTTGCTTGCCCTGTCAGTATTGGTGGAAGTGTCCTTGGTTATTCCTTAGTTAGGCTGTGGTTTGTTTGTTTGCCTGAGTTGGTAGTTCCTTCAGTGAAGTGTTGTTTACAGCTTGATGTGCTAATCTTGGTGTTAATCTCTATTTTTTTAGTGATAAAAGCAAACCAGGACAACAAAGAACATGATAGCTTGACACCATCAAAGCTGACACAAACCAGAGCATAGAAAAGTAGTGAAAGATCAGAAGATATGGAGAGACCTGGCCCATAGAATCACCAAGTCAAACATGACTGAAGGAATAGTATCATCATAATCTCTTCTTAACTGATTGATGATTGCTGCGGAATAGTGTTCGTTTGTTTTTTGATGGGCAGGTACATGTTATTTATCTCTATATGTCGGTGGATAGCTGATTTGTATGTGTGTCAGATTTCCAGAAATTTTTCCAGGACTTAGCTTGGCTCTAGGTCGCTCACAGTTTCCCAGTTGAAACTGTGGTGAAGTCTGTCCAGGTATGGTGCAATTAAGGAGTTTTCATCATATCTTTTGACAGCTGCTTGAGGTTACGTATGTATAGTAAATATCTACATATTTCCCAATGACATATTCAAGTTTGGGTTGCATTGCTCACTACCATCGTTATATCCTCAGAACCAGACTTCTGTGACCCCGAGGTCCATCCTCCTGCTTAGTGTAGGAATTCAGATTGAAACCATCCACCCAGACGGAAGATGTTTAGTCTTCCCTTGAAGCCATCCAATAAAAAAAGATGTATCCCTGGGACATCTGGGCTCATTAGATTTCTTTTCCAGTACCTGGTGTTTCTCAATGTTCTTTGAACGTTTTCCAGTTCGTTTGAATCTTTCGTAATATGTCTTGCCCAGATATCCAAACATATTTAATATCAATTCTAATCAATACAGACTTCCCATGATTTAAAAACTGTATTTGGATGGTGCAACTCTAGAAGTCGTTTATCATTTTTGCAACCCTATCACAATGCTTGCACATACTTAGTTTGCAAGTAACTGCTATCTCAAGGGTCTTCTCTTCTCTTCTCTTCTCTTCTCTTCTCTTCTCTTCCTCTCCTCTCCTCCCTTCCCCTGCTCTGCCCTGCCCTGCCCTGCCCTGCCTTTCCTTTCCTTTTTCTTTCCTCCCTTCCCTTCCCCTCCCCTCCCCTCCTTTCCCCAGGCCTGCCTTCCCAACCCTCCCCTCTCTTCCCTTCCCTTCCCCTGCCCTGCCTTTCCTTTCTTCTCCTCCCCTCTCCTTCCCTCCCCTCTCTTCCCTTCCCCTGACCTGCCTTCCCTTTCCCAACTCTCCCCTCCCCTCTCTTCTACTCCCCTCCTTTCCCTTCCCTCTCCTCCCCTCTCCTCCCTTCCCTTCTCTCATTTCCCTTTCCCTCAAATTGACCTCCCTCCCTCCCTCCTTCCTTCCTTCCTTCCTTCCTTCCTTCCTCCTATCTCCCTTCTCCTCCCTCTCTCCCCTTTCCTCTTCTCTCCTCCCTCCCCTCCCCTCTCCTCCACTAACACCAGTTTAACATCTGCCCTTCTACACCATGTGTTTTTCCTCCTTTTTAACAGAAAGACATTGTCTCTATGAAATATATTTTCGTCCCCTTTCGCTAACCGATCACAATTCCACTGAATTTCCTTTCTCTTTCTTCCTACAGTGTTGTCAGAGCTTTGTTAGTGGCAGGAGAACATCAGCCCAGCAGAAGGGAATTAATCTGAGGCCAGGACAGGAATGCTAAGAATGTAAACAGGCAGCTGTTCTTCAAGAGATGGTGGGGGGGGAGGGGGACCTGTACAGCTTTCAGCAGAACTGGCTGCAAATGTGTTGTGCCATTTCTTCACCAGCACAGAAATTCTCACTGTGAGTTAACAGAAGAACAGAGTTGGACATAGGAGGTCTTCTAGTCCAGCCCTCAAATTAAGCAAGAGATCCAAAACCATTTCAGACAGATGGCTGTCAAATCCCATCTTAAAAACCTCCAGTGTTGGAGCACCAGAGGTGGTATTCAGCTGGTTCAGACCGGTTCGAGCAAATCGGTAGCGGCAACTGCGGGTGAGCCCGCCCACCTGCCCCAGTGTAATGCTGTCCTATTTAGCCACCTTTTCGACACTGGGTGCACGTGCAGAAGGCATGAGAGAGAGCAAAGCACATGCGCAGAAGGCCGGGTGTATACATGGAAGGGATCCACATGAAGCAAGCATGCATGGCGTGTGGTGAACCGGTGGTAAGAATATGTGAAACCCACTGCTGTGGAGCAGCCACAAGTTTCTGGAGAAACTGATGAATTGCTCACACTGCCAGGAAATTCTACCTGACTTCTAGCTTCCCCCTAGCTTTACTTGACATCTACCTACTCATTTATATCAGGGCTCCATCTCATTTGACGTGTCACTCTACATGAATTTACCTGCTTTTGATTTCCCTGCCTCTCTCTGCTGGGAAGATGGTCATAACTCAGGACCTTGGCAGATACCAGGGTAGAAATTCCAAGTACCGGACAAAAATTACTTGGTCACCATAATATTAAAAAAGATGTCGAGACTTTGGAAAAAGTGCGGAGAAGAGCAACTACGATGATTAAGGGCCTGGAGATTAAAACATCTAAAGCATGGGTGTCCAACACAAGGCCCGCGGGCCGGATCTGGCCCATAGGGTGCTTAGATCTGGCCCATGGGGCCACCCTGGAAACGGTGAAGGGCCGGCCCCCAGTACTTCTGCCAGTGAAAACGGAGCTCGGGAGGGCTGCGTGCACCCTCCTGAGCTCCGATTTCACTGGCAGAGGGTTGCAGGAGGCCGTGGCGATCAAAAATGGAGCTCGGGCAGAGCACTCGGGCCACCACAGGCGCCCTCAACATGAGTGATGTCAAGCTGGCCACACCCACCCTGGCCACGCCCATCCCAGCCCCCAGAGATCATACACAACCCTGATGCGGTCCTCCGTGAAATCAGATTTGGCAACCCTGACATAAAGAATAGTTGCAGGAATTGGGTTTGTCTATCCACAATTTCCGCTACCAGTTCGGGTGAACTGGTCCGAACCGGCTGAATACCATCTCTGGTTCAACCTATTCTCCAAAGCACCTGAAGGCAGGACAAGAAGCAATAGATGGAAACTAATGAAGGGGAGAAGCAGCCTAGAGCTAAGGGGAACTTTCCTAACAGTGAGAACAATTAACCACTGGAACGGCTTCCCTCCAGAAGATGTGGATGCTCCATCCCTGGAGGCTTTTAAGAAGAGAGTGGACAGCCTCTTGTCTGAAATGATGTAGACTAAGTATCCTGCTTTTGTGAGGGGTTGGACAAGATGACCTCCTATGTTCCTTCACACTCCCTTACTCTGTTATTCTCTTCTTAAGAAGCTTCTCCAGTTGGCGTGGCTGTATCTTAATTTGTGGTAGTGGTTGAATTTCCGGCGATATGCAGCCTGAGCAAACAGCTTTCATCCATATTCATTTTGCAAAGTTATATATTTGTAGAAATGGAATTTGAATTGTAAACATTGAATGATATATGTTGTACATCTTCAAACTATCATAAAGATGCATTTTTGGGGTTTGGGCTTCTTTTCTTTTCCTTTTTTTTAAGTCTACCAAGAATATAGTTTTTGGCAAAGCTTAGCAATATCCTACAGATCTACAGAAATTAGACTATTTCTATGGCTGTTTCATGTGAGGTAGAAATTCCAGCTTTGTTTTCCGTTCTGCTTTGGGCAATGTTTCAACAGTAATTCTAACTTCCAGAAACAGGATCTCCCCAAGTTTCTTAGGGAATGAAAAAAACATCATTGATGAAACCTGGAGAACAACTTTGAACCAAAATAAACACAACTGGCCTGGAATGTCTATATCAGGGGTCTGCAACCTTAAACACTCAAAGAGCCATTTGGACCTGTTTCCCACAGAAAAGAAAACACCGGGAGCCACAAAACCCCTCCCATGCCCGACTATTTCCTGAGCAGCCACAAAACTAGCATATGTAGTTGAATTAAACATTTTGTTTTCTTCTGACACTTTTCTTTTCTTGGATTTATCTGTAGTTAGCCTACCGGGGGTTGAAAAGCTCAATAAATTGCGTGATGGCCGGTGTTGCACATTGGCGATTGAGTGACAGGGAGCCGCAGCAGAGGGGTGAAAGAGCCACATGCGGCTCCAGAGCCGCAGGTTGCTGATCCCTGGTCTATATGAAAACAATTTGGACTGGTAGCACAGTATAATATTCCTTTTACTGGCGCTCGGCCAATTAAGAATTCAAGTAGAAGGAATCACCTCTTCAATTTTTCTTTTCCTTTTTTTTTCCTTTTTTTTTTTTTGTATCTTTATTCATAAAGTTAAGGTAGAAACTCCAAAAGGAATGAAAAAAAAAAAATACCAGAACAAGCCAAAGACATTACAAATATGCACTTAAAAAAACCACATGTACATAGATTATTCTCCCAGTTGAACAATGATAAATATATTTCAACAATAACAGTCTTTTTTCCCCCATACTGTGAAACAGGCACACAGTTACAACTCTGCTTACCCAACCAATTTGACTTGGCATCGATTGACCTAAAATCACCCAGCTGGTTTTCATGCCTTAGGCTGGAATAGAATGGAACAGAACAGAACAGAATGAATGGAATGGAATGGAATAGAACAGAATGAACGGAACGGAACGGAACGGAACGGAACGGAACGGAACGGAACAGAACAGAACAGAACAGAACAGAAGGAACGAAACGGAAGGGAACGGAACGGAACGAAACGGAACAGAACAGATTGGAAGGGAACTTGTAGATCCTTCAAACCCTTGCCCAAGCAGGAGACCCTACACCATTTCTGACAAATGGCAGTCCAGTCTCTTCTTGAAAGCTTCCTGTGATGAAGCTCCCACAACTTCCAAAGGTAACAACTGGAGGCTAAAACATATGAAGAACTGGGATGCAAGAACTGGGCATGGCCAATCTAGTGAAGAGAAGGACCACGATAGCAGTCTTCCAATATCTGAGGGGCTGCCACAGAGAGGAAGGGGGTCAAGCTATTTTTCAAAGCACCCGAAGGCCAGACAAGGAATAATGGATAGAAACAGAACAAGGAGAGATTCAACCTGGAAAGAAGGAGAAATTTCCTGACAGTGAGGGCAATCAACCACTGGAACAGAAGTTGCCTTCAGAAGTTGTGGGAGTTTCATCACTGGTGGCTTTCAAGAAGAGACTCAACTGCCATCTGTAAGAAATGGTGTAGGGTTTCCTGCTTGAGCAGTGGGTTGGACTAAATGACCTACAAGGTCCCTTCCAACTCTGTTAATCTGTTCTACCAAGTCAAGAAAGACCTCACAGATAAATCTGCCCAACGAGCTAACAATGAACTCTCTTGATTTGATTTAGTTTATTGATTCATTCCGAGTGAACAGTGCAAATAGATTTTTTTAAAAAAGCAATTTAACGGCATAGAATACTTCCATTCCAAACTCTGGATCATATTCTTTCATCGGACTTGCCAAACAGAGACAAAAAATAAAATAAAATAAGCTTTTTATAGATCCCTCAAACCCATCCAGCTGAATCGAAGACACCCAATTGACAATTCCATCGGAATCACTGGTCTAATTTAGAAAGTCAGATTGATTTGGTGCGTCAAATAAAAAAAAGGTTTAAACCGCATCTCCAAATCAAATCTTTTGCTTAGCCATATTGATTCGTCTTAAGCTTCGTAAGCTGATTAAGGCTTAGCAGGTTGGGGGAACCTAGTCTGTACAGTTACTTTACAGTTCAATATGTTATGGAAATCCAGAAAATAGGTCAATTCAATCATTGTATTAAATGTGCTGCTTATGTGAATGCAGCTACTTTGTTTCCTGGCATAGAATAAGTGAATTATATTCCATGATTCCTTGGAAGGAAAGCTGTGGCAAACCCAAGGTAAAAGTAAAGGTTCCCCTCGCACATATGTGCTAGTCGTTCCCGACTCTAGAAGGCGGTACTCATCTCCGTTTCAAAGCCAAAGGGCCAGCACTGTCCGAAGACATATCCGTGACCATGTGACCAGCATGACTCAACGCCAAAGGCGCACGGAACGCTGTTCCCTTCCCACCAAAGGTGGTCCCTATTTTTCCACTTGCATTTTTTACATGCTTTCAAACCGCTAGGTTGGCAGAAGCTGGGACAAGTAACGGGAGCTCACTGCGTTATGTGGCACTAGGGATTTGAACCGCTGAACTGCCGACCTTCTGATCGACGAGCTCAGTGTCTTAGCCACTGAGTCACCGTGTCTCTCGTGACAAATCTAGAGAACATATTAAAAAGCAGCAACATCACCTTGCCAACAAAGCTCCATACAGTCAAAGCTATATGGTTTTCCCAGTAGTGATGTATGGCTGTGAAAGTTGGACCATAAGGAAGGCTGAGAATTGATCCTTTCGAATTGGGATGCTGGAGAAGACTTTTGAGGGTCCCTTGGACTGCAAGGAGATCCAATCCCTCAATGCTCAAGGAAATCAACCCTGACTGTCCTTTGAAAGGATAGATACTGAAGCTGAAGCACAAATATTTTGGCCATCAGAGGAGGTCCTTATGCTCTCTGAGCTTGCTTGTTTCCTTGCAACAACTATGACCCAAACGAGGTAACATCATCAGTGCTAGAAGAGAGTGGGGTTTGCAGAGTAGTAGAAGAACAGGAGGAGGACTGGGTAAAGTCATCAGTGCTTGTGATGACTAGCATTGATAACGTTACCTAGTTTAGGTAATGAAACATTTGAAATAAAACAAACAAGCTCAGAGAGAACCAAGGACCTCTTGTGTCAATCCTGAGCTACAAATATTTTCCTTTGTTGATTTTGGCCATCAAATGAAGAGTGGAAAAAGAATAAAACCAGACAAGAAACAAGACAAGACAAAACAAAAAACAAAACAATGGATGGAAACTAACCAAACAGAGAAGCAACCTGGAATTAAGGAGAAACTTCCTAACAGTGAGGACAATTAACCAGTGGAACAGCTTGCTCCCAGAAGTTGTGTGGGCTCCATCACTGGAGATTTTTAAGAAGAGACTGAACAGTCACTTTTTTTTTTATTTGATTTATATGCCGCCCTTCTCCAGAGACTCAGGGTGGCTTACAATGTGCTAGGCAATAGCCTTCATATTTTGTATATTTATACAAAGTCAGCTTATTGCCCCCACAACTGGGTCCTCAATTTACCCACCTTAGAAAGGATGGAAGGCTGAGTCAACCTTGAGCCTGGGGAGGCTCATTTCCTCCCTTGTGTGAAATGGTATAGGATCTCCTGCTTGAGCAGGGAAGTTGGACTAGAAGACCTCCAAGGTCACAAAGGCAGAAAATTTCTCCATATTTCTAAATTGGACCTCTCTTTAATGAAAAAGGCAACATCAACCACTATCTGGAAAGAGCTCCATTGGCGCAGTGGTTAGAATGCAGTACTGCAGGATATTTCTGCTGACTGCCAGCTGCCTGCAATTTAGCAGTTCGATTCCTGATTGGTTCAAGGTTGGTTCAGCCTTCCCTCCTTCCGAGGTGGGTAAAATGAGGACCCAGATTGTTGAGGGCAACAGACTGGCTCTATAAACCGCTTAGAGAGAGTGTTGTGGCCCGCCAGCGTCCTGAGTGGATTGTTGCTGATCCTGAGGAGGAAGAGGAGGTTGTGCAGCCGGTGCTCGAGTCAGACAGCGAGGAGGCTGAAGAAGAGGTGGTGCCAGAGAAAGGGATTCAGCCAGGGCCTTCAGAACCCCCATAGGCTCCTTTAAGTGAAGAGGATGAAGTGGAGGAGCCTCTTCTTAATGCACGAGCACGCAGAGCTGCCAAAAGGCAGGAGAGGTTACTCAGGAGGAGGTCTCCTCAGGAGTAAGGCTTGGGGCTAATTGGCCACTCCCTTAGCCTATTTAAGTTTGCACACAGCTTGTAAAAAGCTGCAGGAAACAACGTGTGTTTGTCCATTCGTTCGCTGATCATTGAATTTGAATTTTCTTTGCAAACCTGGCTTCTGGCTTTTTTGCCAACTTTAGTAAGACTCTGTGGAATTTCTGGCAGGTGATTAAGAACATTTTATTAACAGCCTGCATTTGCAAAAGACTGTGTTCTGAAGTAAACTGAGTTTTGTTCGGAGTTTGTGTGTGCTATACATTCTTTGGGATCTGTAGCTGGGGCAGAACAGAGGGCTGTAAAAGCACTGTGATGCGGTATATAAGTCTAAGTCCTATCTAGAACATCTCAGGAACTTCCACTGAGCTCAGACAACATGATTGCTTGCTGGTCCTTGTCCAAAAGTTGCTTTTTCAGGAGGCAACTAGACTTCCTTGTTTTTTCTTTGAAGATGTTTCACTCCTCATCCTGCAGCCAAGAAGGCTCCATGCCCATTTGCACTACTCTGGTGACCCTGAGAATACAGATAAACCTCCAGGTGACCTCAATGACCCTCTAAAACAGGGGTACTTAAATGTGGTCCATGGGGCCGGCCTGAAAATATCAATGGACCAACCTGCGGTGCCTCTGCTTGTTATGGGGTTGTGTTTGCTTTTAATCCTTATCTCTACGTGCCTCTATGAGGTGTTTCCGGTTCCCGGGTGTTGCCTTTGAAGACGCTTTATAAGCGTTGTTAGTTTGTTTTACTTCGTTAATAAAAGCATATCTGAAACATGGTGTCAGAAGTGGTTTGGCCTTGAAAGTGGAGCGTCTGACATTGATGACAGTCCTGAGCAAGTTGGTGTGTCTGGTGATAGCCAAACATCCGAGACCTCAGAAAATGGCAAGCGAAGAGATCCGGCCTGTGTGAGAGAGTCAGGTGTGAGAGAGCCAGTTGTTACTCGGAGTGGTAGATGCTCACGCCCCCCTGATAGACTCAATTTGTAGAAAGTGTTGCTGTTATTAGAAAAGGGGAGATGTTATGGGGTTGTGTTTGCTTTTAATCCTTATCTCTATGTGCCTCTATGAGGTGTTTCCGGTTCCCAGGTGTTGCCTTTGAAGACGCTTTATAAGCGTTGTTAGTTTGTTTTACTTTGTTAATAAAAGCATATCTGAAACACTGCTGGCCAAAAATGGGCCATGCAGGGGTCTCATGTGGCCTCCTTGTGGCCAGTTTTTGGCCAGAAGAGAGCTGCTGGAAGCCCGGGAGACTGAAAATGGTCCAGGTGGGGACCTCGGACCACCACCCCATGCCCCATTTCGGCCAGTAGGTTGCTGCAGGAGGCATCCATCCAGAGGTGGGTGTCAGCAGGTTCTGACCAGTTCTGGAGAATCGGTAGCAGAAATTTTGAGTTCGGAGAACCGGTAGTAAAAATTCTGACTGGCCCTGCCTGCCTCCCAATTCCCAGCTGACTGGGAGGAAATGGGGATTTTGCAGTAACCTTCCCCTGGAGTGAGGTGGGAATGGAGATTTTACAGTATCCTTCCCCTGCCACGCCTAGTAAGCCATCCCCACCAAGCCACCCCCACAGAACCGGTAGCAAAAATATTTAAAACCCACCACTGCATCCATCCTTCCCGCTCCCCTCCACCCACCGGCCTGTGGAGGGGTACTAAAATGCTGATCCGGCCCTCGAAGAAATCCAGTTTGACACCTCTGCTCTAAAAATTACAAAGGACCAGCTGTCTGCAAGGAATATAAATCCTTCCATTCTCCACCGAGAAGCTGAAGAAGCTTCTCGGATGAGAAGGGAAACGTCTTCCCAAAAAACCCCCCAGAAAGTCCAGTTGCTTCCTGAAAAATGCACCGTTGGATCAACCACGACCTGAATGACTGACAGTCTTCAGAGATTTGCTGGTCCTTCCGATCAGCCAATTCGAACCCTTATAGCAGCTGAAGCTCTCCCACTGCCAAAACAACCAGCGAGGAAGTCCACGAGAGTCGTCTGAATGTGACCAGAATGTGCAAAAGGACTTCCCAAGCTCAGCATCTTGTGTTGTTGACCTTTTTGTGGGGGAGGGTGTGGAAACAGTTGGGCGCCTTTTAAAAGGCATTTGCCAAAACTCAGCCATGAATATTCAAGAATGCATCCGCCAGCTCTGGTTCTTGTTCCAAGTCCGAAATCTTTTGCAAAATTCTCTCCTTGGGGGAAGGCATCCTAGGGAGCGCTATCTATTCAGCTCACTCCCCACCCACCCCTCAATGCCTTTCAAACAAGCCGCTGCTTTTTTTTTCCTGCAGGCACATTATTCATGGGTCTCTTTTGGAAAAAAAAAAAAAAAAGCCCGAGATTGTCTCCTGCAAAACAGGGCTATTGATTCTTTCAGCCGGCAACCCCCTTTTCTTACCCTGGCTTCAATCAAAGACTTGTTTGAATAGGTTTCCTTTTTTAAAAATTATTTTTAGCAGCGTTTCTTCAGGAGAGAAGGGAGGAGACCGGTTGCTTTAGAGAGAGATGCCACCTCGTGCAACGTCGGTGCTGAATTTGAGCTTCAGAGGAACAGAGGGGAGGGAGGGAAAAGAGGAACTATTGATGTTCATAATAGACTTTTGGAAGTGCTATTACTGGCTGGATAATGGCTAGGTTTTTTTTAATGTATTGGTGGATGATTCTATTCCTCCTCCAGCGAGTATGTTTTAAAAGCTGATGATTTAAGGGTTGGCTCCCTCCACTGCTTTGGGTTCAAAGGTCTACACACACATGAAAAGCCTTCACACTTGGCATGAAAAGAGAAAGGAGGAGGGCCTTCATCTTTGGGGTGTCTTCCCATGTTGGGAATATAATGGGCATTCTCAGGCAAAAAGCCCACGACAGTTAAATCTTCTCTGCAAAGGGCCCAGGAAAGGCTTTTAGGAAAAAATTGCAAGGATTTCTCACAACCCTGTCTCCAACATTGGTCCAACACTTTTTAAGAAGAGATTGGGCAACCTTTTGTCTGAAATGGGTATACAGTTTCCTACTTAACCAAGGGGTTGGATTAGAAGACCTCCGAGGTCTCTTCCGACTTGGTTATTCTGTTATGCCTTCTCTGACACTGTTTTCCAAATTTGCCAACACCTTGCTAGCAATAGCACTTAGACTTATATACCACTTCATAATGCCTTTACAGCCCTCTCTAAGTGGTTTACAGAATCAGCCTATTGCCCCCAACAATCTGGGTCCTCATTTTACCCACCTCGGAAAGATGGAAGGCTGAGTCAACGTTGAACTAGTGGTGGGTTGCTCCCAGTTCTATCCGGTTCTATAGAACCGGTAGTAAAACTGGCAGGAAGCTCCACTCACCTGCCATGATGTCATCATGGGTGATCTGCGTATGTACAGAAGCTTCTGTGCATGTGAAGAAGTGTGAACGCGCATCAGTGAAGTGAGCAAATCAGTAGTAAAGGTAAGTAGAACCCACCCCTGCCTTGAACTGGTCAGGATCGAACTCTGGGCAGTGGGCAGAGTTAGCCTGCATGCTGCATTCTAACCATTTTGCCACCATAATTAGGAAGGAAGGAAGGAAGGAAGGAAGGAAGGAAGGAAGGAAGGAAGGAAGGAAGGAAGGAAGGAAGGAAGGAAGGAAGGAAGGAAGGAATAGCAATACCATTTACACTTATATACCTCTTCATTATGCTTTACAGCCCACTCTAAGCAGTTTACAGAGTCAGCCTCCTGCCCCCAACAATCTGAGTCCTCATTTTACCAACCTCAGAAGGATGGAAGGCCGAGTCAACCTGGAGCCAGTGAGACTCAAACTGTCAAACTGCAGGCAGCCGGCAGGCAGCAGAAGGAGCCTGCAGTACTACATTCTAACCACTACATTGATAGCTAGACTTCAACTCTCAGGAGACTCATGGGAAGCCTAGCTACAGGTATGCCTCAACTTACAACCATAGTCGGGTCCGGAATGTCTGTTGCTAAGCAAAGTGTTGGGTTAAGTGATTCCCGCCCAATTTTACAGCCTTTTTTTGCCAATCGCCGTGGTCATTAGTGAATTACGTGGTTGTTAAGCGATTCCAGCTTCTCCCATTGACTATACTCCTCAAAAGCTAGCTGGGAAGGTTGCAGTATGATGCAGGATGCTACAACTGCTGTAATTACATGTCAGTTGCCAAGAGCCCAAATTTTAGAATAGAATAACAGAGTTGGAAGGGACCTTGGAGGTCTTCTAGTCCAGGAGTTGGCAACCTTAAACAGTCAAAGAGCCACAAAGGTCCTAACCAGAAGCCCCCCATTCAATTTTGGAGCCAACCAGAAGTCCGGTTCCCCCACCATAGAGTCTCCTCCTAGCGCGGTGTCCTTTTTCCTTTACCTGTCCTAACTGAAAGCCTTATCAATTGTGGAGCTGACTGGAAAACCTGCCCCTTGCCGTAGAGTCTCTTCCTGGTGCACCGTGCTTTTCTTCCCCATAACCAGAAGCTCCTCTCAAAATTGTGGCAGCAACAGGAAGCTGCAGCAGAGGGATAAAAGAGCCACATGTGGCTCAGAGCCACAGGTTGCTGACCCCTGTTCTAGTCGAACCTCCTGCTTAGCAAAGCCTACACCATTTCAGACAAATGGTTGCTCAATCTCTTCTTGAAAATCTCCAGTGTTGGCGCATTTACATATGGCTATGAGGATGCTGCAGCGATCATAAACACGAGGATTGGTTGTAAGTCACTTTTTACAGTGCCAATGTAACTTCCAATACTCGCTAAACAAATGGTTCTAAGTCAAGGATTTACTTGTAAATTTCTAGGAAACTGAAAACCGACATTTTAAGAATTTGCCAGTGCTGGATAATTCTTATATGCCATCTCCTGTGATACATGAATATTATGGGGTACCATCACATTTCAATTCACTTCTAGGCATCAATTTTGGAAGTATCCCTAATCTGTTCTTCTGTAGAAACATCTCTTTAACTTCTCTTTTGTTCTACCCAAAGGTGATTTTGGGTAGCCCTCTGTTTGGATGTTTTCCAATGGTGTCTTTCAATGGTGAGAATATTGTTGTACGGGAGGATTTTGAGAAGAGATCAGACAACCATTTCTCTGAAATCATGTAGGATCTCTTGCTTGAACAGGAGGCTGGAGAGAAGATCTCTGAGGTCACTTCCAACTTTGTTATCCTGTTATCCTGTATTCTGTTGTTTTGTTCTAAAATGGACATTCTCAGGTAAAAGTCCATAATTTTGAAACGCCTTCTGATGAGAATCAAGTAAACAGATTCTCATTGGAAACTGATCAATGGAAAGTGACCAAGGAGAGATTCAACCTAGAAATAAGGAGAAATTTGCTGACAGTGGAAACCATCAACCCATGGAACAGAAGTTGCCTTTGGAAGTTGTGGGAGCTTCATCACTGGAAGCTTTCGAGTGTCAGAAATGGTGGGGGTGGGGTTGGACTAGATGACCTAGAAGGTCCCTTCCATCTTTGCTAATCTGTTAATCTCTTTTTTTCTTTCTCTCTCTCTCTCTCCTTCTTTCTTTCTTTCTTTCTTTCTTTCTTTCTTTCTTTCTTTCTTTCTTTCTTTCTTTCTTTCTTTCTTTTTCTCAAAACAGAAGGGTCTCTTTGTGAAACTTCCATCTACCTGCAACACGAATTCTGTCATCACCACCCCTGCCATTAAGGAAGGATGGCACTTCACAGGAAACATGTTCTGGGTGATATCCATTTGGGCCAGCTCCATCTGGAAACAAAATACCTCAATTTCCTCCCCTCAGGAAGCTGAGGAGAATTTGTTCAAATCCCCGTTCCTGTTGCCGAAGACCTGTCAGCCTCGTTTGGAGACCTAAAGTGTGTCTCACATGGCTCAGCGGTGAAGTTTGCTGATGGCTGTTATCAGAAAGGTCACTCACAGCTCAAGATGGATTATCTGCCCAGAACATTTTCTGGCTTTGACTGTTTGTCCTACGGCTGCTGTTCATTTTATTCCTCTTCCATGGGCCTTGTCAGAAGACCAATATCTCCTCCTGAGTGTCGGCTTTGTTCTTTCTCTGACACCCTTGTAAGGCTCATTTCTGAAAAGCAAGCAACATTGCTTTCAGGTCTTAAAGCTACACCACTGTATGAAAAAGGGGTGGCAAAATACTTGGTTAAAAAGGTAAAGGTTCCCCTCGCACATATGTGCTAATCGTTCCTGACTCTAGGGGGCAGTGCTCATCTTCGTTTCAAAGCCAAAGAGCTAGTGCTGTCCGAAGACATCTCCGTGGTCATGTGGCCAGCATGACTCAATGCCAAAGACGCACAGAACGCTGTTATCTTCCCATCAAAGGTGGTCCCTATTTTTCCACTTGCATTTTTTACATGCTTTCGAACTGCTAGGTTGGCAGAAGCTGGGACAAGTAATGGGAGCTCACCCCGTTATATGGCACTAGGGATTCGAACCACTGAACTGCCGACTTTTTGATTGACAAGCTCAGTGTCTTAGCCACTGAGCCACCACGTCCATCTATACTTGGTTAATACTTTCTAGATCGGGACTCCCTACGCACAGTCACTCAGGCACTTGTCACCTCTCACCTGGACTACTGCAATGCTCTCTACATGAGGCTCCCCTTGGGGTGCACCCAGAGGCTCCAACTAGTGCAGAATGCGGCCGCGCGGGGGATTATGGGAGCGACGGGACGCTCCCATGTGACACCTCTCCTGTGCGAGCTGCATTGGCTACCGGTGGACTTCCAGGTGCGTTTCAAGGTGTTGGTGACCACCTTTAAAGCGCTCCATGGCTTAGGACCAGGGTACTTACGGGACCGCCTTCTGCCGCCAATAGCCTCCCACCGGCCGGTGCGTTCCCTCAGAGAGGGTCTCCTCAGGGTGCCGTCAGCCAGACAATGCCGGCTGGCGACCCCCAGGGGGAGGGCCTTCTCTGTGGCAGCCCCTACCCTCTGGAACGATCTTCCTCCAAAACTGAGAACAATTGCTGACCTCCAGACTTTTCGTCGGGCCCTGAAAACTCATCTCTTTCAGCTTGCTGGTCTAGCCTGACCCCGCTGAATTTTTAAGATCTGTATTATAGGGTTGGGTATTTAAATATTTAATGGTTAATGGTTTTAATTTTTAGCCAAAGTTATATGCTTTTTTAAGAAATTTTTTAACTTTTGTGTACTGTTTTTATTTGGCTGTTCACCGCCCTGAGTCCGCAAGGAGAAGGGCGGTATACAAATCTAAATAAATAAATAAATAAATAAATAAATAAATAAATAAATAAATAAATAAATAAATAAATAAATAAATAAATAAATAAATAAATAAATAAATAAATGGTTAGGAGTGCATTAACCCTGTTCCCAAATTTAGAACAGAGGGCTGAAAGGGACCTCAGGGGCCTTCTAGTCCACCCCTGCTTAAGGCATGGGACCTTATATCATCTCGGTAAAATGGTTGACCTCCAGCGATGGAGCAACCCACAACTCCAGGAGTTAATCAAGCTATTGCATTGATTAATTGTTTTCCCTGACAGCAAATTTCTTCTTCTAGGTTGGATTTTTCTTGAACAAGCTTCCACCCATTGCTTCTCATTCTGCCCTCTGGTGCTTTGAAGATGTTTCATGACCTAACTAGGTAATATATAGTAGTGGCCAAAATAGTGGAAACCTTTTGGGAAAAGTGTATTTTTGAGGTTTGATGGCTGATAACAACACTTTTTTTTTTTTTTTGAAGTTTGAAGATAATCCTATTCCACTGCTGGAATGGCCTGAGAAGAGCCCAGACCTTCACCCCATTGAAAATCTATGGAGCCGACTAAAGAAACTTGTTAGTCAGAAGCGACCCAGCAATAAAACCCAGTTAATAGAAGCCTTCATTCAATCTTGGTTTCAAATTAGAAGAGTGGTAGAACTAAAAGGTTTGTTTTACTCCATGGGAAGACGTTGTAAGGCCGTCATTCATGCTAAAGGTTACCCAACTAAGTATTAACTGACATGGGGATCATTTTTGTATATCTCGTTTCTTCTATGGTAATAATTTTTGTATATCTTGTTTTTTCTATGTGTTTCACTTTTCTTCTTTATACTGTAACTGCTATTCTAATAGCAAATCCTTCATCAAAGTGATTGCATTACATTTTTGATTAAACTATCTTTCCATTGATATATAATTTTATGGTACTACTCCAAAAAAAAAACAAAAAACAAACAGTGGTGTTATTAGTTAGTTTTAGAAAATACACTTTTCCCAAAAAGTTTCCACAATTTTGATCATACTGTAGTTGGTAACACATCTCTAGGATTGATTATATTAGCTAGCTGGGTCATGAAACATCTGTAAGAAAACAACCAAGCTCAAAGAGCATCGTGGACCCCACAGTTTTCCTCCTCCTCCTCCTCCTCCTCCTCCTCCTCCTCCTCCTCCTCCTCCTCCTCCTCCTCCTCCTCCTCCCTGCGAACCCCACTCACTTCTAACACTGATGATGTTACATAGTTGGGTTATGAAACATCTGCAGGAAAACAATCAAGCCCAGAGATCACCAAGGACCCCAAAGTTTTAACCCTGAGCTACAAATATTCTCTTTTTTTAGCACCTACCGTTCTAGCCATCTTAATCTACCTGAGATCCAACTAGAGTTTTCTTTGTGTGTGTGTGTGTATGCGCCTTGGAGTCTGCCACTTGCCTGAACTAGTCCCTGCAATTTTCTTGTCCATTAACTTTAATTCTAAAATTGATTTCTAGAACTAGAAGTTCTAGTACCACTTTAAAAAGCCTTAGTAAGACCATACTTAGAATACTGCATCAAGTTCTGGTCATCACAATATAAAAAGAGATGTTGAGACTGTTGAAAGTTTACAGAGAAGAGCAACAAAAATGATTAGGGGGCTGGAGGCTAAAACATAGGAAGAAGGTTGCAGGAACTGGGTTTGTCTAGTCTAGTGAAAAGAAGGACCAGGGGTGGCATGATAGCAGCATTCCAATATTTATGGGGCTCCTACAAAGATGAGGGGGGTCAATCTCTTCTTCAAAGCACCAACAGGCAAGAAAACAAATAATGGCAGGAAATAACCAAGGAGAGAAGCAACGTAGAACTAAGGAGAAAATTCCCAACGATGACAGCAATTAACCACTAGAATGGCTTGCCTCCAGAAGTTGTGGGTGCTCCATCACTGGCGGTTTTTAAGAAGACATCCAAAAACCATTTGTCTGAAATGTTACAGAGCCATGATGACAAACCTATGGCATGCATGCCACAGGTGGCACGCAGAGCCATATTGGTGGGCACCCAAGCTCAGCTCCAGCCAGCTGATTTTCGGGCCTTCTAGGCCTACTGGAAGTCAGGAAACATGCTGTTTCCGGCCTCTGGAGGGCTTCCGGGGGTGTGGGAAAGGCCGTTTTCACCCTCCCCAGGCTCCTAGAAAGACTCTGGAGCTTGGGGAAAGTGAAAAATGGGCCTACCGGGCCCACAGTGCCATTGTGCGCCAAAAGCAGGGGGAGTGCAGGGGGGTCATGCACGGGGAGGTGGGGCACATAGAATTAAGGGTGTGGGCACGCACACGGGCATCCCTCCGCACTCCCCTCACTTTTGGCACACGAAGGCAAAAAGGTTAGCCATCACTGTTATAGAGTCTCCTGCTCGAGCAGGGGGTTGGACTAGAAGACCTCCAAGATCCCTTCCACCTCTATTGTTCTATGTTCTTCCTAGAGCAGAGAGGAGGGAGAACTGGCTCAAGGTCACTCTGCAGGCATTGTGCTAAGGCAGGACTAAATAGGGCTGTCCCCTGATTATAAGCCTTCGAATCAGCACCGAAGGTGCAAAATTAAATGAACTTCAATTTCATTTCCAAGACACTGGAAAGAGGAGAACCAATCGCTCCGTTATGTATTATTTGCTAACCAATGCTAGGATGGAAACGGAGCTGAACATCTCATTCCAGTAATGCAGAGCTGGTTACTACGACATTGATTTGTTTTCAGCCTCCCCCTCCCCGTCCTATTTGGCACCACATGCCAAGAGACAGGATGTTAGACCTGACGGAATAAATGGACTGCTATATTTCCTGAAGCTCAAGATCAATAGACCTTCATATCTGGAAATTTTCCTGTCAGGAGACAAAAATGATGAGTCTTTACTTGATGACATGGTGGCGCATATTCAGGGAAACCATCACCGGGGCTGAAAGACAAAATGCCGAAGTCAAAGAAGATGTTCCTTCCGCAGGAATTAAGTTCTTACTCATCGTGGCTTGAATTGAGATCCCCTCAGCTTAGTCTTAGGGGTTATGAATTAACAAGATGGCGATTTGGAATATCTATTTTGATTGGGAAAATGTTGAAGGGCTGTTTCCAGCCCACTGAGAAGGCTCACTCTCGAACAGCTAAAAAACATAATAGAAATGTGATAACTGAAATACTATTAGCCTAGCTTTTGATTCAGTGGTACACAACAAATTACTTCTAAAACTAAAATCGTATGGCATTTCTGGACTCCTACATAAATGGATAGCTGCCTTCCTGTCAAACAGACAACAAGTGGTCAAAATAGGAAGCGCTCTATCAAATCCTGTACATGTTAATAGCAGTGTTCCTCAAGGCAGTGTCTTACGTCCAAGACACTTCATACTTTACATAAATGACCTTTGTGATCATACTAAAAGCAACTGTGTTCTCTTTGCTGATGATGTTAAACTATTCAACACCACCGACAATGCAACTACCCTTGAGAAAGACCTTGACTATGTGTCAGATTGGTCTAACAAGTGGCAACTTCAAATCTCAACCAACAAATCTTGCACATCAGCAAAAAAAATTAAATCAAAACATAAAATACAAATTAGATGGACATGACCTTGTAGATGACCCTCACTCTGTCAAGGATCTCAGAGTACTCATTTCTAAAGATCTAAGTGCCTGAGCCCATTGTAACAACATTGCCAAAAAGGCATTAAGAGTTGTTAACCTAATCTTGCATAGCTTCTTCTCTGGTAATGTTGTACTACTAACTAGAGCATACAAAACATTTGCTAGACCAATTCTTGAATACAGTTCATCTGTCTGGAACTCGCACTGCATATCGGACATAAATACAATCAAGAGAGTCCAGAGATATTTTACGAGAACAGTCCTCCATTCCTCTAACCACAATAAAATCCCTTATGCCACCAGACTCCAAATGTTGGCCTTAGACAACTTAGAACTACGCTGACTTCAGTCTGACCTAAGCATAGTACATAAAATTATCTGCCGCAATATCCTTACTGTCAATGACTACTTCAGCTTCAACCACAATAATACACAAGCAAATAATGGATTCAGACTCAAGGTAAACTGTTCCAAAGTCAATTGCAGAAAATGTGACTTCAGTAACAGAGTGGTCAATGCCTGGAATGCACTACCTGACTTTGTGGTTTCTTCCCCAAACCCCCAAAACTTTAACCTTAATCTGCCTACTGTTGACCTCATCCCATTCCTAAGAGGTCTATAAGGGGCGTGCATACAGTAAGTGCACCAGTACAGTAAGTACCTTTCCTGTCCTAATATTCTTTTTTACTTACTCTTTTCATGTATTCAAATTATGTTTGAATACATGAAAAGATTTTCATGTATTCAAATACCCAGATTTTCACCCTCTTTTTTGGGGGGAAAGGGTTCATTTTATACTCTGAAAATACGGTAGTCTGTAATATGCAGTTGGTTTTTCTTGCCTAGGTATAAAACCTTACTTTTATCTATGCTAAATTTCATTTTGTTAGATAGGGCCCTGTATTCAAGTCTGTCAAGTCTTTACTTAAACGGTTTATGTCCTGTAATTTAATAATTTAATATTATTCAATAACATCATTTGGCTATCCTAGGTCCCTGGAAAGGACTCTGTAGGTGGATAAAAATGCTACACCCAATCTAAACATCTGACAGACTGTGCAATCAAGTATAATAATAATGCAATTTAACATTTAAAAATGGCAGAAATAACATGAAGGATGATCTGGTACTGTCCTTACGAGATGAAAAATCATGCTTTGAAAGGAAACAGGACACAACACAGATCAATTCTGACAGCTGATCAATTCCTTGCCTTCATTTTTATTGGGAATAATATTAAAAGACAAACAACCCCCTGCTCCATGCAGGATTACATGGAAGAATGATATCTCTTTTCCTTCTTGAAGTTTCAGATGAATTGAGGGGAAAAAATTATCCCAAATTCCTCCAACCTCATTTAAAGAAAAAAAAAAAAAGATTTAACTTCACACCCAAATTGTATTTTATCTCAAGTATTTATTCTTGGGATACATCTGGCATGAAACAACATCAATAACGGATGGTTTGCATAGTAATTTATGAATAGGTTTGTTAGAAAAGTTAGCAGAGAACAAATTTAGGAATTTACGGTACTGATTTATCAAAGGTATACAGGTAATCCTCAAAAGTGGTGCGGTGGCCTAGAGGTGGAGCTCTCGCCTCACAAGCAGGAGGCTGTGAGTTCGATCCTACATAGTGGCAGTTATTTCTCTCTCTGGGCACAATGAGAATATATTTGCTGCGAACTCCGCATTGGCGACAGGAAGGGCATCCGATCAGTAAACACTTAGCTCCATTCAATTGCCTGGACTCCACCCCGATGCAAGGGATTATGGGATCATTATGGGGTCATTAAAAGACAATCGGTGAGACGTCTGATTCGATTAATCCAAGACCTCCGCACTTTCCGCAAGGCATTAAAGACTTTTCTATTCCAGCAAGCCGGGCTGGCTTAACGTAGATTTTAATGGGTGAATTTTATGAGGGGTTTTAAATTTGGGAAAGCCAAAATTTGATTTAATTATGTTTTAGATTATTTTAACTTTTATATTGCTTGTATTTTAATGTTTGGCTGTTCACCACCCTGAGTCTGTCAGGAGAAGGGCGGTATACAAATTTAGTAAACTAACTAACTAACTAACTAACAATATATATATATATATAGAGAGAGAGAGAGAGGTAATCCTCAGCTTATGACCACAACTGAGCCCAAAATTTTCATTGCTAAGAAAGACAGTAGTTAAATGAATTTTGCCCCATTTTATGACTTTTCTCGACACAGTTGTTAAGCGAATCACTGCGGTTGTTAAATTACTAACATGGTTGTTAAATGAATCCGGCTGTTGTGGCTCCGTTGCCTGAGCTTGCGTCATCAGCAGGGGAGGACTCTGAGAGTGAGGGAGAGGAGTTGGCAAGGCCTCCTTCTCCAGGACTCTCCTCTCTGACAATGCCTCCGGAGGACACCGAAGGGCAGGAGATAGGCCCAGAGCCAAGCTCGTCCCCGCAGCCACAGGAGGACATTGACGAGGGGAGTGAGTTTTGGTTGGATCCTCGCCAGCGTCGGAGAGACAGGAGAGCCCAGCAGAGGAAAAGGCGTGGTCGTGATTAGCTGGTGGACCACGCCTCCCAGACTATATAAGAGAGAGATTGTAGCCATATCTTTGTGACGAACAAAACAAAGATTCATGGATCCCGGTTTTGAATCGGCCCTGCGTCTCAGCTTTGGTGGTGTGTATGTGACGGACCTATTAATAAAGACATTGGCAAGCAGCTGCGGATTGCTGCCGACCTTTGTTATCAGTTTACTAGGTTGCCTGCCAGTTCATTAGACTCTGATTGTCTGAGGGGAGGTTATTTCTGGGCACGGGGCCAGAACATCGGCTTCCCCATTGATTTTGGTTGTCAGAAGGTCGCAAAAGGAGATCACGTGACCTGGGACCCTGCAACTGTCATAAATATGAGTCAATTGCCAAGCATCTGGATTTTAATCACATGACCCCGGGGGATGCTGCAATGGTCATAAGTGTGAAAAATGGTCACAAGTCGCTTTTTTCAGTGCCGTTGTAACTTCAAACGGTCACTTGACGAACTGTTGTAAGTCAAGGACTACCCGCATGCCACTGAATCTTAATTGACTTGTTGCAAAATTAAACCAGAACATTAACAGCTCAGAATAAAACAGTACTCTGACTATCAACAGCATTAAATGAGGGAGCAACTTTCAGAATTTGAAATCTGGGTCAAAATCCCTTGTAACTTTGTTCGGTCATAAATCAAGGACTACCAGTACTTCGAACTTCAATTTGTACATGTGCTCAGTCAGATTCGTTTCTGGTCTTTCTCCACCAGCATTCCAGACTTTCATTTTAATGAATGAAGGCAATTTCTCTTTTGGTGCTTCCTTTCCTTGACCTCCTCAACGGCAGAATTTGGTTTCGTGTGAGTGTCCCAAATGTGCTTTTTTCCAAGAGGCAACTGGACTTTCTGATTTTTCTTTGAAGAGGTTCTGCTTCTCAGCCAAGAAGCTTCCTCAGCTCTGACTGGATGGTGGGGAATGGAAGGATTTATGTTCGTTGCGGACACCTGGTTATTTGCATCCTTTTGGAGAGTCATTGAGGCCACTTGGAGGTTTGTCTGCGTCCTCAGGGTCACCTGAGTGGTGCAAATGGGTGTGGAGCTTTCTTGGGACAGATGAAAAGACTATGTTGTAGACTGGAGATAGATTATGGTGTATCCCTCCCCCTCTGTTGAAGGAGGGCTGTTCAATTTTGACATAGATGGCCTCTTTGACCCCTCTTTCAAACCAGCGGTCCTCTGTATCCAAAATGTGGACTTTACTGTCTTCAAATGTCCAGCTGTCTGCAAGGAGTATAAATCCTTCCGTTCCCCGCCATCCAGTCAGAGCTGAAGAAGCTTCTTGGATGAGAAGCAAAACGTCTTCAAGAAAAAAACAAAGGAAGTCCAGTTGCCTCTTGAAAAAAGCATCTTTGGGACAACCATGACCTGGATGGATGACTGAGAATCTCCATAGATACTTGGTGTGCATGCTTTTCCCAACTTTCATCTAAATGATGAAACCGGCATGAAAATATCAAAAGACAGCCATGTTTTTTTTAAAAAAATAATAATAATCAGGAGCCTGGTTTAGCTCTGCAGACTAAAGCACCATAATTAACATCCAGCTGTCAGCAATTACACCAGTTCGAATCTCCCCAGGTTCAAGGTTGACTCAGCCTTCCATCCTTTCTAAGGTAGGTAAATTGAGGACCCAGTTTAAGGGGGCAATAAGCTGACTTTGTATAAATATACAAAAGTATGAAGGCTATTGCTTCATGCATTGTAAGCCGCCCTGAGTCTCCGGAGAAGGGCGGCATATAAATCGAACCAATAAATAAATAAATAAATAAATTTGAAGAACTGCCCCAAAGAAGAGGGGGTCAACCTATTCCTCAAAGCACCAGAAGGCAGACAAGAAACAACAGATGGAAACTAATCAAGGAGAGAAGCAACCTAGAACTAAGGAGAAATTTCCTGACAGTTAGAACAATTAACCAGTGGAACTACTTGCCTCCAGAAGTTGTGGGGGCTCCATCACTGGAGGTTTTCAAGAAGAGATTGGATAGCCATTTATCTGAAATGTTATACGGCAGGGATGCCTAACCCTTTTGCTGTCATGTGCCAAAAGTGGGGGTCACACGGGAGGGGGGGCACGTGTATGCCCACACCCATAATTCAATGCGCTCCCCCATGCATGTGCACACAACCCCCCGCGCTCTCCCTGCTTTTTGCACGTAATGGCACGGTGGGCTTGGTAGGACCATTTTTTGCCCTCCCTGGCTCCAGAGGTTTTTTAGGAGCCTGGGGAGGGCAAAAACGGCCTTCTCCACCACCACCACCACCACCCGAGGCCTTCTGAAGGCCGGAAACAGCCTGTTTGCTGATTTCTGGTGGGGTTTTTAGCTCTTCCCAGGCTCCAGAGAATTTCCATTGGCCATTTCCGGCCTCCAGGGGGCCTCCGGGGGAGTGGGGAAGGGCATTTTTGCCCTCCCCAGGCTCTTAGAAAGCCTCTGGAGCCTGGGGACAGCAAAAAATGGGCCTTCCCCACCCACTGAAGGCCCTCCAGAGGCCGGAAACAGCCTGTATTCCTGCATTCCAGTGGGCCCAGAGGCCCGAAAATCAGCTGATCGGCTTGTGCATGCGCACTGCAACTAAACTAGGGTGACACTCGCGTGCCCATCGATATGGCTCCGTGTGCCATCTGTGATATGCGTGCCATAGGTTCGCCATCATGGTTATAGGGTCTCCTGCTTGACCAGGGGGTTGGACTAGAAGACCTCCAAGGTCCCTTCCAACTCTGTTATTCTGTTATTCTGCTTCCCTCAAATGCATCACGGTAGTTTCGAGTAAAAGTTGAAAGTCAACCAAGGTTCAGCTGAGGTTGAAGTTCACCTGGGGTTTTCCACAAAGGCTCCTCATCACCCATGAAACCTGTCAGTGGAAGTTGACCCACACGGCTCAGAAATGCACAATATAACTATGTTTCTTCTCACTGGAGGAGCATTTCCATTTTTCCTTTCCAGGGTGTCGAAAACGTTGAGATGGCAGCCTTGTGGATGGGTTCAACACCCTCCTTGATTTTATGTGTGTTGGGAGTGCAACACACATACAAAAAGGGCAAATCTTTGATCTCACACATACACTTGATAACTTGACTATTTTAACCCTCACGGAGGCATGTTCTTAAATAATCCTGAAGTCACATGGAAAGTCCTGGCACGTCTCTGTGACAGAACAGGGTCGTCGTTTTGACCTGTTCCCTAAATCCACGCAAAGAGCTGTAAAATGTCTCCTATTTAAAGCGCACATTTTCAATAGCCAACTTCGATGAATCACGCAGATCATCTGGAAGGGTTTCAGCAGCCAATGCTCGTCTCTCTCTCTCTGTGACACCCTGAATCATGGTTATGCAATGTAATAAATCTAGAGCCAGAGCCAAGAATCCATGGAGCACCGTCTGTGCGCATAGCGAGTTTTGTTCATGCAAGTCCATTTTACCACAAACATCACCACCACCAAAAAAAAAAAAAACCGATAGTTTTTCTAACACCAGAGGCCTTTGAAGTGGTCATTGATTCCCTCCTACCAAAAAAACCCCAACTCTGTTCTTCTTTTCATAATCCCATTATTAATTAATCCCAAGGGTGGGCTTTAGATCCTGCCTGGTTGCTGGTGGGCGTGGCCATAGTGGGCATGGCCTAGTCGGCCACCTGCACCATGGTGTGGGGGGGGGGGCATTTTTTGCCCTCCCCAGACTTCAGAGGTTTTTCTCAAGCCTCCAGGAAGTTAAAAACTGCCTCCCCTGGGGTCCGGAGGCCCTCTGGAGACTGGAAACAAGCCAGTTTCCGGAATCTCCGGTAGGCCCATTTTTTACTCTCCCAGATCCTCCACGCGGCCCCTGCATTTAGCTGGAATGATGAACAGGCTGCGTGGAGACTCCTGGGAGGGGAGGGGAGGGGAGGGGAGGGCATAGCCAGCCAGTGGTGGCATTTGGGGGTTCTCCGAACCTTGCTAATCCTTGATTAGAGGATTGCCCGAACCCTGCCAAACCCCTAGGAGCTCACCCCTGATTAATCCACTGGAAACACTCAGTTAAGACATGGGTGCCACATTAAATATTTATCTGTCTTTATTATTTTTACAAATAACTCAAGGCGGCGAACATATCCAACACAACATCCTCCTCCTATTTTTCCCACAACCACAGCCCTGCGAGGGGAGATGGGATGAGAGACAATGACTGGCCCAAAGTCAACCAGCTGGCTTTCATGACTGAGGTGAGACTAGAGGTCCTTGGCTCCTGGTCTGTGGCCAGGTGCCTAAACCACTTGGCCAAACTGGCTCTCTAAGAAGAAGGAACAATAGAGTCAATTTCTTGCGCTTTTAGCTTTCTCTTTGATTGTTTTGCTTGGGGTTTTTTTTCTTAATTTCTATTAGGTTGTATTAGTTTTTACCTTCTTTTAGAAAAACCATTAATAAAATTATATCAAAGGGGGAAAAAAAGGGTGAAAAAGAGAAAGAGAGAAAAAGAGAGAAAGAGAATGAGAGAAAGATAGAAAAAGAGGTAGTGAGGGAAGGAAGGAAAGAAGAAAGGAAAAAAGAAAGAGAGAGAAAGAAAGAAGGAAGGAAGGAAGGAAGGAAGGAAGGAAGGAAGGAAGGAAGGAAGGAAGGAAGAAAGAAAGAAAGAAAGAAAGAAAGAAAGAAAGAAAGAAAGAAAGAAAGAAAGAAAGAAAGAAAGAAAGAAGGCAGGTAGAGAACGGGTGAAGGGAGGAAAATAAAGAAAGAAAAAGAAAGGAGTGAAAGAGGGAAGGAGAGAGGAAAGAAGAAAGGAAAAAAGAAAGACAGAAAGACAGAAAGAAGGAAGGAAGGAAGGAAGGAAGGAAGGAAGGAAGGAAGGAAAGAAAAGAAAAGAAAAGAAAAGAAAAGAAAAGAAAAGAAAAGAAAAGAAAAGAAAAGAAGGCAGGTAGAGAAGGAGTGAAGGAAGGAAGGAAAATAAAGAAAGAAAAAGAAGGGAAGGAGAGGAAAGAAGGAAGGAAAAAAGAAAGAAAGACGGAAGGAAGGAAGGAAGGAAGGAAGGAAGGAAGGAAGGAAGGAAGGAAGGAAGGAAGGAAGGTGGAAGGAGGCAGGTAGAGAAGGAGTGAAGGAATGAATGAAGGAAAATAAAGAAAAAGGGAGTGAAAGAGGGAAGGAGAAAGGAAAGAAGGAAGGAAAAAAGAAAGAGAAAGATAGAAAGAAAGAAGGAAGGAAGAAAGAAAAGAAAGAAAGAAAGGTAGAGAAGGAGTGAAGGAAGGATTGACGGAAAATAAAGAATGAAAAAGAAGGGAGTGAGAGAGGGGAGGAAGGTGAAAGGAAGGAAGGAAGGAAGGAAGGAAGGAAAGAAAGAAAGAAAGAAAGAAAGAAAGAAAGAAAGAAAGAAAGAAAGAAAGAAAGAAAGAAAGAAAGACGGCGCATAGGACATTTCTGGAAGAAAACCAGGCATTGTTGCTATTATTTAGAGCATGGTAAGCAAGAGCTGCTGGACATTTCTCCCTATCAAAAATGCATATGGTGAAATCACAGCTGTTTGGTTCAGCCACAGCCTTTACAGAGCAATACAAATTGACTCTCCTAAGAGACCCGTAGAGCCCATCGCTTCTTCCTCGTTTTTTTCTCTCTCTTCTGCACAAAAGAATTATTTATGAATCTGCAGGTGCTGCTTCCTGCAGACAGAGAAACTTGCCCAGACCAACATGGCCTCCTCCGCTGAAAAAAATTTTTAAAAAATAACCATTGGGGGAAAGGAAGACGGCATCCCTACTACAGCTCAAAGTCTTGCTTGGTGGACCACATTTGCAAGGGAGGCTGGAAGCCAACCAGGCCCTTATCCCCTGTTGGGGCCAATGAGATTTTTATTTTGGGTCCCTCTTTAGGATTGCAGAAATAAGAATTGGCAGTGGGTGCCGAACGTTTCCTCGTGTGGCCAAGTGTGGGTGGTAGGAAGCTGGCATCTCCCAATCTTAAGACATCTGGCAACGATGAAGAGAACCGACTGGCACAGCTCTCTAAATTTAATTACATTTCCGACCGACCCTTGTTGCAAACAATGGTGCTTTGTGCCAAACCCTTGCCTTTTGTTTGGGTGCCAGACGTGATAACATTTCCTTTTCCTTCACGGAGTCTAATTCCAGTTGGCACTGGAGGAGCCATAAAACAGTGCAGCTGAAAGCCGAGGCTGAACCTGGTGGGCATCAGACTCAAGTCCTCGAATGAAAAGTGGAAACTATTCCTCATTCTGACATTCATCGTATATTTATCATTGCTCTTACTCTTCGAATGGGTGGACTTCCATTGAGTCAAGGGCAGGGGTGAAATGTAAAATTTGTAAACTACTGTTACTACTGTGGGCGTGGCTTGGTGGTGGGGGGTAATGTGACTGGGTGGGCGTGGCCAACTTTTTTTAAAAAAAAACTTTTCAAAGCATTTTTTCTAATGCTTTCAAAAGCCTCTGCTGATCAGGCAACTCAGCTGGGATCGTCAGAGAGGCTTTTGAAAAAATGCTTTGAAAAGCCTCTCTGACGATCAGGCAACTTAGCTGGGATCGTCAGAGACTTTTCAAAGCATTTTTTTAACCACCTCTTCGGCCAAGAGGTTGCAGAGAAAAATGCTTTGAAAAGCCTCTCTGACGATCAGGCAACTCAGCTGGAATCATCAGAGGCTTTTCAAAGCATTTTTTCTACAATCTCTTCAGCTGAAGAAGTTGTAGAAAAAAGGCTTTTAAATTTTTTTTAAAAAGCCTCTGATGATTCTCTGAACCACCCGCAGTCATTGCTACCAGATCGGGCAATCCGGTCCAAACTGGGAGCATTTCACCCCTGGTATAAAATGCACCTTTCCACCTCCCCTAAAAGTGGGCGAAAATTTAAGTGTGTCTTATAGACCGAATATGGGTGTTTTTGGCCTCCCAAGGCCTCTGTGTGTCGCATTTTCGCCCTCCCTGCCCCCCAGAAGCACTATGCAGGCCAAAAACATGTGCATTTTTTGTAAAAACCAGCCTGTTTTTGGAAAAACAGGCAATGTGGAGCCCTGCAGAAAGCTTCTGGAGGCCTGGGAGGGCAAAAATGTGACACACAGATGGCTTGGGAGCCCAAAAATGAACCATTTTGGATGAAAACGGGCCGTGCGGCGCATTGCAGAGTGCTTCTAGGGGCCTGGAAGAGTGAAAATCCAACACATGGAGGCCAAAAACTATTTTTTTTCTTGTTTTCCTCCTGTAAATTTAGGTGCGTTTTATAATCCAGTGCGTCTTATACGGTGGTGACATCCAATTTTTTTTTTACTACCAGTTCTATGGGCGTGGCTTGGTGGGCGTGGTAGGCATTCCCACCCCACTCTGGGGCTAGCCAGAGATGGCATTTGCCAGTTCTCCAAACTTCTCAAAATTTCCGCTACCGGTTCTCCGAACTGCTCAAAATTTCTACTACCAGTTCTCCAGAACCTGCTGCATTTTCTCCCTGGTTTTATAGTCTGAAAAATATGGTAAATATTGTATCCAGTACAATGCTTCCCTCAAGAACATGACGAAGAAGATTGAAATTAGCCAACATGCTAAATAAACATGCTCTTTCTGTGAGGAGAACAAAATGAAAGCACCGGGTATTTGGCATTGTGGCTCATGTATGAAAAACAACTGCTGGAACATGGACCTACAATACCACTTCAGCAGTGACCATGAAATCTGCCATTGGAAGATGGAAGGAGGTAAAAGACCACTAGAAATATATTCTTGTTTGAATGGGAGAAGGAGGAAGAGGAGGAGGTCATAAAATGACACAAAATTCACTTAAGAACTGTCTCACTTAGCAACAGAAATGTTGGCCTTCATTGTGGTCGTATTTCGGGGACTACCTGTATGTCTGACTTATATATCTGAACGCAGATGGCTACCTTTGTCACTGGTCCCCACACTATAAAAAAGATGTTGAGACTCTAGAAAGAGTGCAGAGAAGAGCAACCAAGATGATGAGGGGACTGGAAGCTAAATCATATGAAGAATGATTACAGGAACTGGGCATGGCTAGTCTAGTGAAGAGAAGAGCAGGGGAGACATGATAGCAGTCTTTCAATATTGGAGGGGCTGCCACAAAGAAGAGGGAGTCAAGCTATTCTCCAAAGCATCTGAAGACCAGACAAGGAATAATGGATGGAAACTGAACAAGGAGAGAGGTTCAATCTGGAAATAAGGAGAAATATTCTGACAGTGAGAACAATCAACCACTGGAACAGAAGCTGCCTTTGGAAGTTGTGGGAGCTTCATCACTGGAAGAGATTGGACTGCCATCTGTTAGAAATGGTGTAGGGTTTCCTGCTTGGCAAGAGGGTTGGACTAGATAACCTACAAGGTCCCTTCCAATTCTATTCATCTGTAATCTAAAAGAAACATCCGCACAGCTATGATTTCCTCTTGAGGGGGGATTTAATCACACGGAATCGGGTTTGAGTGTGTGAAATTTATTTCGGTTTTCTGCGATCCAAGTCGATTTAAATCACCTCGAAGTTCAGGGGCTGAGAAAATAGCTTTTCGGGGGCCACTTGTTCCCCTCGAGTCCGTCGCCCCTGCCTGATAGTAAAGCTATTATAGCTATTGATTAGCTCCATCCTTCCTATTAACTAGCCCCAGTGATATTCCTTAGTTACATCATTAGTCACTGTAAATCATGGGAAGCTACCACCTGAAATTGTTCAGCAAGTCGGATGGAGGAGAGGCGATCAATACGGTGGCACGTTTAAGTGTGAGGGATAAGGCCGAAGTGCTAATTGCAAAAGACAGATAAATAAGTTTGCGTGAAAAAAACATGGAGGGTTTCTTGCCCTTTCTGTCTTCCCCAGAGAACTGACGGGGTAGGAAGGAGACACCATTAAGAGACAGGCAAAGGGACACTGATGAGGCATATTAATTAGACCATAAGACAAAAATCCAAAGCAGATCTATTAAACTTAGCCGTAAAAAGGAGAAAGATAAATTTTCAATAGAGGATGGGATGCAGTAAGGGTAGGGAGAGGGAGAGGGAGAGGGAGAGGGAGGAGGAGAGGAGAGGAGAGGAGAGGAGAGGAGAGGAGAGGAGAGGAGAGGAGAGGAGAGGAGAAGAGAGGAGAGGAGAGGAGAGGAGAGGAGAGCGATGGGATGGGATGGGATGGGATGGGATGGGATGGGATGGGATGGGATGGGATGGGATGGGATGGGATGGGATGGGATGGGATGGGATGAGATAATAGAATAGAATAGAATAGAATAGAATAGAATAGAATAGAATAGAATAGAATAGAATAGAATGGAATGGAATGGAATGGAATGGAATGGAATGGAATGGAATGGAATGGAATGGAGCGGAGCGGAACGGAATTGGGATGGGATGGGATGGGATAGGGTGGGATAATTATTATCACTTTCAATGTACACTAATCAGCATACATTAAAATGAAATTTTGTTGCATACAGTTTAGTTTAGTTTAGTTTAGTTTATTAGATTTATATACCGCCCTTCTCCTGACGGACTCAGGGAGGTACAGCTCTCAAAGGGTCACCACCTCCAATATATACTACATAAGCATAGCTATTTCTTTATTTCTTTATTTCTTTATTTCTTTATTTATTGATTGATTGATTGATTGATTGATTGATTGATTGCACTTTTATACCACCCTTCTCCCGAAGGACTCAGGGCGGTGTACAGCCCATAGTAAAAACAATAGAGACACAAAAGTTAAAAACAATTAAAACAATTCAATAATTAGGCCATATTATTAAAACCCCAAAAGTAAAATATCCATTAAAACTTATCCTTCCATCAGACCAGCTTGATGAAATAGCAGGGTCTTAAGGGCATGACGGAAGGCACGGAGGTCGGGGATCCTTCGTATCTCCGGGGGCAGTTCGTTCCATAGGGCAGGGGCCCCCACAGAGAAGGCGCTCCCCCTGGGGGTCGCCAGTCGACATAGTTTGACCAACGGCACCCTGAGGAGGCCCTCTCTGTGGGAGCATACCGGCCGGTGGGAGGCAATCAGTGGCAGAAGGCCATCTTGTAGATATCCAGGTCCTAAGCCATGAAGTGCTTTAAAGGTGGTAACCAACACCTTGAAACACACCCGGAAGACCACCAGAAGCCAGTGCAGCTTGCGCAAGAGAGGTGTTACATGGGGGGGATGTGTCACCCCCATAATCACTCATGTGGCCGCATTCTGGACCAGTTGGAGCCTCTGAGTGCTCTTCAAGGGGAGCTCCATGTAGGGAGCATTACAGTAGTCCAGACAGGAAGTGACGAGGGCGTGAGTGACCGTGCGCAAGGCGTCCCGGTCCAGAAAGGGATGCAACTAATTAATTACTTAATTACTTACTTATTTACTTAATTAATTAATATTAATAATTAATATGTATCTATGTATGTATATACCCACATATATTATATGACATAGAGAAGCAACACAAAATAGATTTATTAGGGGGGATGAAGAGAAAGTTCTCTCAAGTTCTCTTTGCCGATGGTACATTTATATTTATTTACTCATCACAGTTGTATTCTGCTCAAATCTATGATTACAATTACCATCCCAATAGAGTCCAAACTTTAGGTTGCCAAGTGAGTTATATTGGTTAAGTGAGTTTTGCCCCATTTTGACCATTTTAGACCCATTTTGACAGTTTTTATTATTTATTATTTTATTTATTAAATTTATATACCGCCCTTCTCCTAGTGGACTCAGGGCAGTGTACAGCCAAGAATAAAAAGCACTCCAATACACAATTTAAAATATTAATAAAAGAATTAAATAATTTTGGCCCAATAAATTTAAAAAACCCAATAGGCAATTAAAATTTAAAACCCATAAAACTTTAAGCTTAACTTTAAGCTTGCCACTGTTAAGTGAATTGATGTGGTTGTTCGGTTAGTAACATGGTTGTGAAGTAAATCCGGCTTCCCCATCGAGTTGGCTTGTCAGAAGGTCTCAAGGGCAACCCATGAACCTTGGGGACACTGCGGCCATCATAACTGCAAGTCAGTTTGCCGAGCATCCGAATTTTCATCGTGCGACCACAAGAATGCTGTAAGGGTCATAACTGTGAAAAATGATCACAAGTCACAAAAGGGGATCCCAAGACCTGGGGACACTGCGGCCATCATAACTGAGAGTCAGTTTGCTGAGCATCCAGATTTTGATCACATGACCTGCAACGGTCATAAGTGTGAAAAACGGTCATCAGGCCACTTTTTTTGAGTGCCGTTGTAATTTTGACTGGTCACTAAATGAATTGTTGTAAATTGAGGACTACCTGTATTCAAAATCAAACTTCTCATGCACTCTTGAATGGAGTACTTCGGTTTTGGAAATTCAGTGCTGCTTCCACCGCAGAATATTAGAACAATAACAAACAAACAACAGAAAGCCAACAAAATTGAATGTTCTCACATCTGGCCACACATGTAAAAAGAAGCATTGATTCTGATGGGGAAGCGAGTATTAAAATATGTTAACAAACTTTATTATTACTGTAGCTCATCCTAAATTGAATGCAAAGTCATATCCATGCTCTTCTAAAAACACCCACAATGTTTGCACAGAGATCGTTGGTGTTCATTGATTGATTTGTTGTTGGCGGTGGGGTGATACATTTTGCTTCCTCTTGTGATGGGGAAAAGTTAGCTGGAGTACTTTCTTTGGCAATGAAAGTCTTGTATAATTGCAGATATAGGCACACCGACCAGAGGTGGTATTCAGCCGGTTCGTACCAGTTCAGGCGAACCTGTAGCGGAGATCTTGGTAGCCGTCCACCCGCCCTGGCTCTATGCCATCGTATTTAGGCACGTTTTCAAGGCTGCGCACATGTGCAGAAGGTGTGCAAGTGAGCAAAGCACATGCGGGAAAGGCCGGGCGCGTGTGTGGAAGGCGTGCATGGGGGGGGGGAGAACCGGTGGTAAGAATATTGGAAACCCACCACTGACACCAACGTATCTCTAATGTTGTTCTCTTTTGGTGTAAGTAATGTGACACCGAATAGAGAAAGGGACTCGGAAAGAGTAGGCAAGGCTTCATGCTTGTCGGCTGGTGGCCCCCAGGGGGAGGGCTTTCTCTGTCGGAGCCCCGACTCTCTGGAATAGTCTGCCCACCGACCTCAGGACAGCCCCCAACCTCCTCTTCTTTCACCGTGGATTAAAGACGTGGCTGTTCCAACAATATTTTGATCGTGGGGTTGTATAGTTTCCTTTTTAGAATGATTTTAATGGGGATTTTAATTCATTTTAGTTTGGTTTTACTGTGATTTGTATTTATGATTGTTGTATGTAAGCTGCCCTGAGTCCTCAGGGAGAATGGTGGCATATAAATCACAATAATAAATAAATAAATAAATAAATAAATAAATAAATAAATAAATAAATAAATAAATAAATAAATAAATAAATAAATAAATAGTTTTTAGCCTGGGGCCTTAACCCTTACACCAAACTGATCTAACATGGTTTAGGCTTAGAACTCACAGGCTCCTCATTCTAGCCTGATGCCTTAACCGCTACACCAGATTGGCTCCTGTGGTTTGCCATTGCGTCCTCCTTAGAGCTGAGAGGCAGTGACTGGCCCAAATACAAAACATTGTATTGCTAACTAGGGCATACAAAACCTTTGCCGGACCAATTCTCGAATAAGGCTCGTCCGCCTGGAATCCACACTGTATATTGGACATTAACCAGTGGAAGAGATTGCCTTCAAAAGTTGTGGGTGCTCCATCACTGGAAGTTTGTAAGAAGAGACTGGACAGTCACTTGTCTGAGATGGTATAGGTTATCCTGCTTGAGCAGGGGGGGGGGGCTGGACTAGAAGACCTCCAAGGTCCCTTCCAGCTCATTCATTCTATTCTAGGTTGTATGCCTAAGGGAAGCCTAGAACTCACAACCTCCTGATTCTAGCCTGATGCCTTAACCACTATACCAAACTGGCTCTTGTGGTCTGCCATTGTCTCCTTCTTAGGGCTGAGAGACAGTGACTGGCCCAAAGTCACCCAAGTGGCTTTCATGTCTAAAGCAGGACTAGAACTCCTGATCTCCTAGTTTCTAACCCGGCGCCTTAACCCTTACACCAAACCGATCTAACGGCTTAACATGGGATAAAATCTCGGTCACTGAACACCAATATGGAGGCTTCGTACATCCTTCTACAAAATGCCAGCCTCTTTCCCACTATTATTTCTTCACAGAGATCACACGAGTCTAGACTGGCTACCAATTAAAGATAAAATTCATAACCATACGGAGATTGAATCAAGAAACTTGGCCTCTCCCCAAAATTAAATCTCCGCATCCAGCATTTCACAGCAGTGAGAATTCGGTGCGCCTCTGAATAATGAAAAAGACATTTTCCCATAGGGTATGTCTCTTTTTAAAAAAAAAAAAAAAAATGCCATGGAGATATTTAAATATCATAGGCAGAGTCGCAGGAGGGAGAAAGCATCCATTGGTAATACAGGTACATTTAGACTACAGATTGAAATACCGTTTTATTTCTTGTTTAGCAACCCTCGCCCCCTCCTCTTTCCCACCCGCCCTTCGCTTTTCTGTTTCACAGTCATCGAAAATGACACTTTCAGAAACGAGACTGATCAATGTTGATTAATTTCTCCGGAATGAGTTTGAGAGCGAGAGAGCGAGAGAGAGAACAAGAGAGAGAGAGAGAAGAGAGACATGTAAATAAATATAAGAGGTGAAACAGAGTTCATACAGCCGCTGCTGAGATTGAAGAGCCGGTCTGGCCCCCTGAAGCTCATTTATTATGGCCAGGATATTGATAGATCTCTTTTAATAGAATACGATGCTTCTCCAATCGAGTTTCCCGGCCTTGTTTATTTGCTGGCTTAGAGGGAAGATCGCGATATCAGAATCACAGCTTCCTTAACTGCAAATTCCCCTTGCCGCCACCATCAATTCCCCCTTGAACCCTAAGTCCTGGAGAACTGTGAAAGGTGGATGAGGAGATACAAAATACAGAATAACAGAGTTGGAAGGGACTTTGAAGGTTGTCTACTCCAGGGGTCCCCAAACTTTCGGACTTCAGGGAACCACTAAATTCATAATTTTAAATCCCGCGGACCGCTAATATGATCTGCCTAATGAACGGCTGGGTGGGCGAGGCTAGGCGGTCATGTGACTGCGTGGGAGTGGCCAACTTGATGTCACTCGTGTCAAGGGGCACCACGGCAGCTTCTACTCGCCACTCCCCTCGCAGGCACTCCTCACTTCCCCACCCGGGCTCCTTAGGGCCCCAACAGGAAGCAGTTGTTGGAGCTAAGCAGCCACCATGAGAAAGAGTTGCCAAAACAGCTGGCTCAGTTCAAATTGAATGTGACCGAGAAGCAGGCTCAGAAGAAGCACCTCACTGAGGACTAGGAGCATAGGCTTTCCAAGCAGAGGGAAGACCTGCGGGAGTGCAAGGTCAGATACTGGCGCTTGGAGGCTCAGCGGGCTGAGATGGTCAGCCAGTTCCAGGCCATGAGGCAGTCCCACTGGAACAAGGCCCTCCGGCTCTTCGCCACCAGTGGCCCTTCCCTCCAGCCTTCGCCCAAAGCCCCACCCTAGGAGGCTTAAGCAGACCCCAAGTCAGAATTTCTGCCCCCCTCCGACCCACTCAAAAAGACCCCGAAGGGGGAGACTCTCTGCAGCAACACAAACATTCATTATACGTATCCAGCCCAGGGGTTGTAGTTTGAGGACCTGATTTAGTGCAATATAAAAAATGCAAATAATTTTTCTGCGGACCAACCAACATTTTCTTGCAGAGTACCAGTGGTCCACAGACCACTAGTTGGTGACTGCTGGTCTAGTCCAATGCCTTGCTCAACCAGGAGACCCTATACCACTTCAGACAAATGACTGTCCAGTTTCTTTTCAAAAGCCTCCAATGATGGAGCACCCAAAACATCTAAAGGCAAGCCGTCCCACTGGATAATTGTTCCTATTGTTAAGAAATTTCTCCTTAGTTCTAGGTTGCTTTCTTGCTAAAAGGAGTATATAAATCCTTCCATTCCCAACCATCCAGTCAGAGCTGAAGAAGCTTCTGAGATGAGAAGGGAAACATCTTCGAAGAAAAAACCAGAAAGCCCAGTTGGCTCTTGAAAAAAAGCACTTTTGGGGACAACCATGACTTGGATGACTGAGAATCTCCAGAGACAACAAGGAACTCTATTATCAGAGCCTATGTACCAGTATAGGTAAGTCCTCCACTTACAACTATTCATTTAGTGACCATTTGAAGTTACAAGGGCACGGGGGGAAAAGTGACTTATGACCATTTGTTCTGCCCCAGCTACGGATCCCAAAGAACACAGCACACACAAAAGTTTGTACAAAGCTTAATTTACTAAAATAACTCAGTCTTTTTCAAAACAAAGGCTGTTAACAAGCTTTCTTAACAGCCTACAAGAAACCAAAGATAAAGGAATCACAATCTTACAAAGGTTGGCAGAAAGCCAAGAAGCAATTTGCAGAGAATCCAGACGCGAAGTAGAGTGAACTAAAGTTGTTCCCTACAAATTGCTTCAGTCAGTGTTCCTCCTTAAATAGGCTAAGGGAGAGGCCAATTAGTCCCAAGCCTTACTCTCGAGCACACCTCCTCCTGAGCAGCCAGTCCTGCCTTTTGGCTGCTCTGCATGCCCATGCTTCGAGAAGAGGCTCCTCCTCTTCATCCTCTTCACTTAAAGGAGCTTCTGGAGGTTCTGAAGGCCCTGGCTGAATCCCCACCTCTGGCACCACATCTTCTCCAGCCTCCTCATTGTCTGACTTGAGAGCCAGCTGCACAGACACCTGGCGCAACACCACACCAGCCTCCTCGCTGTCAGAATCGGCTACAATCTGCACAGGCCGCTGACGGGCCAAACCACTATCGTTCACAGTTGCGACTATGCAGCATCCTTGTGGTCACATGATCAAAATTTGGACACTTGGCAACTGATTCATGAATGACCGTTGCAATGACATGTGATTCCCTTTTGCGACCTTCCGGCAAGCAAAGCCAATGGGGAAGTCGGATTCACTTAACCATTGTGTTACTAAGTGAACAACTGCAGTGATTCGCTTAACAACGGTGGCAAGTGTAATGTCTTAAAATGGGGAAGAATGCCCCACTTATCAAGTGTTTTGCTTAGCCACACAAATTTTGGGCTTAGTTTGGTTGTAAATTGAGGAATAAGAGCCGTAATGGAACAGTGGTTAGAATGCAGTATTGCAGGCTGCTTCTACTGACCTGCCAGCCACCAGCAGTTCAGCAGTTCGATTCCTGACCACCTTCCATCTTTCTGAGGTAGGTCAAACGAGGAGCCAGATTGTTGGGGGCCACAGGCTGACTTTGTAAACCACTTAGAGAGGTTTGTAAAGCATTGTGTAGCACAAACCACAGCGCTGTAAAGCACTGTGAAGCAGTATATAAGTCTAAAGGCTATTGCTATTTTCCTTCCTTTCTTCCTTCTTTCCTTCCTTCCTTCCTTCCTTCCTTCCTTCCTTCCTTCCTTCCTTCCTTCCTTCCTTCCCTCCTTCATCCCTCCCTCCCTCCCTTATATTAAGCTAATCCGAGAGACCTTCAGCATGAATTCTTGTAAATGAGGTGTTTGCAGTTAACTCAGGTGAAGATTTAAAAACCCGATGTGAACATTTAAGGCTGCTTATGAAATAATCATGACTTACCTTGATGGATGGAAAGGATTCTCTTAATTTCCAGCAGAGATTTTCAGCAGGAACTTTCATTAGACAGATGGGGATTCAGAGGGCAGGAATCCTATTACAGATTAAGCTGAAAACTATTTTAGTGGGGTTGATTTTTTTTTAAGGAAAAAAAACCAGGGAATTAATAATTCAGATGTCTTCAATGAGATTCTCCAAACGAGCAGCATCATTTAAGTTTTAATTGAGTAGTTATACATCTATAAGTCTCTAATAGATTTTTTTTAATGCGCTGCAAATTTCTTGGCTTGGAAGAATCAAATAATGTTAAATTGGGTGAGCTGAGCCAAGCAAAAAGACAATAAATAGATTTCTTTTTTTACATAGATATATAAATTGGGATATTAAGTAGGTTTTTCATGTTACTTTGGGTGTGGTTCTGCAATGATTCACTTAATGAATTGCAGAAAACGAAGGTCACAAAATGGGGCAAAACTCTTTTAATAACAATCTTGGAATACTGCATTCAGTTTTGGTCACCATGATGTAAGAAAGATGTTGAGACTCTAGAAAGAGTGCAGAGAAAAGCAACAAAGATGATTAGAGGATCAGAACTGGTCAGAACCTGCTGAAACCCACCTCTGATCTAGAGGTGACAGGATAAATCAATCAATCAAAATAAAGCTGGAAGGGACCTTGGAGGTCTTCTAATCCAACCCCCTACTCAGGCAGGAAAACCCTATACCATTCTAGACAAACAGCTATCCAATCTTTTCTTAAAAACCGCCAGTGATGGAGCACCCACAATATCCGGTGGCAAGTCGTTCCACTGGTTAATTGTCCTCATGGTTAGAAACTTTCTCCTGAATTCCAGATTTATATGTGTTTTATGCCTGCAGAAAATTAGGGAGACGTTGACTTTTTTTCACAGCCCGATGTTAAAGCAGCAGTTAGAAATCAGGGGACTGTGAATTCTAGTTTCGCCTTAAGCGTGAAAGCTGGCTGGGTAAACCAATGACCAGGAAACAGTGAGTTCAAGTCCCGCCTTAGGCATGAAAGCTGACTAGGGGACTTTGGGCCAATCAGCAGGTGACTGTGTGTTCTAGTCCCGCCTTAGGCATGAAAGACAGGTGACTTTGCGCCAGTCATTGTCTCTCAGCCCAACTCACAGGGTTGTTGTTGAGAGTTATTTATCAAAACAACAAAGGTGGAATACAAATAAATAAATAATGAGAGGCTTTGGCGAATGGCTAATCAAATCTCTCAGATGATGGAGACTAGAAACCTGTTTTACTAATCAATTGGGGAACATTTCTATCACCCTTCCAGGCAACTCTTCCCCCCCAAAATAAAAACCCCTTACAAACTCTTATATTATACCTTTCCGCATGCTAATAATTATAATAACGTGAATAAAAATCCCAGTCTAAACATCTGTCTGACGCTGCAACCAGCCATAACAATCTATTAGAATTATATGGTCTCCCTTGCCAGAGACCTGGCAAAAAATTAAAAATACAGGGCAAATACAATATATAATAATAATAAAAAGATACAATTCCCACTCGGCTAAACACCAAAACCAGCAGGGTGTATGTTCAAAGTGGTCAGGACATTAATCTCTGGCTTTTCCCACAGAAAGGAGGAAAAAAAAATAATAATAATAACCTAAACCAGTGACGGCTAACCTTTTTGCCATCACGTGCCAAGAGTGGGGGGAGTGCAGCGGGGTTGCACGCACACACTCATGCGTGCCCACACCCATAATTCAACGCCCCACTGCGCCCTGCCGCCCCCTCCTCACAAATGCGCACACGACCCCTCTCGCTCCCTTCAATTTTGGCCCGCAATGGCAAAAAGATTACCGGTGGGTGCGGTAGGCTGGTTTTTCGTTCTCCCCAGGCTCCAGAGGCTTTCTTGGAGCCTGGGGAGGGTGAAAACAGCGTCCCCTACTCCCTGGAGGCCCTCTGGAGGCCGGAAACTTACCTGGCATCGAAAACAGGCCGCATGGAGACTCCTGGGGGGGGAGCGGTGCCATGGGCGGGACCAGCTGAAAATCAGCTGGTCGATGCATACATGTGCACTGGAGCTGAGCTATGGCAACAACTCGCATTCCCACAGATATGGCTCCGCATGTTACCTGTGGCACACATGACATAGGTTCGCCATCACGGATGTAAGCAATAAAGTCTACATTCAGTTCTGGAAAAACACTCACCCGACTGGCTTCCAGGAAGAAGCCATGGTTTGATCCAATCCCAGATATCTGGAAGCTAATGAGAGGGAAAAAATGAGAATTTTTTCTTTGCTCCGCTGAAAAGCGCCAGTGTGTCCTTTATTTATTTGGCTTGCGGTGACTTCGGCTTCCATCTCTGAAGCAACGTAGATCTGGCAAGGTTCCCTTACTTGCTTGGACACTCGTCCTGGCAGATTGTCGGAAGCACGAAAAGAAGAGAATGAAGTTTGCGCCAAATCTTGATCAACTGCCACAATTCCACAGGCTTGGGGGGGGGGGGGAATCTATCTTTCTTAGATTGTGAGAGGAACTGAAACCTCAGACTTCTGGGGGTTCACTTTTTCCTCAGACCTGTTCATTCTTTTGGAGGTTGGCCTCTTGTCTAACCGTGAGATGAGACACTGAACTTTCAGCTGGCTTTCAGAGTCTTTCTCTGGAATGTGGGTTTCTGAAGAACAAGAGGTGATCAGAGATATTGTGTGTCTCCGTGGGAAGCCCATTACGATCATGTGGGCTCCTGTTTTTTCTGATCAATGGGACATAAGAGCAGGGGTGGGCTGCTGAGGGTTCGCAGGGGTTCGGGAGAACCTTTAGCTAAGATTCTGTGCAGTTCAGAGAACCCCCAAATTGACTCGTGACTGGCCCCACTCACCCTGCTCCGCCCCTCCTAGGAGTCCCCACGCCAATGGTGGGCTGCTACCAGTTCTACACAGATTGGCGAACTGGTAGCGGCAGCGGCGGCAAGAGGCTCCGCCCACCCACGCCGAATGCTTCTGCGCATGTGCAGAAGCATCACGTGTAAATGCACAAGCGAACTGGTAGTGACGGGCTTTGAAACCCACTACAGCCCCACGCACCCCATTTTGTATGCAGGTAAGTGTAGGGTGCATGTGGAGGCTCAAAAAAATAGGCCTACCAGAAGTTCAGGAAGGTTGGAAACAGGCACATTTCCGGCCTCCAGAGGGCCTCCAGAGCCTGGGGAGGCCATTTTCGCCCTCCAGGAGGCTCAAGGAAAGTTTCTGAAGCCTGGGGAGGACAAAAATGTGCCCCCTGCAGGAGGCCGACTAGGCCATGCCAACTATGGCACGCCCACCCAGCAACGGGGCAGAGAACCCCTTGCTAAAATTTTTGAAGCCCACCCCTGCATAAGAGTCAGTTTTGCCTAGTGGTAAAAGCATCAGGCTATAAACCAGGAGACTGTGAGTTCTAATCCCATCTTAGCCATGAAAGCGAGCTAGGTGACTTTGGGCTGATCACCAGGAGATGGTGAGTTCTAGTCCTGCCTTAGGAATCAAAGCATCCTGGGTGACTTTGGGCCAAGCACCAGAAGATAGTGAGTTCTAATCCCATTTTAGACATGAAAATTGGCTGGGTGATTTTGGGCCTATTATTCTCTCAGCTCAATTCACCTGACAGAATTGTTGTTGTGGTGGACAATAGGAAGACGAAGGAATATTGTGTGTGCTCTCGACAAAGGAACATTGTGTGTGTTCTCCACTTTGAGTTATTTACAAAAATCACGAAGGTGGGATACAAATAAATGATTTTTTTTTTATTTTTTTTTGAGCAGATCATAATCAATTTTAGACTCTGAAGGGTGTTAAGATAAACACTCCATAAATGCAAAACAGTAAAGAAACGGTTGGGTCCGTTATAAAAGGAAACCAAATTGATTTACTGGAAATGCAATTAAACAGTTATTACTCCCAATATATTTAAGTATCCTTATCTCCACCCTTGTCACGTAAACAATGAATAATTATCTGGAGGTCTTTTGGGGAAAGCAATCTGAAGGCAACATATCAGTGTGTGTTTGTGTAACACAGATCAATGAAACTCCTAGCAGCTACATTTCTATATCATGCTAAATTCGACTAACATTGTCTAGTTTTCATAGTTTAGCACAATGTCTATACCCAGCCCCTTTTAGGCAGTGTATGGGTTGATACATTGTGCAAAGCCAGAAATAAGTTAAATGGGCTGATTCAATAATCCTGTTTGTTATGTCCTCATAAGGACATCCGCCTGGGATTGGCTGAAGATACTTTCGGCGGGAGTTTTGAATCCCTGTCAGTGGGCGGTGCGTCTGCCGGAGCAAATATAAGGAGAGCTCCGGCAGCGCAAAGACAGTTCAGTTCTCGTTAATAAACGTTGTTACTTGAACTCTGCTGATCACTTCTTCTTTCCTGCGCCGATCTAATACTGGCGACGAAGGACTAGAGAAGAACCACCGCGTGGCACGATCGCCATAATGAGCTGAAGTCACTCAACGCGGACTGAGAGATGGCAACGCCGCAAGCGCTGTTCGCCTCGCTGGCTCCTTTCAACCCCAGCCAGGAGAAATGGAGCTCCTATATGATCCGTTTCCGCCAATTCCTCCGGGGGAATGGATACAACAACTTAGACGACGAGAGGAAGAGGGCTCTTTTCCTCGCTCACTGCGGCACCGACGTCTTGGAGCTCGCCGTCAACCTCGTCGCACCCAGGGACATTGAAGTCATGTCCTGGGTGGATCTGCAGACTGCCCTGCAAGACTACTATGCACCAACGGGCACCCCCATCTCGAATCGATTCTCCTTCCGCTAACGCAATCAGAAGGAAGGCGAATCTATCAAAGACTTTGTGGCGGCATTGCGTCAAATCGCAGCAAACTGCGAGTTTGAAAACGTTGACAATGCCTTACGCGACGGGATCGTCTTTGGGATGAGAGGTGCAAGCCTCCAAAAGAAGTTCCTGAGCAGGAAAAGACTGTCCCTGAAAGACGTTCTTGAGGAGGCTATGGCTGCTGAAACATCCGAGAGAGCCGCCGCCGAAATGCTCCAGTCCCGGGGGATACATAAGATCCGCAAGTCGTCCTCAGAATCTTCTGAAGACTCCGCCACACCGTCCAATTCAGAGGGGGAGTCGACCGTTTTGAAAGTTTCCCGCCCATCTAGGCGGGAAATTCAAAAAGATGGCCGCCGCAACGCTCAGTGCGGCAGTTGCAAGGGACACCATCCCCGCCAAACCTGCCGCTGGTGTGATGCAACCTGCAGACGTTGCCTGAAGAAGGGGCACATCGCTGAGGCATGCAGAGCCTCTGATCCAGTTCCAGAGTCGATCAGGCCCCGGAATCCTGAAAATCGCCGTGACTCCCAGAGGTCATCCAAACGGTCCTCACTCCAGCTCAGCCGCGACGATCGCAACGGTTCCCAGGGCAGTGCGGTAAATCAAACGACGATCGTCCTGACCAGTAACAACAGTGCCACCAAATTCCATGTGACAGTGTTGGCTGAAGGCTTGCCGTGCACGATGGAAGTAGACTCGGGCTCCGTCTATTCCATCATTGACTGGCACCAAGTAAAGAGACTGAAGCCGGCGCTAACTAAGCGCCAACTTGAACCCCTTCACTCCAAGCTGGTGGATTTCAGCGGCAATCCCATCGGCGTCATTGGAAGAACCAACCTCCAGATAGCCTTCAAACAGTTCCGAGGCCAGCTCCCTATCACCGTCGTGGAGCATAGCCGCCTGACCCTGTTAGGCGTGGAGTGGTTCCAGCCATTGGGGCTTTCTATTGGAGGCATCCACCAGATTAGCTCAGGCGAACTCGACTCACTCATCGGAGAGTTCCAAGAAGTCTTCGATGGTAAGTTAGGGACCTTTACAGGGAAACCCATTTCCTTTAATCTGGACAAGGGGGTAAGCCCAATTCGGCTCAAGCCCCGCCGGGTTCCATTTGCCTTGCAGGCTAAAGTAGATGCTCAGCTAGATAAGCTGATTGCCCAAGGCATCCTGAAACCCATCAATCATGCTTCATGGGAGACTCCCATTGTGACCCCCATGAAGCAGGATGGATCTGTGCGCATCTGCGCCGATTACAAAGTGACCATCAACAAGGCGTTGCCGCAGAGCACATACCCTGTGCCGGTAGTGCAACATTTGCTTCACTCACTCGGCAAGGGCAAAATTTTTGCAAAGCTGGACCTGGCCCAGGCTTACCAGCAACTGCCAGTCGATCAGGAAACGGCGGAGGCTCAGACAATTGTCACCCATAGAGGCGCGTTTAAGTGCAACCGTCTCCAGTTTGGAGTCAGTGCAGCCCCAGGCATCTTCCAATCCATGATGGAATGCCTTCTCCAAGGCGTTCCAGGGGTGGTGCCTTACTTCGATGATGTACTGATCTCCGGGGACTCAAAGGCACAACTCCTTGACCGGCTGAGGCTTGTCCTCCAGCGGTTCAGAGAGAAGGGCTTGAGGGTCCGATGGGACAAGTGCATCATTGGGGTACAGGAAGTCGAGTTCCTGGGCTATCTCATAGATAGGTCCGGCATCCACCCCACCAAATCGAAAGTTAAAGCTATCCATGAAGCTCCCAGCCCCAAAAATAAAGCGGAGCTTCAGGCTTTCCTTGGATTGCTTAACTTCTATGCAATTTTCCTCCAACAGAAAGCCACTATTACTGAGCTGCTTCATCGCTTATTGACAAAGGCGGCTTCCTGGAGGTGGGGCCGCGAGGAAGAGTCTGCATTTAGAGCCGTTAAGCAACTGTTGACTTCTGACAGCGTGCTCATTCAATACAATGAGATGCTGCCCATCAGGCTCACCTGTGACGCTTCCCCCTACGGAGTCGGCGCTGTCCTCAGTCACGAACTGCCTACCGGCTGTGAAGCCCCCATCGCCTATTTCTCAAAGACTATGTCCAGTGCTGAACGCAACTACAGCCAACTGGACAAAGAGACGTTGGCTATTGTCGCAGGGGTGAAGCGTTTCCACGAATACCTCTATGGACGGCGGTTCACTATTGTCACCGATCACAAGCCACTCCTGGGCCTCCTCGCAGGTGACAAGCAGACCCCGGCCTTCATGTCACCCCAAATGACTCGCCGGCTACTCATATAGACTCGTCCACCAGCCGGGGAAGTCCATCGTGAACGCCGACGCGCTAAGCAGATGCCCATCTGCTGACTCCGTGGAAGACCCGGCTCCCACACTTGAGCTGCTGCATATTGACAACGACAGCAGCTGTCCTGTAACATCTGCCGACGTGGCGACACACACGAGGAACGACCCCATCCTCCGACAAGTCCACTCCTGGGTCCTGAGGGGATGGCTGGCTCGAATTGACAGTGACAACTTCAGCCCGTTCAGCTGCAAGCAAGGGGAACTGTCCACCATGCACGGCTGTTTACTATGGGGAGATCGGGTGCTGATTCCCAGCATGCTCCAACGAAAGACTCTGGAAGCGCTGCATAAAGGACACCCGGGCATTGTCCGGATGAAAGCCCTGTCACGGAGCTACGTCTGGTGGCCAACGCTGGACAAAGACATTGAACATTGGGTCGCCAGGTGTAGCCCGTGCCAAGAAGTCAGAGCTGCACCGCCTCAGTCTGACCCGACGCCTTGGGAGACTCCTAGCTCTCCCTGGTCGCGCATCCATATAGACTTTGCAGGCCCTATCCAAGGGCGCCACCTCCTCATCGTGGTCGATGCCTACTCGAAATGGCTGGAGGTCATCCCCATGGCATCCACCACAACAGAAGCCACAATCCGCGCACTCCGGCGTCTCTTCGCGACTCATGGGCTTCCAGATGTTTTGGTCTCCGACAACGGGCCCCAACTTACGTCCGTGCCCATGGAAGCTTTCCTGGCAGGCTTGGGGATCTGCCATGCCCTCTCCGCCCCTTACAGACCAGCCGGAAATGGACAGGCTGAACGGATGATGAGGCTCACCAAGGAGTCACTCACCAAGATGGGCCCGGGCGATTGGCAGGAGCGCATTGACACTTTTCTGCTCACCCAGCACGTCACGCCTCACTCTGCCACAAGAAAGTGCCCTGCCGAACTTCTAATTGGCAGAAGACTCCGGTCACCCCTGGACAGACTGCACCCTCAATACACTTCCGAGGTGCCCGCCACTGCCAGCCGCCAACTATGACAGTTTGCCATCGGCGACGCCGTCTTCGCTCTCAATTTCCACGGCTCGCCAAAATGGCTTAAAGCTACAGTACACAGCACAACCGGTCCCAAATCCTACCGTGTTGAGCTGGAAAATGGACAGATCGTGAGACGTCACCTCGACCAACTCCGCAAAAGGTGGAGGGAAGCGGGCGAAGACCAGCCTGACGAGGTAGGCCTAAAACACCCAGACGCGGTAGGCCTGAACCACCCCGACGAGGTAGGCCTAAACCACCCAGACGAGGTAGGCCTAAACCACCCCGACAAGGTAGGCCTAAACCACCCAGACGAGGTAGGCCTAAACCACCCAGACAGGGGAGAAGCAGGCACTCCAACACCGAACCAAGCTAAAGACTCCGCAAGGCCAGTAGACCCGGGACAACCTAGCAGGGGAAGCCAACACCAACCCTGTGAAGTAGGCGACCGACACTCCAGGGAAGGTAACCTCCATCCATCACACCAAAGGGCGCCACAACATCAGCCTGACCGCGCAGAAGACCAACCCTGCAAGGAGGGCCTACACCACCCCTGCAAGGTCGGCTCGCACCACCCCGACAAGGCTGACCCGTGTACAATCAGCACCACCTGCTGCCCCGGGAGTGAATCGGTCTCAACCGGAGAACCCGGGGGCCTAACCCAGCCACCACCGCCGGACTTGCACCCAAGACCGGACCAGCGCAACTCCAACCCAGAGGGAACCCGAGGGAGACCCAGGGACCTACCGTGGCTCAGGAGTTCGGGACCGGTCGACAACAGGGATCCGTGCCGGCGACATCGAGATCCAAGCGGGACTGAAGCAGACCAGCATCGCCCGGAGGCAGAGGTCCTCGACCCGGCCGGAGGTTCGGGAACATCACCCGCATCCTCGACGGCCAGATCCAGCCCGGCACCAGGGAGGAAGCCCCGAGCCGAGAAAGCACCCTCCGTCCGGGAGAGTGCCCAACTTGGGTATGAACTGCGCAAGTCTACGCGAGCACGTAGACGTCCTGTGTACCTTAGTGATTATCTACCTTGATTGACTGACTAAGAACTAGGGGGGAGGAGTGTTATGTCCTTATAAGGACATCTGCCTGGGATTGGCTGAAGATCCTTTCGGCGGGAGTTTTGAATCCCTGTCAGTGGGCAGTGCGTCTGCCAGAGCAAATATAAGGAGAGCTCCGGCAACGCAAAGACAGTTCAGTTCTCGTTAATAAACGTTGTTACTTGAACTCTGCTGGTCACTTCTTCTTTCCTGCGCCGATCTAACAATGTTAAGTTTAACAGAATAACAGAGTTGGAAGGGACCTTGGAGGTCTTCTAGTCCAACCCCTGACCATTTCAGACAAAATGGCTGCCCAATCTCTTCTTAAAAACCTCCAGTGAGGGAGCACCCACAACTTCTGGAGGCAAGTCAGTCATTCCACTGATTAATTGTTCTCACTCTCAGGAAATTTCTCCTTAGTTCTAGATGGGATCTCTCTTTGATACATTTCCATCCATTGCTTCTTGTTCTGCCCTCAAGTGCTTTGGAGAATAGCTCGACTCTCTCTTCTTTGTGGCAGCCCCTCAAATATTGGGACACTGTTCTCATGTCAAAACTAGTCCTTCTTTTCACTAGACTAGACGAATTCAATTCCTACAACCTTTCTTCTTTCTTTAGCCTCCAGCCTTGATTAGTTTGAGTCACTCAAAGTTGCCTCAAACCATCAGACTGCTGGAAAATAAACTTGATAATAACATAATAGAATTAGAACTACTGTGGCAAAAGAAAGCAAAGGTAGTACTAATAGTAATAGGTGTGTTGGGTGCAATCCCAAACAACTGGAGCACCAGTTGAACACCACTGGAATTGACAAAATTACCGGCAGTTTTACTTGGAACAGTTACAAATTGCAATGATACCTCTAACCCAGAGGTGTCAGACTCAAGGCCTGTGGGCAGGATCTGGCCCATGGGGTGCTTAAAACTGGCCTGTGGGGCCGGTCTGAAAATAGCAAAGGACTGGCCCACGGTGCCTCTGGCAGCCAAAACAGGGCATGGGGGAGCGAAGTGAGGGCTCCTGTGCCCCGTTTTTGGCCTGGATGGTCTCCTGCAGCACTCTGGCAGCCAAAGTGGGTCATGGGGGGGGCGCTTGAGACCCCCTGCACTCCATTTTGGCTGACAGGGTGCTCTAGGATGCTGTCCAGGCCAAAAATGGGGCACAGGGAGCCTCGTGTACCCCCCATGCCCCATTTTGACCAGCAGGGTGCTGCAAGAGGTGTCAGTCCTGTGTCTCCCCCTCCCTCCCCCCCCCCGGGCCGGCCCGTGAAAGAGAAGTACAATGCTGAGCCGGCACACGAAGAAATCCAGTTTGACACCCCTGCTGTAACACCATCAAGCATCTACATTTGCCTATCCCAAGTCCTTGGGAAGGACTCCAGTGGTAGTATTCAGCTGCTTCTATCCGGTTTTGGCGAACTGGTAGCGGCAGCTGCGGGAGGCTCCACCCACCCTCCCAGACGTCATCATGTCCTGTTTTTTATGCTTTTATGTGCATGCGTGGAAGACTCTGTGCATGTGTGGAGATGGTGCGTGTGACTGAAGCAACCAAGCACATTCATATTTGCGAACCAATATAGTAAGTGAATACCGCCAATGAAGGACTCGATAGGTAGACAAAACTGCCAATCCAGCCTGAACATCTGGCGGACTGTGCACCAAACTGAACTGTAATTTAAAAAAACAGTTTTTCAAGAAAATCCAGCCGTAGATATGTAAACAGAAAGCTGGTCAAAAGTTCTCCTTAGTTTTCAAACAAGATTTTTATGGTCATCTGCAAAATATCCCAAGATGTCTCAGAGCGTTCAATTTCTTCTTTGTAGCACTTCCTGGAATATTGTTCTGTTATGTCTCTGTGCTGAGACCGGTACAAAAGAAAGAAAGGAGGATGGGGGGGAGAGAGAAATATAGTATAAGGGCAAAAAACCCTGTATTCATATGGCTATTCTTCTATTTCTTTAATAACTGAAACCTCACAAAGAATTAGAGAGGAATTTTGAAGACAAAACTGTTTTACTATAAAGTCTTTCTTTTTCTTTCTGTCTATCAATCCATTCACCTTTCAATGTATTTCTGTCTGTCTGTCTGTCTGTCTGTCTATCTATCTATAATATCTATTCTATCTATCTATCTATCTATCTATCTATCTATCTATCTATCTATCTATCTATTCTATCTATGTATTCTGTCTATGTATTCTATGTATTCTATCTATCTATCTATCTATCTATCTATCTATCTATCTATCTATTCTATCTATGTATTCTGTCTATGTATTCTATGTATTCTATCTATCTATCTATCTATCTATCTATCTATCTATCTATCTATCTATCTATCTATCTCCAGTGATGGGATTCAATCGGTTCGCAACACTTCAGTCGAACCGGTTATTAAATTGCTGACTGGCCCCTCCCTTCCCCTCCCTACCCCTTCCAGAAGTCCCCCCCATGCCCTGTTTTGGTTCCCAGGTAAGTGGAGGGAGGCCTACTAGGCCCAAAATGGGGCACGGGCGGTATGGTGCAGCCCCCTTGCAGCTCGTTTTTCCTCCCAGGAGGCTGCCGGGTGGCCGATTACTAGACTCAAATTGGGTTCAGGGCTGCAGCACACACACCGTGGCCCCTTTTTGCTCCCGGGGGGGTGCAGGAGGCCGAATGCTGCCTGTCACACCCCCTGGCCACGCCCACCATGGCCACGCCCACCCAGCCGGTCATTAGGGCAGAAAACCAGTTGTTAAATTCTTTGAATCCCACTGTAATCTATCTATCTATCTGGGAGAGCCTGGGTGGTGCAGTGGACTAAACTACAGCTGTTAAAGTAGCATTGCAGGCAATTGCTGCCTGCAGTAATTGCAGGCAGCAATTGCCAGCTGCCTGCAATTACTGCGAGTTCAAATCTCACCAGGCTCAAGGTTGACTCAGCCTTCCATCCTTCCGAGGTAGGAAAAATGAGGACCCAGATTGTGGGGGCAATAAGCTGACTTTGTATAAAATAGAAATAGCTTAGGGGGGGCCAAAAAGCCCTACTAAGCAGGTATATACAAAAGTATGAAAGCTATTGTTTAATGCATTGTAAGCCGCCCTGAGTCTCCGGAGAAGGGCGACATATATAAATCAAAGTAATAAATAAAATATCTATCTATCTATCTATCTATCTATCTATCTATCTATCTATCTATCTATCATCTATCTATCATCAATCTATCTACTTATCTCTATCTACCCATCCATCCATCCACTCATCCATCTTATTATATCTAGCTATATCTTTCTACCCATCCGTTATATCTATTTATCGATCCATCTATCCATCCATTCATCTTATTATATCTCTCCATCTGTCTAGTGACCTATCTTATCTATTCATCTTATCTATTATTATATATAAAGCTGTTATTATTATTACAACTATCTATTATCTATCCATCTTATTCTATATCTATCTATCCATCCATCCACCCACCCACCTGTTCTGTTCTGTTCTACTCCACTCTACACTACTCCTGACTTGCTACTCTGACAAATGTAGAAATAAATGGGGCTCAATGCTTATTTTAGCTGGATCATGTCCATTAACAACCTGATGCCCCACTCAACAGTAGTGTTAGATCACATAGTGGCCTCTTATAAATCCTTCTCCTCCGGAGATTGATCTAATACAGAATTTGCCAAGTGACAGCAGTCACGGTTGAGATGCTTCAAACAACCCTTGTGAGTTGAAGAAGAAAAAAGCATCCCATCCGTGTTACAACAGCAATCTCAGCAAATGAAGTCATTGTCTCCTCTTCTCCGTGTAATGACAATGGAAGCGATTGCCATGCTCAATAGGAGAAACAATGTTTATGCAACCACTAAGATTATTTGCATCCAAAGCGGGCATATTTTTTTTCCAGTTAATAGTTTTCTAGGCGGTATCAGGAACCAAAGAGGAGGGAAGGGTTACTGTGATTATTTTTGCTCTAAAATAAAGTCAGCAGGATGGCTGATAAATTGAATTAAAGCTGGGTTGAATTGCTTTTTGGGAATTCTCCACTGAATCAGATGGATAGTTGATTCCCGCACTCCCCAGAGGATTTTCTGGGTTCTAGAAAAATGGGCGTCTAGAGTGGATTCCCACACTTTTCATGGATGGTAGAATAAAAATTGATATACCCCTCTGGGTATCCTTTCACCACCTTGAAGTAAATAAGTGCAAGGCATCATATCCCAAGGGCCTTTGAAGGCTTTCTAAAGGAAATTTTCCAAATAAAATGCAGGACAACTTCCACAGAATTGACTAGGACATGAGACAAGTGATAGCTTGGAAAAATCACTTATTAAATGGAATGGGGGGGAGGGGAGGGGAGGGGGGAGAGGAGAGGAGGAGAGGGGAGGAGAAGAGAGGGGAGGAGGGGAGGGGAAGGGGAGGAGGGGATGGGATGGAAGGAAAAGAGAGGAGAGGAGTGGAGAAGAAAAGAGGGGAGAGGAGAGAAAAAGGAGGAGAGGAGAGGAAAAGAAAGGAGAAGAGAAGAGAGGGGAGGGGAGGGGAGGGGAGGGGATGGGATGGGAGGGGATGGGGGAGAAAAAGAGAGGAGAAGAGGGGAGAGGAGAGGAGAGGAGAGGAAAAGAGGGGAGGGGAGAAGACGAGAGGAGAGGAGGAGAGGAGAGGAAAAAAGAGGGGAGGACGGAAGCGGAGGGGAGGAAAGGAGAGGAAAAGAGAGGAGAAGAGAGGAGGGGAGGGGAGAGGAGGGGAAAAGAGAATAGGGGAGGAGAGGGAGGGAGGGGAGGGGATGGGATGGGAAGAAAAAAGAGGAGAGGAGAGGAAAAGAGAGAAGAAGAGAAGAGGAGGGGAGGAGGGGAGGGGATGGAAGGAAAGGAGAGGAGAGGAGGAGAGGAGAGGAAAAGAGGGGAGGGGAAGAGAGGAGAGGGGACCTAGGGGAGAGGAGGGGAGAGGAGAGGAGAGTCAATAGCAGCATTAGATCTTGCACTAACTACTAATAAATCCTTCTACCCCAGATGATGATCAGGAAAAATCCTTTTTGGTTCTTTGGGAAACTCCATAGATAAAACTAGAAATTAGATAATAACAAACCTAGATAAAAACAGTATAGTTAGTCCTCAGCTTATGCCCACAACTGAGCCCTGTTGTTAAGCGAGACACCTGTTAAGTGAATTTTGCCCCATTTTACGGCCTTCCTCGCCACCGTTCTTAAGTGAATCCCTGAAGTTGTTAAATTTGCAAGACAGAAGTAAAGTGAAGTGAAATCTGGTTTTCCCATTGCCGTTGACTATCAGGAGGTTGGAAAAGGTGATTAGGAGTCCTCTGCATACTGCAAATGTCATGAATTATGAATCAGTTGACAAGCATCCAAATTTTGATCACGTGATCGTGGGGCCCCTGTAATGGTTCATTTTATTTTATTCATTTTATTTATTGGAATTTGTCCAACCAAAACGAGAGCAAGACTAAAAGAATAAAAATACAATGGCAGGGACGATAGGCACTTTAGTGCACTTATGCACGCCCCCTCTACCAGTGGTGAAATGTAAAATTTGTTACTACCGGTTCTGTGGGCGTGGCTTGGTGGGGGGGGGTAATGTGACTGAGTGAGCGTGGCCAACTTTTTTTTTATTTTTTTAAAGCATTTTTTTTATTGAAAAAGTTTTACAAACACAAATTTCCCCCTTTTCCCCCCTTCCCCTCCCTAACCCTCCCTAACCCTTCCCTCCCCTCCCTTGACTTCCCTTGTAACCTTAAAATTACAATTCATTTTTAACTCCCCAAATATTAAAAGGTGAAATCCACATCCTATCATAATACCCCCCCAAATGCTTTTTAAAAGCATTTTTTACAACCTACTCAGGTGAATAGGTTGTAAAAAAATGCTTTTGAAAGGTTAAATAAAGGCACAGCTCTGGCGCCAGGTGATCCACTCCGAACTGGGAGCATTTGACCCCTGGGGAAAATGCTCCGGGTTCGGATCAGATCGGGCCATCCGGTAGCGATTGTGGCAGGTGGTTCGGTGACAGGTAGCGATGGCAGCACGAGGCTCCGCCCACTTGCCTGTGGGTCGTTACTTCCTGCTTTTAAAAGGTTAAAAAATGGCGCTGACAATCACAAGGCCCAGTTGTGATTGTCAGAGACTTTTTTTTTTTTACTTTTAAAAACATTGTTATACAACCTATTTGGGCGAATAGATTGTAAAAAATGTTTTTAAAAGTAAAAAAATAGGCTCTGACAATCACAGCTGGGCCTCATGATCGTCAGTGCCTTTTTTTAACCTTTTAAAGGCAGGAAGTAACGATACACAGGCAGGTGGGCGGAGCCTCATGCCGCCATCGCTACCTGTTTTCCAAACCACCTGCCACAATCCCTACCAGATTGCCCGATCTGGTCCGAACCGAGAGCATTTTCCTCAGGGTTGAAATGCTCCCAGTTTGGACCGGATCACCTGATCCGGTAGCGATGGAGACAGGTGGTTCAGAGAACTAGTAGCAAAAATCGCTGCCCCCTCCCCCAATGCCGCGCAATCATCAGAGGCTTTTTTATTTTAACTTTTAAAAGCATTTTTTCTACAACCTCTTCAGCAGAAAAAATGCTTTTAAAAGTAAAAAAAAAATGCCTCTAACAATCAGGCAACTCAGCTTGGATCATCAGAGGCATTTAAAAGAAAAAAAACCCTTTTTTTCTTTTAAATGCCTCTGACAATCCCAGCTGAGCTGCCTGATCAGCAGAGGCTTTTATAAAAGTAAAAAAAATGCCTCTAACAATCAGGCAACTCGGCTTGGATCATCAGAGGCATTTAAAAGGAAAAACACCCTTTTTTTTCTTTTAAATGCCTCTGACGATCCCAGCTGAGCTGCCTGATCGGCAGAAGCTTTTATAAAAGCCTCTGTCGATCAGGCAACTCAGCTGGGATCGTCAGAGCCTTTGGAAAGCATTTTTTTACAACCTCTTCACCGAAGAGATTGTAGAAACAATGGTTTTAAAAGTTTTTTAAAAAATGGCCACGCCCACCCGGTCACATTAAACCCACCACCACCAAGCCACAGAACTGGTAGTAACAAATTTTAGATTTCATCACTGATTTTCCCCCTGCCCTCTACCCACCACTTAAATATGAAGTAAGGTCCACGGAGGTCAATTTGTGACTGAAACTGTGAAAATCTGTAGCCTAAACAACTGAATCAGGAAGAGAATTCCAGACTTTGACTACAAAAATCATATTTTTTTACAGTCAAGGTTAGAACGATGTACATTGAGTTTAAAGCATATTGTTGCAATTAAGACAAAAAAATGTCATTTATGGTTGTGTGAAAAACGGTCAAAAGTCCCATTTTTAGTGCCGTTGTAACTTTTAATGGTCACTAAATGAACTGATATAAGTCGACAACTTACCTGTAATATGATTGAGCAAAAGGCATCACATTGTTCCAATTTATACAATCTAGAAATTTAAAAAACACACACGCAAACACAATTTGAAATTTTCACTACAACAGCTGTGAAATAAGAAACTCTAGGATCCAATGGACTTTTTAAAGTATCTCCAGTTTTCTCAGACATTTAAATTTTCCATTCGGCCACTTTTTCCTCAAAAAATATTTGAAACAGGCATTTAACCACACTGGAGGGGGGGGGAGAGAATCAAGAAGAACTAGAAGACATAAAGAAAGATGCAGAGAGACTACAAGAAACTTCGTATTTCAGCATGTCTAATTTTATGGCTGTGTTGCTTGGAATATGTGATTCATCCCATGTTCAGATGTTGTTAATGGACTAGATTTGCAAATTGGAAAGCAACAGAAATTTTCTTTTTCTTTTTCTTTTTTTTACAAAGAATTGGCCAATATCCAGTCAGACTTCAACAAGGATTACACTCTTGTCTAGCTGTCAATTTTCCAGTAATAGGAATGGAATTCCAAAAATATGAACACCTGAAAATATTAAACTCTGTCTCAAAGTCAAATTAATGTACCATATGTAATTACTTCTTTCCACCACAGAACCATTTTAGGGCATCTTAGAAATATACGTTTTAAAAGAATAACAGAGTAACCGTGTTGGAAGGGATTTTGGAGGTCTTCTAGTCCAACTTCTTGCTTAGGCAGGAAACCCTACAATACTTCAGACCAATGGTTCTCCAACATCTTCTTAAAAATTTCCAGTGTTGGAGCATTCACAACTTCTGGAGGCAAATGGTTCCACTGATTAATTTTTCTAACTGTCAAGAAATTTCTCCTTAGTTCTAGGTTGCTTCTCTCCTTGATTAGGTTCTCTCTATTGCTTCTTGTCCTGCCCTCAGGTGCTTCAGAGAACAGGTTGACCTCAAAATTCTTTCTATTCTCTCATGAAGATTGTCCTTGTCGCATCTTGAAAACCATTTTGATTTACTAATTAATTTTTCTATCTAATTGCAATGGGAGACCAATGCTGCACAAAATGTTATCTATATGTGGCATAAGCCCTACTCTACAATTTATTGAACTACCAAGAGAAGAAATTATTTGTCGCTCTGGGTTTGAACTGTGAGGTCCTTGATGCTCTCTGAGCTTGATTTCTCAGACATTTCACTACCCAACTAGGTAACAGCATCAGTTCTGGTGAATTTTGAATTTGAATTTAGTTGAATTGTGGTGGTTTTCTTTTCTTTTTATACTCAGTCACTCGGGATAGTTTCCCGTAGATTAGGCTAGCAATGCCATTCTTATTGCTCAAGGACCACCAGACTCACAATATTGAAACAATAAATTTATGGCCTGGCTGTTCAGTGAATTGAAGATTTGTTGTTACTCGCAGTTTAAGATAAAGTTGCTCATAGGTGTAGATTATAGATGGAGGATTACAATGAAAACATGCTCCTCCTTTATCAACATAGTTGTGTAAACCTTTACAAGTCGATACGAAATGCTGTAAAATTACCATTAATATTATGTAATGTTCAATACGTTATATCTTGACATGTTTTGTTTTCATATATGTGTGATTGTTTTTTGTGTTGTTTTTAAAGACAAACTGTTTAACAAAAATTAATTTAAAAAAAAAATTCAGACGCTTGGCCAGCTGACTCGTATTTATGACGATCGTGGTTTCCCCAGGATTACCTGATCCCCTTTTTGTGATCTCCTGACCAACAAAGTCCAGGAGGCAAGCTAGATTCGCTGAATCTAGCAAGAAAGTTCATCCAAATCACTTAACCAATGTCTCACTTAGCCACAGAAATTTTGGGTCTCGATTGAGGTCATAAGTTGAGGACTACCTGTATGAGTTGAAGAGAAAAGAAAATAATAAAATAAAACAAAATTCTAAAAATGGCTGAATCAATTAGGGGTATTAAATTGACCGTATTAAGGAGGATAAGCCGTCTTCCAGCCTTTGCAAATGAAAATTAAACCCAGAGTGACATATCCAGTGTGGCATGATTAAGTCAACAGTCATATCATGGGGAAGAGATAGTTTTCATACCCTCTAGAATTACCTTGGTATTTTAAGGGTATCAAGTAACCAAAGAAGATCCTGCCAAGTGGTATCAGCTGGCTGGGAAAAGTTGATTTTTTCCCTCTTTTTTACCCCTTCCCCCCTTCTGTTTCTAGCCTGACTCACATCCTCGCAGACCTTCTTCCTCGAACTGGCATCTCTGCCTGGTACAGTTGGTCAACCGTGCCCAAAATTAGATGCATTTGTAATCATGTATTTTTTTAATCCCACCTTTGTTATTCTTAAAAGTAACTCAAAACGGTGAACATCTTCCTCCACCTTGTTTTCCCTAGAAAGAACAACAACCCTGTGAGGTGGGTTGGGCTGACAGAGAGGGACTGGCCCAAAGTCAGCCAGTCAGCTTTCGTGCCTAAGGTGGGACTAGAACTCACAGCCTCCTGGTGAATGGTCCAAAGTCACCCAGCAGGCTTTGATTCCTAAGGCTGAACTACAACTCACAGTCTCCTGGTGAATGGTCCAAAGTACCCAGCCGGCTTTCGTGCCTTCGGTGAGATTAGAAACTCAAAGTCTCTGGGCGATTGGCACAACATTACCCAGGGGGATTTCATGCCTAAGGCAGATCTAGAACTACAACTCGCAGCCTCTTGGTGCTTAGCCCAAAGTTACCCAGCCTTTTTTCATGCCTAAGGCAGAACTAGAATTCACAGTCTCCTAGTGCTTGGCCCAAAGTCATCCATCAGGCTTGATTCCTAAGGCAGAACTAGAACTCACAGTCTCCTAGTGCTTGGCCCAAAGTCATCCATCAGGCTTGATTCCTAAGGCAGAACTAGAACTCACAGTCTCCTAGTGTTTGGCCCAAAGTCACCCAGCAGGCTTTGATTCCTAAGGCAGAACTAGAATTCACAGTCTCCTGGTGCTTGGCCCAAAGTCATCCATCAGTCTTTAATTCCTAAGGCAGAACTAGAACTCACAGTCTCCTAGTGTTTGGCTCAAAGTCACCCAGCAGGCTTTGATTCCTAAAGCAGAACTAGAACTCACAGTCTTCTGGTGCTTAGTCCAAGGTCACCCAGATGGCTTTTGTGCCTATGGTGGAATTAGAAACTCAGTCTCCTGTTGATTGGCCCAAAGTCACTGAGCCGGTTTTCGTGCCTAAGGCAGAACTAGAACTCACCGTCTCCTGGTTTCTAGACTAGTGTCTTAACCACTAGACTAAACTAACTAACTGGAGGAGAATTCCAGTCTTCGCTGCTGAAATGCTCCAGAATCAGATCAATTGTGGATCAAATCAAATATCAGATCAAATATTGGAAAGTACTGACAGTCCCAGGAGGGGTATGCATCTGTGTGTGTGTCCGTGTGTGTCCGTGTGTGTGTGTGTGTGTGTGTGTGTGTGTGTGTATGTGTATGTCCATGTGTGAAAAACCACAATGTTTTTCCTCTTCTCTTTTTCTAGAGCTTTGCACAGCTGGGCTATGTTATTATTATTATTATTTTTACTCTTTCTGTTATCATTGGAAGAAATCATTAGGGCAGAGAACCGGTTGTTAAATTACTTGAATCCCACCACTGTGTGTAGGGAATCCAAAGTGTCACGATCCACTCCTGAGCTTCAGGCAGTGGATAATATCAAGCGACAAGAGCTGAGGTGGCGCAGTGGTTAGAGTGCTATACGGCAGCTACTTCAGCTGACTGCTAGTTCAGCAAATCAGCGGATCAAATCTCACCGGCTCAAGGTTGACTCAGCCTTCCATCCTTCGGAGGTGGGTAAAATGAGGACCCAGATTGTTGGGGGCAATATGCTATTTAGTATACTGTCGATTGTTGTAAGCCACCTAGAGTCCTCGGAGAGTGGGTGGCATAGAAATATGATTAATAAATAATAATAATAATAATAATAATAATAATAATAATAATAACCAGCCTCAAAGACTGTGAATCTCACTACAGATTAACCAATAATAATAATAATAATAATAATAATAATAATAATAATAATAATAACCTCCAAATTATTATTATTGCTTTCAATTTTTCATGAACACAACACACACACAAAGTCACAGATTCTCTTAAGAGTTCACCCATGCTTTCCAGAGGTCTCCACGCAAAGAGGCTGGAGCCACAGGCTTCCGAGGTCCCCCTTCCTTTCTTTGTAATCTCCTGTCACACATATGTACACACACACACACACACACAACCCAGGAAGGGGGTGGGGGAGGGAAGGCTTCATTGCAAACAGCTGCCTTCCCCCTCGACTGCTGGCACATTGCGAAGGAAACACAATCCCACATCTGGTGGGATGGTTGGAGGGTGACATAATCGCGTAAACACCGCTTGACTTAAACCGTCTTCAACAAGACTCAAAATGTTTATGCGTCTCTCTGAAATTTCAGGAAGAGGAGAAGGCAGAGAAGGGGGAGAAAGAGAGAGAGAGAGAGAGAGAGAGAGAGAGAGAGAGAGAGAGAGAGAGAGAGAATCCCTCAGTGTTTATTTTCCTAGAAAGGGAGGTCAGAATTGGCAAGAACATGGTAGACGGATTTTATTTTATTTTATTATTATTATTTTTCCTAAAGAGAAGGAAGAGAGCTGTCATAAGAAATCAGTGCATTCTGCGTAGGAAGAGCTGCTGTTGTTCTTCATACCAGAATTGGAAGGGACCCTGGAAGTCTTCTAGTCTAACCAGAACTAGCAGGTTCTGACCAGTTCTGGAGAACCGGTAGCGGAAATTTTGAGTAGTTCTGAGAACGGGTAGTAAAAATTCTGACTGTCCTGCCCCCATCTATTCTCTGCCTCCCAAGTCCCAGCTGATTGGGAGGAAATGGGGATTTTGCAGTAACCTTCCCCTGGAGTGGGGTGGGAATGGAGATTTTACATTATCCTTCCCCTGCCATGCCTGCCAACCCATGCCCACCAAGCCACACCCACAGAACCGGTAGTAAAAAAATTTGAAACCCACCACTGAGTCCAACCCCCTGTTCAAGTAGGAGATGCTTCCTCCTACAGGACACAATCCTGAGATTACACCACGCAGTAATCCTGGTGGGATACTGTGTATTTTTGCTAGCATGCAAGTAGCCCTGGGAATGTGCCTATAATTTTTATCTTCATTCTGAAGACAGTCCTTGAGTTATGATAGCGTCAGGGTTCCAAGTAACACCATCTACGAAAAATGACTCCGAAGCTAGTTCTTCTAAGTTCCATTTTATTAGAGATGTCATATTGGCACATCTGGGAAAACCCGAATCTGAAAGCTTCCAGGTTTTCCCCACCCAAAAGGAAGTCCAAGTCCCTCCCCCTTGCACCCACATGTCCATCACATGGTCCAATCAATCCACCGTCCCAACTGGAGATGCCTTTCAGTTACACCACTCCAGGTGCAGGGCAGGATGTCCTTGACTCTCAGAGAAAGGAATGTTATTATGGCTACATATCTCTCCAATTCCATACAATCTCCCCCTCCCCCCCGCCCCATTTCCCACAGCACTAAATGTGCTGAAGATCCAAAGTAAAAGATGGCTTCCAAGGCTGATAAATCAAAGTTACAATAACACTGAAAAAGGTGACATATGACTGTTTTTCACACTTACGACCATTGCAGCATCCCCATGGTCACGTGATCAAAATTCGGATGTTTGGCAAATGACTCGTATTTATGACGGTTGCACTTCCCAGAGTCATATGATCTCCTTTTGGCGACCTTCTGATCAGTAAAATCAATGGGGATCCCAGATTCACTTCACAACTGTGTGACTAATTTAATAATAATAGGAACCTGGATAGCTCAGCAGGCTAAAAGCATTGTGGTTAACATCAGCTGTCTGCAATTACTGTAAGTTCGAATCTCACCAGGCTCGAGGTTGACTCAGCCTTCCATCCTTTCTAAGGTAGGTAAATTGAGGACCCAGTTTGTGGGGGCAATAAGCTGACTTTGTATAAATATACAAAAGTATGAAGGCTATTGCTTAGCACATTATAAGCCGCCCTGAGTCTCCGGAGAAGGGCGGCATATAAATCAAATTAAAAAAAATAAAAATAACTGCAGTGATTCACTTAACAACTGTGGCAAGAAAGGTCATAAAATGAGGCGAAACTCCCATCCAAACACTAATTAGGTTCGACTTGCTTAGATGTTTTTGAGCTCAGGGAGGATCGGTGTCAGTTTCAGCTTCAGTTAGAACTGAAGAAGCTTCTTGGCTGAGAAGCGAAATGTTTTCAAGGGGGAAAAAAAACCAAGACTCTGGAAAGGGTGCAGAAAAGAACAACCGAGATGATTAGGGGTCTGAAATTAGGCTGAAACATACGAAGAACAGTTGCAGGAACTGGGCATCGCTAGTCTGGTGAACAGAAGGACCAGGGGTGACATGATAGCAGTCTTCCAATATTTGAGGGCCTGCCACAGAGCGGAGGGAGTCAAGCTATTCTCCACAGCACCTGAAGGCAGGACAAGAAGCAACAGACGGAAACTCATCAAGGAGAGAAGCAATCTAGAACTGAGGAGAAATTCCCTGACACTGAGAACAATTAACTAGTGGAACACCCTGCCACCAGAAGTTGTGGGTGCTCCACCACTGGAAGTTTTCAAAAAGAGACTGAACAGCCACTTTCCCAGAGTGGTTTTCTGGTCTCCTGCTTCAGCAGAGGGTTTGTCTAGAAGACCTCCAAGGTACCCTTCCAATTCTATTATTCGGAGCCACCGGTAGATAGTTTTCAAGGAAGAATATCGTCAGATCTTCAAGCGTATTTTTCTCATCAAGAACTTCATTCCTGGGGATAGTTTGACTTCCAAAGGAGTGAAGAGTTTATTTCCACAGAATCAGTGGTGGGTTTCAAAAGTTTTTTTTTTTTACTCCCAATTCTGTGGGTGTGGCTTGGTGGGCGTGGCATGGCTTGGTGGGCGTGGCAGGGGACGGATACTGTAAGAGCTCCATTCCCTCCCCAATCCAGGGGAAGGTTATTGCAAAATCCCCATTTCCTCCCGATCAGTTGGGACTTGGGAGGCAGAGAATAGATGGCGGCGGGGCCAGTCAGAGGTGGGATTTACCGGTTCTCCCAACTACTCAAAATTTCCGCTACCAGTTCTCCAGAACTGGTCAGAACCTGCTGAAACCCACCTCTGCACAGAATCATAATCACGGTGTTATTAATGCATTAGACTTTCCCTAAACTGCCAAACTAAAGATATGTTTTGTTTGGTGGATGCAGGCTTGACTGACCCTCCCCATTGACACACATGCTTTGGAGGTGGGGGGGGCACTTCCAGAGTCTTCCTGGGGGGATTCTTCTCTGAACAGAGCACTTTGTAATAAGAGCACAAAATTTACAGTTTGTTTACACATTGTTTTACCGTACCCTGGAGAAAGGCTGTAATTGAATGCACCGGTTGGAATAAATTATTAACATTCTGATTCTCTGCGGTTCTATAACTTTCCATTCCTCTGCTGGTGTCTTCCTTTTTTTTTTTCTAAAAAAAAAAAAAGACAGTAAAAGTAAAGAGACCCTTGTGTTGAGTTTGAATCCCGCTCATCCCGCCTCTGTTGTTTCCTCGGCAAAAATATGGAATTGGTTTTTGCTGCAATGTTCTTTTTTTTTTTTCCAGGTTGTTGTTTCTAGAGCTGGAGATTTCTTAATGATTTTCCATTCAAACACTTCCCAGGGTCAGTCCTGCTTAGTTTTTCAAGATCGTTTGGGTTTAAGTGCATGCTGAACCCTTTGGTGATACCACACACACAAACATAGTAGGGTAGGTGTAAAAATAGAGTAGTGTGAGGCCCTCGGTGCTCTCTGAGCTTGGTTATTTTCATGACCCAACTCTAACTAACAGTTTGGTTTCAAGAAAAAAAATTGTCCTGTAATCTACAACTCCTACACTGCAGAAACATTTGGACTACACAACTCGACCAGGGTAAAGCAATAGACGCAATTTACATAGACTTCTGTAAAGCCTTTAACTCAGTGGTACACGGCAAGCTTCTGTTAAAACTACACTCTTACGGAATTTCAGGATCACTGCACAAATGCAGTGGCATTCCTGTCAAACAGGCAACAAATAGTCAAAATAAAGAGTGCCCTATCAACCCCTGCACCAGTTAACAGCTGTGTCCCCCAAGGCAGCGTTCTAGGACCCACTCTCTTTCTAATTTACATAAATGACCTTTGCAATCATATTATAAGGAACTGCATCCTCTTTGCTGATGACATAAAACTATTTAACACCACTGACAATGCTGCTGCCCTATAAACCTTGACCTTGACTAAGTGTCAGAATGGTCAGACAATCAGCAACTTCAAATCTCAACCAACAGATGCTCGGTCTTACACATTGGCAACAAAAATCAGAACACCAACTACCAACTGGACGGATACAACCTCATAGACAATCTTCACTCTGTCGAGGACCTAGGAGTACTCATTTCAAAGTACGCACGTGCTCCAGCCCCCGCACTCCCCCCACTTTTGGCACACGGTGGCAAAAAGTTTAGCTATCACTGGCCTAGAGAATGTATAGAATGTGTGATGGCATTGTTATACAATAGGTAGGCATTATGCAGAACGACAAGAGCTATTTAGACAAAGCATGACAAGAGAGTCACAGGTTAGGGTTAGGGTTAATAAACCCTAACCATTTATTGAAAAGACGTATATGAAAATGAAAGGATGGAAAATAATGTATAGGACTGTCTTATGGGGAAAAAAAATAGCCAAGTTGGGGGGGGGGGGAGAAACCAATATTGATCTCCTTGTAGTAACAAGGAAGGCCTAGAATGGCGTTTTTAGGGACAGCGTTCTATAATTTGCAAGTTTGCCTTTTAGCATTGCATAGAATGCCAAGGAAGTATGTGAAATATTAAGCGTTTCCTACTTGCATGTCCCCTTTTTGGCATTCTGTAGATTTCCCTGGCATTCTGTAAAATGCTTAATTTCACATGATGCGGATAACATACATAACATTGGGTAATGAAACATCTGCCAGGAAAAAAAAAACCACCTCAGAGAGCACCAAGGACCCCATAGTTCAACACAAACTGGCTAGGGAATTCTGTGAGTTGAAGTCCACACGAATGGAATGGAATGGAATAGAATAGAATAGAATAGAATAGAATAGAATAGAATAGAATAGAATAGAATAGAATAGAATAGAATAGAATAGAATAGAATAGAATAGAAAATATGGAATGGAATGGAATGGAATGGAATGGAATAGAATAGAATAGAATAGAATAGAATAGAATAGAATAGAATAGAATAGAATAGAATAGAATAGAATAGAATAGAATAGAATAGAATAGAATAGAAAATATGGAATGGAATGGAATGGAATGGAATGGAATGGAATAGAATAGAATAGAATAGAATAGAATAGAATAGAATAGAATAGAATAGAATAGAATAGAATAGAATAGAATAGAAAAATGAAAGGGAAGGGAAGGGAAGGGAAGGGAAGGGAAGGGAAGGGCAGGGCAGGGCAGGGAATGGAGTGGGATGGGATGGGATGGGATGGGATGGGATAGGAGGAGGAGGAGGACTGTGAGGACCTTGGTGGTCTCTGAGCTTAGTTGTTTTCTTGCAGACGTTTGGCCTAACTAGGTAACATCATCAGTGGCAGAAACAGTGACAATAGGATAGGATAGGATAGGATAGGATAGGATAGGATAGGATAGGATAGGATAGGATAGGATAGGATCGGAACATAACATAACATAACATAACATAACATAACATAACATAACATAACATAACATAACATAACATAACATAACATAACATAACATATGGAATGGAATGGAATTTGAATTGGAGGGGAAGGGAGAGGAGAGGAGAGGAGAGGAGAGGAGAGGAGAGGAGAGGAGAGGAGAGAAGAGAAGAGAATTTTAAGTGTGGTTAGGTACACAGGAGGTTTGTCTCCAGTGCATAAGCTCTCAGTGTACATACAAACAGCAAAGTAATATAATCATAATAATGATACCAATAAGAGAAGGCAGTGGGAAAAGTTGCAAAGAATGGGAAACAAGGATTTAGATTAATAGTCCACAGATCCAAAAGTTGGCTAACATACATTCTTCCCTAAAAAAAATAACAACATGACCCTAGTTAAGTTTAAAGGCCGAGCATCTCTCCTTTAAGTTTAAAGGCCGAGCATACTCTTCCACTCAACAAAAAATCCATAATATTTCCCATCCCCCGCATCTAACAGACCACTGGCTGAAAACAGGAAGGCATCTATTCTACTGGGCCATGATTTTATTTCTTCCTTTTTTTTTTTAAATAAAAAAAAAATCACCCTTTCTTTGAAAAGGGGAAACATACTGGAAAGCCAAACAAGGGCAAAACATCTTGAAGTCTCGTCCCCCCCGGTCTTTTTCCTTCGCTTCAGGTTCTTAATCTGCCAGAAAAACATGTCTTGCAGCCCACTCATAAAACAAGTTGTTATGAAGTAACCACATGATGTATCAGACAGGAAGAGAGAACCCAAACAGGTCAACCCTTGAGATTTTCCCACAAGAAAGTTTCAACAACGCGGCAGAATTAATGGGAGAAAAAGGGAAGGAGACCCAAGGGGCCTCCTTCCAGCAAGACCCAGTAACCACCAGCTTCCATCACCAACTTCATCCAACCCATCACTTCCAATGTCTACTTTCTTGTCAAGTCAACAAACGCTTTGTTGTAGGGTGTAGGGCAGGACTGAAATCCAGCAGGTTCTGACAGGTTCCAGAGAACTGGTAGCGGAAATTTTGAGTAGTTCAGAGAACTGGCAAATACCACTTCTGGCTGGCCCCAGAGTGGGGTGGGAATGGAGATTTTGCAATATCCTTCCCCCAGGAGTGGGGAGAGACTGGGGATTTTGCAGTATCCTTCCCCTGCCACGCCCACCAAGCCAGACCACGCCCACCAAGCCACGCCCACAGAACCAGTAGTAAAAAAAATGGATTTCACCACCGATGTAGAGTCTTCTATTTGGGTGGGGGGGTTGGACTAGGCAACCTACAAGGTTCCCTCCAACTCTGTTAATCTGTTAGAAAATAATTTTATCATATTATATTTATCCATATATTTATTGTATTTTATTCCAGTTCCATTTTAAATTGTTTTTATCAGATTTTAATCATAATTTGGGTTTGGAACTCTGTCCTTTGATACGGCCGATGGGTAATCAATAAAGTAAACTAACTAACTGGTTACCACGATACAAAAAAGATGTTGAGAGTATTTATTGTTTATTTATTTATTGGTTCAATTTATATGCCGCCCTTCTCCAGAGACTCAGGGCGGCTTACAATGCGTTAAGCAATAGCCTTCATACTTTTGTATATACCTGCTTAATAGGGCTTTCGGCCCGCCCTAAGCTGTGTTCTTTTCTTTTATACAAAGTCAGCTTATTGCCCCCACAATCCGGGTTTTCATTTTACCTATCTTGGAAGGATGGAAGGCTGAGTCAACCTTGAGCCTGGTGAGATTCGAACTTGCAGTAATTGCAGGCAGCTGGTGCTAGTTAACAGCAGCAGACTAAAGTGCTGTTCACTTTAGTGGCAGAGTCCCTAGAAAGAGTGCAGAGAAGAGCAATGAAAATAATCATGGGTCTGGAGGCTAAAATATTTGATGAGCAATTGAAAGAAGTAGGCATTTAAGGGTGCTGTGATAGCAGTGTACCAATACCTATCACAAAGAAGAGGGAGTCAAGCTCTTCTCCAAAGCACCTGAAGGCAGGACAAGAAACAATGGATGGAAACTCAACAAGGAGAGAAGAAACTTGGAGCTAAGGAGAAATTTCCTGACAGCGAGAAGAATTATCAGTGGAACAGCTTGCCTTCAGAAATTGTGGGTGCTCCAACACTGGAGGTTTTCAAGAAGATGTTGGTCAGCCATTTTGTCTGAAATGGTTTGGGGTTTCCTGCTTGGATTAGAAGACCTCCAAGCTCCCTTCCAACGCTGTTGTTCTGTTATGATGATGGTTATTCTATTTTGGCTTCCCGTTGCTCCATTGTTTACCAGGGCGAAGTGAGACATTTAAGTTGCTCTGGCAACTCTTGGATCAACTCACCCATTCTTTGTGGGGGGGAAAGGGAAAACAGATGGATCCCAGGACCAAGAGGGAACCAAGATATCATCTTGCTATTTATTCAGTTAGGTTGGGAGTATTTCTGGTTCCCTTCAAGCTGGAAGGGACCTTGGAGGCCATCTAGCCCAACCCCCTGCTCAAGCACGAGACCCGATACCCATGATGGCGAACCTATGGCACGTGTGCGAGAAGTGGCATGCAGAGCCATCTCTCTGGGCACGCCAGCCATCACACATTGCTCTTCCGGGTTCCGGAGCGCACATGTGTGCTAGCCAGCTGGTCTTCGCACGCATGGGAGCACTGGAAACCGGAAGAGGAGCTCCCTAGCATGCATGATGGTCTTCACATGCGCATGCACACCAGAAACTGGAAGACCAGGTGATGGACGCACATGCAGTGGTGGGATTCAGCCAGTTCGCACCACTTCGGGAGAACCGGTTGTTTACTTTATGAGCAGCTTGGTGAACTGTTGGAAGAAATCATTAGGGAAGAGAACCGGTTGTTAAATTATTTGAATCCCACCACTGCGCACATGCAAATGGCAAAAACCAGAAGCTCAGCTTCCCGGCAGGCACATGTGTGCCGGGGAACTGCTCTTCCAGTTTCCGGCACTCCCCCCCCCCTCCACACAAGCACACATGCTCCTGTTTTGGCACTCAGTGCCAAAAAGGTTTGCCAACACTGCCCTATACCATTTCAGACAAACGACTGTCCAGTCTCTTCTTAAAAACCTCCAGAGATGAAGCACCCACAAGATCCAAAGGCAATTTGTTCCACTGGTTGATTGTCCTCCCTGTTAGGAAGTTCTAGGCTGCTTCTCTCCTGCAGGGTTCTATTCCTATAACCTTACAATGAAAGCAGTACCGGTGCTTATGGTTTTCATTCCCTGCCCGGATTATAGGGAAATTTCTCCTTAGTCCTAGGTTGCTTCTTCCCTTGATTAGTTTCCATCACATATGACTGTAACTTTGTTGCTGGTATCCTTACGATTTATATTGTTATTGTTTCCTGATTGCTTATTTGTACCCTATAACTAGCATTAAGGGTTGTACCTTATGATTCTTGATGAGCGTATCTTGTCTTTTATGTACATTGAGAGCCTATGCACCTTGGGTGTCCAATCACACTTGGCCAATAAAAAATTCTATTCTATTCTATTCTATTCTATTCTATTCTATTCTATTCTACTCTACTCTACTCTACTCTACTCTACTCTACTCTACTCCATTCCATTCCATTCCATTCCATTCCATTCCGTTCAATATTTTCTATTCTGTTCTGTTCTGTTCCGTTCTGTTCCGTTCCATTCCATATCATATTTTCTATTCTATTCTATTCTATTCTATTCTATTCTATTCTATTCTATTCTATTCTATTCTATTCTATTCTATTCTATTCTATTCTACTCTACTCCACTCCACTCCACTCCACTCCACTCCACTCCATTCCATTCCATTCCATTCCATTCCATTCCATTCCATTCCATATTTTCTATTCTGTTCTGTTCTGTTCCGTTCTGTTCCGTTTCATTCCGTATCATATTTTCTATTCTATTCTATTCTATTCTATTCTATTCTATTCTATTCTATTCTATTCTATTCTATTCTATTCTATTCTATTCTATTCCCCCAGGCCATCTCCCTGCACTTCAAAACCAGGTTTCCACACGCCAATTTGGCAGTTATCCAAAGGATGCACAATACACTATGACAACATTTGGATAAAAGCTCATGTAATTGTTTTCTTTAGGAACCGAATGTTCTCACGAACCTCATTTCCCCAACTGGCACTTATGGGGTTAGGGAAGAAGTGGGATATCTTCGTGGCAATGCCAGCCTCGATGACTTCCAGGGCCTTCCCCTGCTCCCTGCTGGCTTACAAGTAGTGAAACTCCCACACCTGGTCCAGGGTGTGACTCCGTGTGCAACTGTCCTCGCCGTGCAACTTTTCCGAATATCTCCAGCTGTGCCTGATACGGCACACTATTACGCCGCCCCAGATTAACAAGTGGGGAGCCTTTGTCATTAAAGCGAGACAAGCCCATTTGTTTTTATTATGGCTGGCAAGAGAGCCTTGGTTTGCAACGCAAACAGCAATGCAATTATCTTTGGTGATATTCCTCCATGTGGCGCGTTTCTAACTCACAGTAGCCTGGATTCCGAAACTGGGGTAATGTTTGCATTTTAAGTCCTGGGGGGAAGACAAGCTTCTCTAGAGCTCCACCGTTAGCGGTGCAAGCTAACTATAAAGTTAAATAAACACAGCCCATCAATTTTGCCGTCTCGTCATTAAAAAAAAGAGGGGTTTTAAAAGGAGAGGCTGCCGTGAAGGGGAAGAGAAGGCGTTGTTGTGATTGTGCATCAGATTGGAAACACCAAGAAATGTTTGAATATAACTGCTAGGTTGTAAATTTAAATCTTTCTTTCTTTCTCTCTTTCCTTCCTTTCTTCCTTCCTTCCATCCATCCATCCATCCTTCCTTCCTTTCTTTCTGCATTCTCTCTCTTTTTTCTTCTCTTTATTTATTTTTCTTTCTCTCTTTTTCTCTCCTCTCCCTCCCATTCAACCTTCCTTCCTCTTCTTTCTTTCTTTCTTTCTTTCTTTCTTTCTTTCTTTCTTTCTTTCTTTCTTTCTTTCTTTCTCCCTTCTCTCCCTCCTTCCCATTTCATTTTCCTTCCTTCCTTTTCTCTTTCTTTCTTTCTCTCTCTCTGTCTCTCTCTCTCCCTTCTCTCCCTCTCTCCCATTTCACCTTCCTTCCTTCTTTGTCTCTCTCTCTTTGTCTCTCTCTCTCTCTCTCCCATTTGACCTTCCTTCCTTCCTTTTCTTTCTTTCCTTCCTTCCTTTTCTTTCTTTCTCTTTCTTTCTTCCTCCTCTCCCTCCCTCCCATTTCTCCTTCCTTCCTTCCTTCCTTCCTTCCTTCCTTCCTTCCTTCCTTCCTTCCTTCCTTCCTTCCTTCCTTCCTTCTCCTCCCTTCCACCTCAGCAAAAGCTTAATAAATACCACCATCATTAATTTTTCCAAGGCAAAAAGTATTAAAGCTGTACGGAACATTTACTGCGAAGGTATTACTCCTTTTTTTCTTTTCTTTTCTTTCTTTTTTTTTTTTTTTTGAAAAATGTCATTTTAAACGCCTTTTTTCCCCCTGGAAGAAAAAAGCCATTTTCAAAAAGGAGACGAAGAAGGAGGGGTGGGGAAATTCACCACTTACCCTTTGAAACAGTTCGGAAAGATTAATTACCCGACACTTCCAAGTGTCAAGTTTTACTGGAAAAGGGAAACGAACCCACCCATGGCTCTCTGATCTGTCTTTCTTCTGCAAAGAAAATACTCAAAAGATCTTGAAGGGGAATCTTTAGTAGCAAAGCCAGGGTGGTTTGCAAGAGGCCAGGCCACAGTGGGAGAGACTGCCAAGCTTATTCAAGCATGCAGAAATATAAGATCTGGAAGCAGGATTCCCAGAATGTTAAAAAAAAAAAAAAAAAAGACTTAACCACCACATTTGGAATGCAAAAAGTAGTAAATAAATAATAAATATGGGGATCTTGATTTTTTTAGGATCTTAACATTTATTTTATTTTTATTTTATTTTGATTTATATGCCGCCCTTCTCCGGAGACTCAGGGCGGCTTACAGTACGTTAAGCAATAGCCTTCATACTTTTGTATATTTATATTTATACAAAGTCAGCTTATTGCCCCCAAGAAACTGGCTCCTCAATTTACCCACCTTATAAAGGATGGAAGGCTGAGTCGACCTTGAGCCTGCCTGGGATTGAACTCGCAAGTAATTGCAGCAGCTGGAATTTAAATGCTGCCTTTGTAGGAGGCATTACTCCCCTATGCTACTCAGGCTCATTGGTGAAGGGGGAGGTATCCTGGTCTAGTGAAAAGAAAGGCTAGGGGTGACATGATAGCAGTCTTCCAATATTTGAGAGGCTGCCACAAGGAAGGGGGGGGGGGAATCAAGCTATTGTCCAAAGTACATGAAGGCAGGAGAAGAAGCAATGGATGGAAATTAATCAAAGAGAGAAGCAACCTGGAATTAAGGAGAAACTTCCTGACAATGGAACCAATTAACCAGTGAAATGGAAATTGCCTTCGGAAGTTGTAGGCGCTTCCCCACTGGAGGTTTTTTTAAGAAGAGAAATTTCCTAGTGACGGGAGCCATCAACCAGTGGGACAGCTTGCCTCCAGAAGCTGTGGGTGCTCCATCACTGGAGGCTCTCAAAAAAAGATTAGACAGCCATTGGTCTGAAATGATATAGGACAGTGGTGGGGTTTTTTACTACCGTTTCTGGGGGCATGGCTTGGTGGGCGTGGTGGGCATGGCAGGGGAAGGATACTGCAAAATCTCCACTCCCACCCCACTCCAGGGGAAGGATACTGAAAAATCCCCATTCCCTCCCCACTCTGGGGCCAGCCGAAAATGGTATTTGCCGGTTCTCTGAACTGCTCAAAATTTCTGCTACCGATTCTCCACAACCTGTCAGAACCTGTTGGATTTCACCCCTGGTATAAGGTCACCTGTTTGAGCAGCGGGTTGGACTTGAACAGGGGTATCAAACTCGAGGCCCGTGGATCAGATCCAGCCCATGGGGTGCTTAGATCTTGCCCATGGGGCCGCCCTGAAAAACGATGAAGGACCGACCCACGGCACCTCTGTCAGTAAAAACAGACTTTGTTTTTCCCCGAGCTCCATTTTCACTGGCAGAGGCTTGCAGGAGGCTGTCACAGCCGAAAATGGAGCTTGGTAGCCTGTTTTCGCTGGGAGAGCGCTCGGGCTTCCACAGGCGCCCTCAACACGAGTGATGTCAAACTGGCCACACCCATCCTGGCCACGCCCACACCAGCCCCCTGAGGTCAAACACAACCCTGGTACGGCCCTCAATGAAATTGAGTTTGACACCCGTGGACTAGAAGATCGCCAAGTCTCCCTTCCAATTTTGTTATTTTTCAACGAAGAACAACTCTACTCAGTAGTGAAAAGAAGATGGCTCCTGCCTGGGTGTGCCCAACAAGAATATCAAAATAAAGGGGCGAGCCCCATATAATAGCTATGGACCAGTGGTGAAATCCAATTTTTTTTTACTTCCGGTTCTGTGGGTATGGCTTGGTGGGCATGGCAGGAGAAGGATACTACAAAATCTCCATTCCCACCCCACTCCAGGGGAAGGATACTGCAAAATCCCCATTCCCTCCCCACTCTTGGGGGAAGAATATTGCAAAACCTCCATTCCCACCCCACTCTGAAGCCAACCAGAGGTGGTATTTCCCAGTTCTCCAAACTGCTCAAAATTTCCATTACTGGTTCTCCAGAACCTGTCAGAACCTGCTGGATTTCACCCCTGTTATGGACTATTAAAGGAACATTATTTTTTGTTTAAATTGGAGGACAGTCAGACTGAATCCTGTAGAGAGTTGGTTGCTAACACACTCTCAACTTGGTGGAACTTAACAAAATAAGAGAGTTGGAAGGGACCTTGGAGATAGCTGAAGAAGAGGTCATGTCACCTACCCACTCCAGTTTTCTCATCTCACAGCATTCCAGGTCCTTCAAGAGTCACTTCAAAGGGCCTCATTTCTGGTCTTCTTCATCTCCCTGAATCCTTTTTTCCAGTTTCTCTGAATCATTTTTAAAGGCCGAGGCAAATTTTTTTAAAAAAAGGATACACTATTTTCTTCAAGGTTGTTGTGGGCTGAATTCTTCACAAAAGACTCCGTAGAGAGAGATAATGGGGAAAGAAAGGTCCAGGATGGTCCATAAAATCTGTTTTTTCTCGCTTTTCTGACTCTGGACTGGAACCAAGTTAGTTGACAGAGAAGAGGATAATCAATGCCATCAGTAAAACAAGGTGAGTTCTCTCTTGGATCATCCTCAAATATTCTTCCACTTGTCATCCAGCTGGGGTGGGTGGGCGGGAGCTCACCCACAATTTCCGCTACCAGTTTTAGCCGAACTAGTCCGAACTGGCAGAATACCATCTCTGCTTATAACACCCCACAGATGCATTCAAAGCCACTGTGAAATCCAGCAGGTTCTAACAGGTCCTGGAGAACCGGTAGTGGAAATTTTGAGCAATTTGGAGACCCAGCAAATACCACCTCTGGCTGGCCCCAGAGTGGAGTGGGAATGGAGATTTTGCAGTATCTTTCCCCTGGAGTGGAGTGGGAATGGGGATTTTGCAGTATCCTTTCCCTGGAGAAGGGTGGGAATGGAGTTTTTGCAGTATTCTTCCCCTGCCATGCCCACCAAGCCACGCCCACCAAGCCACACCACACCCACCAAGCCACACCCACAGAACCGGTAGTAAAAAAATTTGGATTTCACCACTGATTTTCCCACACACCACCTGTCTACAATGATCTGATCAACTTCCATCATTCCCCTGCTTTTTTTTTTTTTTTTTTAATTAAACCAAGTTTTAAAACTCCGGAGTTTAACAAGAAGCTAGAATTGCCAGGTCTGCTTCCAAAAAATAGTGGACAAGCGGGGAGTGGGGGTGGGTTAAGTAGTAAAAAAAATTACAATTAAATTATATATTTTCTTACAAATATTTTAACACGTATTAAAATAACCATTTCAAAACTTTACTTAAAATTCAAAACATCAAATATATTTAATAATATGTAAAATATTAAATTACATTTTACTTTGCTGTTGTGTGTATTTTTTATTTGACTGCGCAGCTTTGATCAATTCTTTGTGTTTAAGGAATAATTCTTTAATTTCAGTACAACGCTGAGAAACATTAAAAAACATACAAAGTTCACTTCGAAGTGATGGTACAAGCAATCGGTTACGTTCATCAGTCCACAAATTTCCCATGGCACTGAAAATTCGTTCAACGTTTGCATTTGATACCAGAATTGATGCACAATACTGGAACAGTTTCAGTAAACTCGGAGCTGGCTCTTTCTTGAAAAAGTATGTCCACTTATCAAGGGATGAATTGCCCTGCAGATGAACATAAACTTCTAAGGCAGAAATTTCATCGAAGAGAGTGTTGGGTGAAAGTTCTTCTCGCCATGGTGATAATAACCAGATGTTCGTCATTTCTTCTAAAGTTGGAGGATTATTGCGATCAATTAGATTGAAACAACTTAGGTCTCATATACTGAATCAGTGAAATTATACCACTTTTCTAGGTACGCAATGGCTCTTTGGTACACGTTGATGGCTTCTTTCTCGAACTTTTGCATGGCATTCTCAGGCAAATGTTTTTTACGTAAGGCAAATAAAACTTTCATTCCAAAAAACTGCTCATCGTATTTTTTTTGCAAAGAATCATACAGCTTACAATGTGAAGATCACATGCAAAAATCTCGCCGCTGTCACTCTCATCACTCGATGCCATTTTAGGTCAGTCGACACAAGCTACAATACATTTTAAAAATGTGAACTGTACATAATTTTATAATATATTTTTATTTTAATCTCATCATTAATTTTTTCGGAGAATCGAGTTCAATGGATATTCGATCTTTGTCTCATTCTAACATGAAAAAAAAGATAAAACTCTATTCTCTTAGACTGTACAGCTTTAGATTACATACCATTTCATCATAAAGCTTTTGAATAAAAAAAATGTCCACTATTTTGTGAAAAAAAATAGTGAACATAATGTGAAAAAAGTGGACTGTCCGCTCAAATAGTGGACACCTGGCAACTTGCTTCCGTAAGCCCCTCTGAGATCTGCCAGGAACTCTCCTACTTCCAATGGCTTGGAAAAGATACTCCTTTCAATGCAGCCTACAATTGTATTTGGCTTTTTTTACAGCCACATCACAGTGCTGGCTCATATAATCCTACAAATTAAGGCATCCAAAGCATTTTTCTGAGGGGGGCGGTGGTTCTCCTCTTCAATTTACTAAAAAAAATTGCTGGGTTCAAAACCGCACTACAAAACCTACAACAGATTAATAGAGTTGTTGAGCCAGTCACCAGGAGACAGTGAGTTCTAATCCTGTTTTAGGCACGAAAGCCAGCTGGGTGACTTTGGGCCAATTACCAGGAGAAGGTGAGTTCTAGTCCTGTTTTAGGCATGAAAGCCATCTGGGTGACTTTGAGCCAGTCACCAGGAGAAGGTGAGTTCTAGTCCTGCCTAGGCATGAAAGTCAGCTGGGTGACTTTGAGCCAGTCACCAGGAGAAGGTGAGTTCTAGTCCTGTCTTAGGCACGAAAGCCAGCTGGGTGACTTTGGGCCAGTCCCACTGTCTCAACCCATTCCACCCCTCAACATTGTCATTATTGTGAGTAAAATAAGAGGAAGAAGGAGTATTATACACATTCGCCACCTTGAGTTACGTATAATAACTCAATAAAAGGACAGGTACCAACAGTTGAGACTGGAAGATGTTGGGAATGGAAGGATTATGTTTCTTTGTATCTTACAAAGAAATTGGTCATTAGATGCTCATCTAACTCATCTACATAGCTCTCAGAGAGAGTGCCAACGACCAGATGACTGCAAAGTAATACAATTCTTCAATCCCTCCCCTTTCCTGTTAGTACCTATCCTTCCATCTCCCCTCCATCACTACTGATGAAACTTCTTAGATCCAAAGCAAACTTCTTCTTCCTCCTCCTCAAGGAGAAAAGAAAGACCAGTTGCTTTTTGAAATAGCACTTTTGAGACAACCCTGACTTGGATGACAAAGAATCTCCATAGATATTTAAATGAACCTTTGCTTGTGGGCCTGGTTTTTCACAGGTGGGAAGGCCCCACCCCTTCCAATAGAAGAATGAAATATTTTGGAAAATGTTAGAAAAGGCAGCATATTATATTTCCCTAAAGGAGAAATGGAGAAATATGTTTTTAGAGGCAGAAAGCAGCCCCCAGGTCTTTCTTAATAGCCCACAGCAGATGCCAGCACTTAAGGAGATAAAGAACTTATTGAAAGAGGAAGCCAGCTATCTAGATGGCTCCATTCATAAGCAAAGCAAATGATGCAGGCAGAAATCCATTCAAGACAGGATATTTTTGAAACTCCTTGCAGCAAAGTTTGACAGCTAACAAAAGCAGGGTGATAGGATTAGAAGCAGCCCCTTACCCAAGATTCAGCACAGGACAAAAGGCAATTAAGCATAATAGGAATTGTCCAACACCCTTTTAAAAACACAAAGCCCATGTTGCACAAATCCCAAACTTCAAAGTTACAGAAACTATAAAGGTCCATCCACCTATTCAGCCATTTGTTCAGCTGACAGAGAACTGCACGCTGTCTTTGTGTGAGATTCTGTTGATCAGTCAACCTTTCTTTCCAAACAGCCTCCATGTTGTTTCAAGGGTTTTTCTCCCAGCTTGTAACTGAACCAGATGGATTTTCCTTCCAACATGCACATGACCGAAAATGACTTGATGGCTCGTAATCAAACCATCTTCAGACTCCAATTCAAATGCAAATCCCGGTTCCTGTCCTTGCAGGCTGAAAGGGACACAGATACACCACTGTACCCCGACATCACCAAAACGCTTCTGCGCATATGCAGAAGCTTCTGCACATATGCAGAACAGTGCACGCACATGCGAGCAGCCCCGCTGTGAACCGATAGTAAAGTTAAGTAGAACCACCCCTGAGCTACACACCCCACAGGTTGCTGATCACATGATCCGTTTCTCCGATTTTTCCTCTGCTCGTTCATCTCATGGAGAGGTGGGTTTCACATACTGTACTACCAGTTTACCCAGCACAGGAAATGTGAGTGTGCGCCATCAAACAATATGGCAATTCGCTCGCTCGCGCAAGCCATCCGGACATGTGTGCAGTGTCAAAAACACTGATATAGGATGGGATTGCGCCTGGGAGGGGGGGTAGGGGGGGTGGGGTGGGCCCATCCAGACCCATCCAGACCCACCCAGACCCACCCAGACCCACCCAGACCCACTCAGGCCCACCCAGGCCCACCCACAGGTCGCCACTACCGGTTTGCCTGAACCGGTCCGAACCGGTCTGAACCGATCCGAACCGGCTGAATACCACCTCTGATCACATGGTACTTTTCTCCTGGTTTCAAAAGTGGAAATCTACCTCAGACTGATTTCAGACACTCACCTCAGGATCCTAATTTAATCTCTCGTTCAACCCGGTCTCTTTGCTTGGTTTTCTCTCAGCCTACATACCCATTTCGTTAATATTTTTTGGAAAGGGAAAGTGCAACAAAGAAGGAAAATTAACAGTTGTTGAACTCCTCCAATTACTGCTAATCACATTTGCACCCTGGGGTGTGCAGAATTGGAAAATATTCAACGGCTGTCCCATTCTTTTCTTTTCTTTTTTTTTTCTTTTTTTTTCATTCTTTTTCTTCCCTTTATTGAGGGGAGACAGGCAGTAGAAGTGACAATTCGGCAGGGATCTCAAAAAGGTGAGAGACAGCACCATTGAAACAGGGTTTGCTCACCCACAATGCACAATACACACCCCTGTGGTACACAGACATAGGCATGTGATTTCCACCACCACCACCCAGCTCATCTTTGATACGAAAGAAAGATTAGACAGCCTCAATCATTAAGGGGAAAAAACGCATTTGGCACTGTTGGTTCCAGTATTGTCTTCTCTTCGTTGTACAGTAGTGGCCAAAATTGTGGAAACTTTTTGGGAAAAGTGTATTTTCTAAAACTAGCTAATAACACCACTTTTATTTGGGAGTAGTACCATAAAATTATATATCACTAGAAAGATAATTGAATCAAGAATGCAATGCAATACCTTTTATGAAGGATTTGCTATTAGAATAGCAGTTACACTATAAAGAAGAAAAATGAAACACGTAGAAAAAACGAGATATACAAAAATGATCACCAGAGAAAAAACGAGATATACAAAAATGATCACCAGAGAAAAAACGAGATATACCAAAATGATCCCCATGTTAGTTAATACTTAGTTGGGTAACCTTTAACATGAATGACGGCCTTACAACGTCTTCCCATGGAGTGAACCAAGTCTTTGAGTTCCGCAGCTGTTATGATGTGAAACCAAGATTGAATGATGGCTTCTATTAACTGGGTTTTATTGCTGGGTTGCTTCTGACTAACAAGTTACTTTAGTCGGCTCCATAGATTTTCAATTGGGTGAAGGTCTGGGCTATTCCCAGGCCATTCCAGTAGTGAAAGAGGATTATCTTGAAACTCCAAAATAAAAAGTGGTGTTTTAGCTAGTTTTAGAAAATACACTTTTCCGAAAAAGGTTTCCACAATTTTGGCCACTACTGTATTTGCCATTTGGGCGGGTGGGGGAAGTATAGGTATCCTCGAGTTACGACCACAATTGAGCCCAAAATTTCTGTTGCTAAGTGGGGCATTTGTTAAGTGTATTTTGCCTCGTTTTGCGACGTCTCATGCCACAGTTGTTAACCAAATCGTTGCAGTTGTTAAGTTAGTCACATGGTTGTTAAGCGAATCTGACTTCCCGATTGACTTTGCTTGTCAGAAGATGGCAAAAGGAGATCACATAACACACACACACACACACACACACACACACATCCCGGGATAAGGCAACCGTCACAAACACGAGTCAGATGCTAAGCATCTGAATTTTCATCATGTGACCGGTAGCATTTCACCCCTGATTTGCATATACAGGAAGTCCTCGACTTACAACTACAATTGAGCCCAACATGTCTGTTGCTAAGTGAGTCATTTGGGAAGTGAGTTTTGCCCCATTTTATGACCTTTCTTGCCACAATTGTTAAGTGAATCACTGCGGTCAATTAGTTAGGAACCCAGTTGTTAAGTGAATCTGGCTTTCCTCATTGACTTTGCTCATCAGAAGGTCGCAAAAAGGGGATCCCATGAGTCGGAGCCATTACAACCATCATAAATGTGAGTCCGTTGCTAAGCATCCGGATTTAGATCATGTGACCATGGGGATGCTGCAACAGTCGTAAGTGTGAAAAATGGTCATAAGTTCGCTTTTTTCAGTGGCATTGTAACTTCGAACATTCACTAAATGAACTGTTATAAGTCGAGGACTAAAGCTAAAAGTTCCCCTAGCCCATATGTTCTAGTTGTTCCTGACTCTAGGGGGTGGTGCTCATCTCTGTTTCAAAACCAAAGAGCCAGCCCTGTCCGAAGACGTCTCCGTGGTCATGTGGCCAGTATGACTAAATCCAAAGGCGCATGGAACGCTGTTACCTTCCCACCAAAGGTGGTCCCTATTTTTCCACTTGCATTTTTTACATGCTTTCGAACTGCTAGGTTGGCAGAAGCTGGGACAAGTAATGGGAGCTCACCCCGTTTATGCAGCACTAGGGGTTCGAACCGCTGAACTGCTGACCTTTCGATCGACAAGCTCAGCATCTTAGCCACGGAGCCACTGCGTCCCCTGTACCTACCTGTATTCAAAATCAAATTTCTCATGTACTCTTGGATGGGATACTTTGTTTTTTGGAAATTCAGTGCTGCTTCCATTGCAGAATATTAGAACAACAATAAGAAACAAACAACACAAAACCAACAAAAGTGAATGTTCTCACATCTGGCCACACATGTAACAACAGCATTGATTTTGATGGGGAAGCGAGTGCTAAAATTGTTAACACCTTTTATCATTACCGTAGCCCAGTGTTTCCCAAAATGAGGTATGCGTACCCCCAGGGGTACGGGAAGAGTTTGGTGGGGGTACATGTTGCACCGGAGTTTAGTGGGGATCACGTGGGAATATCCACTGCACTGTGCTTAGCTGCGCCCACAGAACAAAGAAAGAAATAGGCGCGTATCGCAGTTTTTACACGGGAACTGGGAAACTGGGAAACGGGAACAAAATAACTTTCGTTTATTTTGTGTATGTACCAAAAAAAGAAAAAATAAATATATTTTGATTTTTATTAAAGCATATGTTTTTTATGAGGGGTACTCAGCATTACAAAATTATAGAAGGGGTACACATATGTCAAAAGTTTGGGAAACACTGCCGTAGCCCACATTTATCGTAAATTGAACGCAAAGTCATATCCATACTCTTGTAAAAACACCCACAATGTTTGCGCAGAGATTGTTGGTGTTCATTTAGTGACTTGTGGGTGGGGATGTGTGATATATTTTGCTTCCTCTTGTGATGGGGAAAAGCTAGCTGGAGTATTTTCTTTGGCAATGAAATATTCCGCTTCTAAAATCTCAAGGAATTAGGAATTTGATTCTCAAAGCGTGAAACTGATACGCTTTAAGCTAAAAAGTAAAACATGAACCCAAATCCTCTCCCTTCACTGCTTTCAGTCCTATCTTGGTATTACTAAGTGGTGCAGCCTGCAATACTCATTTTGAAACTCAAAATACTCATTTGAAATACTCATTGTTTTCTCTTCTTACCACAATAACAGAGATGGAAGGGACCTTGGAGGTCTTCTGGTCCAACCCCCTGTTCAGGCAGGAAACCCCTATACTATTTCAGACAAATGGCTGTTCAACCTCTTCTTAAAAACTTCCAATGTTGGAGCACCCACTATCAGGAAATTTCTCCTTAGCCATTGGTTGTTTCTCTCCTTGATTAATTTCCATCCATTGCTTCCAGAGGTGGCATTCAGCCGGTTCGGACCGGTTTGAGAGAACCTGTAGCGGCAACTGCGGGTGGACTATTCATTGAGGTACACGGAACGCTTTTATCTTCCCACCAAAGTGGTACCTATTTATCTACTCACATGTACACGCTTTTGAACTGCTAGGTGACCAGGAGCTGGAGCAAGGAACGGGAACTCACCCGTTGCATGGTACTTGGGTCTCAAACCCCAACTGTCAGATTCCAGTTCACAAGCTCAGTGTCTTTAACCACTGAGCCATCGCACAACCTAGAATCCAGTACTGCAGGCATACTCTGTCCACAACCAGGTGTTCGATCCTGAAGGCTCAAGGTTGATTCAGTCTTCCACCCTTCTGAAGTTGGTAAAATGAGGACTCAGTTTGTTGGGGACGATATGCGGACATTGTAAGCCCCCCCAGAGAGTGTTGTAAAGCACTATGGAGTAATCTATTTCTAAGTGCTATTGCTATGGCTAAGTTGTAACCGCATATTTCTTTATCCAGCAGCAGATTCAGGAGACTGATAATAATCTCATAAAACAGCCCTATTAGTTATGACTTCACAACACTCTGGATGTTACTGGGAGCAGCTGTATCTTTAATATAGAATCATAAATCCCACCTATTTCTTTTTGCAACTGCTCCCTACTGGTGGCAGCTTCCAGAGGTCACCCACCAAACTTTTTTTTTTTGCTGTTCTCCAGGCTTAGTCATCAATCAATCAGAATAGAGCTGGAAGGGTCCTTAGAGGTCTTCTAGTCCAACCCCCTGCTATACCCAATGGTGGGATTCAAATAATTTAACACCTGGTTCGCCCACGGTCAGGTTGGCCGTCGTGGGAGGCATGTCCCATCCCCGTCCTCCAGCTCCGCCATACATGTGGGATGAGCCTCCCATGATGGCCAACCTGACCCTGGATGAACCGGTTATTAAATTACCCTACCCCACCCCACCCCACTCCACTAGCAAAGTGGATCCTGGGCAGTGGTGAAATGCTATCGGTTAGGGCCGGTTCACTTGAATCGGTAGAAAAAAATGTAAAAAAAAAAATCTGACGATCAGCTGAGCGGCACATGATCATCGGAACATTTTCTGTTTTTATTTTTTTAGCATTTTACTACCGGTATCATTTCAGACAAGTGTCTGTCCAATTTCTTCTTAAAAACCTTCAGTGATGGACCATCCACAATGTCTGAAGGCAAGATATTCCTTCACTGCTCTCACTTTAGGAAATTTCTCCTTAATTCCAAAATGATTAGCTTCCGCTCTTTCCTTAGTTCCAAGTAGCTTCTCTCCTTGATTAGTTTCCATTGTTTCTTGTCCTGCCTTCAGGTACTTTGGAGAATAGCTTGACTCTCTCCTCTTTGTGGTAGCCCCTGAAATACTGGAAGACCGCTTAGAGAGGGCTGTAAATCACTGTGAAGCAGTATATAAGTCTAAGTGCTATTGCTGTTACTCTCCCTTCCTTCCTTCCTTCCTTCCTTCCTTCCTTCCTTCCTTCCTTCCTTCCTTGGTGGCATAGTGGTTAGAATGCAGCATTGCAGGCTACTTCTGCCAACTGCCAGGAGTTCAATCCTGACCAATTCAAGGCTGACTCAATCTTCCATCCTTCTGAGGTTGGTAAAATGAAGACCCAGATTGTTGGGGGCAATATATTGACTCTATAAACCGCTTAGAGGGGGCTGTAAAGCACTGTGAAGCGGTATATAAATCTAAGTGCTATTGCTGTTGCCCTTCCTTCCTTCCTTCCTTCCTTCCTTCCTTCCTTCCTTCCTTCCTTCCTTCCTTTCCTTTCCTTCGTGGCATATGCAGCATTGCAGGCTACTTCTGCCAATTGCCAGGAGTTCAATCCTGACCAGCTCAAGACTGATTCGATCTTCCATCCTTCTGAGGTTGGTAAAATGAGGACCCAGATTGTAGGGGGCAATATGCTGGTTCTGTAAACCGCTTAGAGCAGGCTGCAAAGCACTATGAAGCGGTATATAAGTCTAAACGCTATTGCTATTGGTTCAAAAGGGATGAAGGCCCCTTAATTAGGGATTTTAAAGCAGAGGCTGAATGTCCAACTATTTAGGGTTTCTATAAGAGTAGATCTCCTTCAATTGCGGGTTGGTATAGATGACCTTTGAGATCTTGCAGATGTTTTTCATCACCTCATTTTTTTTTCCAGGTATTTCATCCTCCCTGAAATATCAAAGTGATACAAAGAAAATGGATGGATCCCCTACGGGGAACACCACGAAACACAGCCCATGAAAAATAAAGAAAAGAAAAAGAACAGCAAATCCTCACACCGTTTGATAAAAATAGAACATTTTCCGACAATTCCCTATAGAGGCAGAATGGGATCATTAGCACGGTGAAAATCAGAGAGAGTTTGCCTTGAAGATTAAATTGGGGGAAAGTTCAACTAAAAATTGGCACATAATATGATGGGGTAGTACAGGCTTCTTCTGGCTGTGTGTTATGGGAGCTGTAGTGCCAGCCAGGTTAGAGAAAGGAGAGCTCATTTCTATTCCTGTGTTGAAAGCAAACATGTCATTGAATGCTGAGTTTTCAATAAGAAAAATTAAAATATCAGGAATTGAAATGTCTCGGATGGACTTCTGGTCCCTACTCTGAATTTAGGAGGAAAGCAACCCAGAGACTTCTGACCAGGTGGCTCATATAAGTAAGTCAAGCTGCAATCTAACTATCATGTACATTTGCAATGCAAATTAAGCAGCACAATGCCTTAGTAAGCCCTATTAGTAAGGCCACATCTGGAATCCTGCATCCAGTTTTGGTCACCGCATTACAAAAAAAAGATGTTGAGACTTTGGGAGAAGTGCAAAGAAGAGCAACTAAGATGATTCAAGGCCTGGAGACTAAAACATGTGAAGAACGGTTGCAGGATATGGGCTTGGCTGGTCTAGAGAAAAGGAAGACTAGGGGGGACATGATAGCAGTATTCCAGTATTTGAGGGGCTGTCACGAAGAAGCGGGGGTCAACTTGTTTATCAAAGCACTTGAAGGCAGGACAAGAAACAATGGATGGAAACTAATCAACCAGAGAAGCAACCTGGAATTAAGGAGAAATTACCTAACGGTGAGAACAATTAACCAGTGGAGTGACTTGCCTTCAGAAATTGTGGATGTTTCATCACTGGTCTTTTTAAAGAAAAGACTGGACAATCACTTGTCTGAAAGGGTATAGGGTCGTGATGGCGAACCTATGGCATGGGTGCCACAGGTGGCACACGGAGTCATATTAGTGGGCATGCGAGTGTTGCCATAGCTCAGCTCCAGCACGAATGCATGTACTGGCCAGCTGATTTTTGGGTCTTTTGAGCCTACTGGAAGTTGGGAAATGGGCTGTTTCCGGCCTCCGGAGGGCCTCTGGGGGAGTGGGGAAGGCTGTTTTCACATGTGCAGGGGTTGGGGTTTATGCAGGCGACACACACATGCATGCACAGGGGTGCAGGTTGGTGCAGGAGGCTTTCTAGGCCCAAAATGGAGTGTGGGGGGCCTCGCGTGGTGCCCCTGTGCCCTGTTTGGCTTCCAGGTTGGTGCAGGAGACTTTCCAGGCCCAAAATGGGGTGCATGGGAGCCCGGGGTACATGTGAGCGAGGGCAGGGCGCATACATGGGGGGCACTCACATTACATTTTGGGCAGTGGTGAAATCCAAATTTTTTTACTACCAGTTCTGTGGGCATGGTTTTGTGGGCGTGGTGTGGCTTGGTGGGCATGGCAGGGGAAGGATGCTGCAAAATCTCCATTCCCACCCCACTCCTGGGGAAAGGATATTGTAAAATCTCCATTCCCACCCAATTCTGGGGCCAGCCAGAGGAGGTATTTGCCAGTTTGTTGGTTGGTTGGTTGGTTGGTTGGTTGGTTGGTTGGTTGGTTGGTTGGTTCGATTTATATGCCGCCCTTCTCCGGAGACTCAGGGCGGCTTACAATGCAATAGCTTCATACCTTTGTATATACCTGCTTAGTAGGGCTTTTGCCGCCCCCCCTCCAAGGTGTTCTTTTTTATACAAAGTCAGTTTATTGCCCCCACAATCCGGGTCCTCATTTTACCTACCTCGGAAGGATGGAAGGCTGAGTCAACCTTGAGCCTGGTGAGATTTGAACTTGCAGTAATTGCAGACAGCTGGTGCTATTTCACAGCACTTTAGTCTGCTGCGCCACCAAGGCTCTTGCAAGCTACTCCAAACTACTCAAAATTTCCGCTACCGATTCTCCAGAATCTGTCAGAAACTGCTGGATTTCACCCCTTAACCATCACTGATATAGGGTCTCCTCTTGAGCAGGGAGTTGGACTAGAAGACCTCCAAGATCCCTTCCAGCTCTGTTTTGACTGATTGATCGATCGATCAATCGATCGATTGATCGATCAATGCTTCCAAATGGAAATAATGATGAGTGACACAACAGCAAAAAAAGAAAGAAAGAAAGAAAGAAAGAAAGAAAGAAAGAAAGAAAGAAAGAAAGAAAGAAAGAAAGAAAGAAACCCAAGTCACAATTTGGTTCAAGGATACTGTCCGGTGCTACCTACATCCCTCAAGAAGATCCTGCTAGAATTTTTCACAAAATTAGTTAATAACCAAAGGCACATAATTGCAGTGGAAGAAGAAGAAAGACAAGCTGGCTTATTTAGAAATCAAAATATGTTACCATGATTTAAAGCAATATCCATTCTTCTTTTTACATGCCAGCTCCTTGAGCAGAATTCTACAGAAGCTCTAGACCTTTAATATCAGTGTATTTTATCTTCATTTTTAATATTTTCTCTCTCTCCCAAGTAGCAGATGTCTCTTTATTTTATGGACATTTCTGACTGCGGAACAGTATTTTGTTGGATAGCCCATCTCCCTTCTAAGCCCATTTATAAAAATCCAAATTAATTCCACTACCTCAAACCATGACAGGGAATTTGAAAGTTTAACATGGACGACGTCAAGGTATTTGTTTCTCTCAGTCCTGAATTAGATTCCATGCCTGGTCAACCATAGAACATGAGCAATTAATGAACACTAGGATGTCCACAATGGCTTCTTTGAATCTGTAATTAATATTTTTTTTAAAAAAAAAAATTCATTTAAAAAATTTTTAAAAAAGAAATCCCCAACTCTTGCAAGTTCACTAAATAGCATGAGCGAGACTGCACAACATTTGCAAGTTTGATGGTCTTGTGCATATGTCTCTATTTAAAAAAAAATGTTTTAATTTCTTTTAGTAGCCAAAGAATCACCGTTTAGATTAACAGAGTTGGAAGGGACCTTGTAGGTCATCTAGTCCAACCACCCACCCACCCAAGCAGGAGACCCTACACCATTTCTGAAAGATGAAAGTCCAATCTCTTCTTGAAAGCTTCCAGTAATAAAGCTCCCACAACTTCTGAAGGCAACTTCTATTCCATTGGTTGACTGCTCTCATTGTCAGAAAATTTCTCCTTATTTTCAGGTTGAATCTCTCCTGGATCAGTTTCCATCCATTATTCCTTGTCTGGCCTTCAGGTGCCTGACCCCCCACCCCCCACCCATCTCTGGGGTAGCCCCTCAAATATTGGAAGACTGCTGTTCTGTCTCCCTGGTCCTTGTCTGCACTAGACTAGCCAGGCCCAGTTCCTGTAACCATTCTTGATTTATTTTAGCCTCCAGTCCCCTAATCAACTCAGTTGCTTTTCTCTGCACTCTTTGTAGAGTCTCAACCTCTTTTTTATAGTGTAGTGATCAAAACTAGATGCAATATTCTAAGTGTGGTCTTACTAAGGCTTATAGAGCGGTATTAGTACCTTTCTATAAGAACCAACCCAAAGTTACACAGGAATATTGCAGAACTGTTTCAAAAAGGAATGGAGTGAATGAAAGCCTGTTTTAAGCTAAAATAGCAGATTTTGGGAATGGGATCTTCATTTGTTCTGATTTGAACTACGCAAGGCATCTGATTCAGTTCCCAAAAGATGCTTAAGAAGTTGTAGGGAAAGTCAGTGGTGGAAATGTAGCATTTCCCCACGATTCTTCAAAGCGGCCATTCCCGTTTGAAGGAACATACAAGAGCTGAAAATGGCAGAAAAAGACACAGCTGCTTTACAGAGTCCTAGTTCCAGTGGTCTGTTCAAAGTCTGTCTGCTCTCAGATAACTTTTATTGTGGTCCGCCAACAGCCTGCGGAGCTGGCAGCAGAGTCGGACAGCAATGAGGCTGAGGAAGAACATGGGCCAATCCTGGAGGCTGGAGAAGGCCCAGATGAGGGCTCTGCATCAGAGGCAGAGATGGGGCCAGGGCCATCAGGGAGTGAGGTACAGACTCCGGAGCCTCCAGGGACTGATAAGAGTGAAGCAGAGGAACAGGAGGAGCCTGTTCCTAATGCACGCATGAGAAGAGCTGCCAGAAGGCAAGAGCAGCTCAAGCAAAGAGGACAACTCGGGAGTAGGACCAAGAGATGATTGGCCCCTCCCATAAGGTTTAAAACAGACCAGCAATGGAGTTCGGGCTTTGCCGGAAAACAACGTTGGTAGCTTCGTCTTCTTCTTTGTCTACGTCTTGCATTTATTTTTGTATCTGTGACTTCTGAACATTTGCCAAGAAAGGTCTTTGGCAGTTTGCCTAATTGGATCAAGGTTTGTGATAGGACTGAAGAATTTGTGTTGGGAGGAATTTGCTTTAATTTAGTTGAATGACGCTGGGAATGAAGTAATTCTCAGCTGTTCCCATAAAGTTTGTTTTTTCACTGACTGATTTTCCTACTACTTACTTGGGCCTGGGTCACATCAACTTTTTTGAAGTATTTCTCTTGCACAGCCAGACTAGATACTGTATAGAATAGAATAGAATAGAATAGAATAGAATAGAATAGAATAGAATAGAATAGAATAGAATAGAATAGAATAGAATAGAATAGAATAGAATAATGGAATGGATAGGATAGGATAGGATAGGATAGGATAGGATAGGATAGGATAGGATAGGATAGAAAACATGGAGTGGAACAGAACAGAACAGAACAGAACAGAACAGAACAGAACAGAACAGAATAGAAAATATGGAATGGAATGGAATGGAATGGAATGGAATGGAATGGAATGGAATGGGGAAGGGAAGGGAAGGGAAGGGAAGGGAAGGGAAGGGAAGGGAAGGGAAGGGAAGGGAAGGGAAGGGAATGAATGGAGTGGCAACTGATTCATATTTATGGTGGTTGCAATGTCCCAGGGTCACATGATCCCTTTTTGTGACCTTCTGACAAGCCAAGTCAACGGGGAAAGCCGGATTCACTTAAAAACAGGGTTACTAACTTAATAACAGCAATGATTCACTTAACACCTGTGGCAAAAAAGTCATCAAATGGGAGAAAACGTTTCACTTCGCTGCCCCCAAAAGTCCTTTTTCAGGAGGCAACTAGACTTCCTTGGGTTTTTTTTTCTCTTGAAGACATTTTGCTTCTCATCCTAGAAGCTTCTTCAGTTCTGACAGGATCCTGTCAGAACTGAAAAAGCTTCTTGGATGAGAAGTGAAACGTCGTCAAAAGAAAAAACCCCCCACAGAAGTTCAGTTGCCTCTTGAAAAAAAGAACCTTTGGGATAACCATGACCTGGATGACCGAGAATCTCTACCTTTAGTTTCACTTCGCCACATACAATTTGGGCTCCGTTATCGTCATAAGTCAAGGACTGCCTTTATTCCCCGAGCAGAACTTCGAAAGAGAATCACAGGAGGAAAAAAACGACCATTGTGACAGTTTACGCTGAAACGCTTTGTGTATATATATCCGATGCGTTTGTTAGTTTTTTGAAAAAATAGCCTTAAAAACATTAAGCACATCGTATATTTTCAGCGCTGGCCATTTGATGCCCGAGGTCTGTCATTTTAGCCCAGTCAAACATTCAGATGTGAGGAAATGGCACTGACTGCCCGTTAAATTCAGCCCATAAATAAGAGCTGAGGCCGCTCTGTTTAAAAAGTAAAGAACGCCATGTTTAATTTACAGCTGAAAAGTGAGATGCAATTAATCAAGATAAGGTAGGGGGAGAATACTCCAATCTCTCCCTCCCCCCATGCCCGAAATAAATCTCAAAGCTTCTCCCTCCGTCCTTAATAATGGATGTTGCACTATTATGGTTATTAATACCCCCGTAGGTTAATATTTATTTCTCTCCTAGTGTTTGATCAATGAAATCTCGGCCCACAGTTTTACATGAATTAGGTGGTTTTCTGGCAGGGAAATTCATCTTTATTTTTATGGTGTCAAGCAAACAGGGAGAATTACAACCAGAGCTGTCATCTGGGGGGCTGGGGGGGGAGGGCGAAAATGTCATCTGAAGCTAAAGAAAGGATTCCTGATCCTTGGCAGATCTTGGTTTCAGGATCCTGAAGGATCACCAAGGATGTTTTATGGTGAGGAGGCTAAGATTTAGCCTGTCTGAGGGCCACAAAATGGTCTCTGAATGACAGCCCAGGAGCAGGGGTGAAATGCTACAGGTTCGCCCGGACTGGTAGTTTAAAAATGCTACCAGTTCTGTTATATACCATATAAGGAAGTAAGGAAGTGAGCTGCAGGCTTCTCTCAGGTCCTCCAAATAGGCGGGAAAATACTTGAATCTCATTGGATGAGCCGTCTGGCAGCCCTCTATAAAAGGGGACACTGCCAGACAAGCAGGTTGTTGGGTTGTACTGGTCTACTATTAAAGAGCTAAGTGTGTTTTCAAGTGTGACTTGGTAAGGTCACACTTGAAAAAGCCAATGCAATCCTAAATTGCATTAACAGAAGGATACACTCAGGATCAAGCGAGGTACTAATACCACTCTATAAAGCCTTAGTAAGACCACACCTAGAGTACTGCATCCAGTTCTGGTCACAACAATACAAAAATGATGTTGTGGCTCTACTGCAGAGAGGAGCAACGAAGATGATTAGGGGACTGAAGGCTAAACATATGAAGAACGGTTGCAGGAACTGGGCATGGCTAGTCTAGTGAAGAGAAGTACTAGGGGTGACATGATAGCAGTCAATATATTTATTTATTTATTTATTTATTTGTTTAGATTTGTATACCGCCCTTCTCCTTGCGGACTCAGGGCGGTGAACAGCCAAATAAAAATAGTACACAAAAGTTAAACAATTTCTTTAAAAAAAAGCATATAACTTTGGCTAAAAATTAAAACCATTAACCATTAAATATTTAAAATACCCAACCCTATAATACAGATCTTAAAAATTCAGCGGGGTCAGGCTAGACCAGCAAGCTGAAAGAGATGAGTTTTCAGGGCCCGACGAAAAGTCTGGAGGTCAGCAATTGTTCTCAGTTTTGGAGGAAGATCGTTCCAGAGGGTAGGGGCTGCCACAGAGAAGGTCCTCCCCCTGGGGGTTGCCAGCTGGCATTGTCTGGCTGACGACACCCTGAGGAGACCCTCTCTGTGGGAACGCACCGGCTGGTGGGAGGCTATTGGCGGCAGAAGGCGGTCCCGTAAGTACCCTGGTCCTAAGCCATGGAGCGCTTTAAAGGTGGTCACCAACACCTTGAAACGCACCCGGAAGTCCACCGGTAGCCAATGCAGCTCGCGCAGGAGAGGTGTCACATGGGAGTGTCCCATCGCTCCCATAATCCCCCGCGCGGCCGCATTCTGCACTAGTTGGAGCCTCCGGGTGCACCCCAAGGGGAGCCCCATGTAGAGAGCATTGCAGTAGTCCAGGCGAGAGGTGACGAGTGCCTGAGTGACTGTGCGTAGGGAGTCCCAATCTAGAAAGGGCCGCAACTGGCGTATCAGGCGAACCTGATAGAAAGCTCCCCTGGCCACAGCTGTCGTGTGATCTTCCAAAGACAGCCATGGGTTCAGGAGGATGCCCAAGTTGCGCACCCTTTCCGTGGGGGCCAATGATTCGCCCCCAATAACCAGTGATGGTGTCAGCTGGCTATATCGGGACGCCGGCAGCCACAGCCACTCGGACTTGGAGGGGTTGAGTCGAAGCCTGTTTCTCCCCATCCAGGCCCGCACGGCTTCAAGGCACTGGGACATCACTTCCACGGCATCGTTGGGGTGGTCTGGGGTGGAAATGTACAGCTGCGTATCATCAGCGTACTGATGGAACTCCACCCCAAAACCACGGATGATCTCACCCAGCGGCTTTACATAAATGTTGAACAGGAGGTGCGAGAGGACCAATCCCTGCGACACCCCACACACTAGGCACCTCGGGGTCGACCGCTGCCCCCCTGTCAACACAGATTGCGACCGGTCGGAGAGGTAGGAGGAGAACCACCGTAAAACGGTGCCTCCCACCCCCAGTCCCTCCAACCGGCGCAACATGATACCATGATCAATGGTATCAAAAGCCGCTGAGAGGTCTAATAACACCAGGATAGAAGAATAACCCCTACCCCGGGCCCATGAGGGGCTACCACAAAAAAGAGGGGGACAACCTATTCTACAAAAGGCAGGATAAGAAGTAACAGATGGGAATGCATCAGAGATCCAATTTAAGAATTAAGTTGGATCTCTGATGCTCTGATTCTAAAATTAATTTAGAATTAAGGAGGCATTTTGCTGGTTAAGGAATTCTGGGAATTGAAGTCCACAAGTCTTAAAGCTGCTAAGGTTGGAGACCCCTGTACTATAGGGAAGTTCAGGGACAACCCTTTCCTAGCCCAAATGTGCGATTTTGCCTTACACAACAATGGAAAATGGTCGATTGACAGTAAACGTAGATCTTTGTTATTCTGAGTTGAACACATTTGAGTTCAGAATGTGTAATTTTGTTTTCAGCAACGAGCTGTATTAGCCCTTAATCATTGGTATTGGCTTAGGTAGCACCATATTATCTAAAGATCGCTTCAACGGAGTGGGAGGGAAACATTTCCCACATCTTGATTCTCCTACTTTTGGATTACCACCTCCGAATGACATAAATAGGGGGTTTAGATTAGCCAATTGATGATATCTGGCAGACCTACCCAAGTAGGGCAGGGATTCCCAAGATGGAGTCAAGCTATTCTCCAAAGCACCTGAGGGCAGGACAAAAAAGCTATAGATGGAAACTAATCAAGGAGAGAAGCAACTTAGAAGGAAGAAGAAATTTCCTGACGTTTAGAACAATGAGTCAGTGGAACAATTTCTCTCCAGCAGTTGTAAATGCTCCAACATTGGAAGTTTTTAAGAAAAGGGGTCAACTTGGGAGTAAGGCCAGACGTTGAATGGCCCCTCCCAGAGGAAATAAACGAGAGCGAAAGGGGAGTGGAGTTTGTTCACTAATTGGTTCGTGACTCTCCGAGACTCCTGGCCAAGTTCGACAGATATCGGCTTGTCAGCTCTCCAAGCCAGATAAGGTTTGTGAAGGTGAATCCTCCCGTGAAAGACTTTGCCAGTTGTGAATGAGCAGAATTCACAGGAAATTAATAAAAGGGGTTTTGGTCGAGACAAGGAGTTTGTTTCATGCCCTTGGGAGGCCTTAGTCAGGACAGTTTGTCTCCTACCCAAACAAACCTCTATTACGATGGAGCAGCTTCGTGCGGAGAATGCTCGGCTCACTCAACAGGTGGCTTTGCTTGCAGCCCAAGTGGCTCACCTCCAAGCTCACACTGCTCCACCTCCCCAGAGGAAATGCCCGGTGGCGGTGCCTGATAAGTTCAATGGCAACCAAGCCATGTTTCCAGCTTTCTTGGGACAATGCCAGCTCTTTATCAGCCTGAGAGCTGAAGACTTCCCCACTGACTGGGATAAAGTGGGTTTTATGATTAGCCTTCTCTCCGGCTCTGCGGCTCGCTGTGCCACGCCCCTGCTGGTCCAGGCTAGTCCTTTGTTGGATGATTTCAGGGGGTTTTGCGACCACCTCAGGCTAATGTATGGGGACCCCATCAAGACGCAGACCGCTACCCAACATCTGAAGACCCTGAAGCAGGGCCGGTAACCGCTGCAGGAATATATCAGCGAGTTTCGGCTGCTTAGCCAGGATTCAGCCTGGAACGAAGCTGCCCTTATGGACACATTCCAGGATGGGTTGTCAGAGGAAGTGAAGGATGAACTGGTCCAGGTCAATATTCCACCGATCCTCAATGCCTGGTTGCAGACACAAGGAAGTCGCCATGCCTCCCAGGAGACCCGGGTGGTCCCAGTTATGCACGAGACCCTGCAGAAGGAGCCCATGAAATTAGGTGCAGCCAGACCCCATCTGTTGGTGGCTGAGAAAAACAGACGGCGCTCAGAGGGGTTGTGTTTGTATTGCGGTGAACCTGGGCACATGGTCGCCTCTTGCCCCAAGAAGCGACGAGGGGCATTGGCCCCTGGGCCTGCCCCACAACCACAGAAAACCGTGTTGGAAAACACCCTGAGCACAACCTAGGGGAGACCCTGGGTTTGGCATGCACCAACACCGAGTCATGCCCAGCGGACATGGATCCCTGGCACCCACTCACCCACTCCCAGCACTTGATCCTGGCAGCATGAGTATTCCTGTCCAGTAGTCTATAGGGGATTCCGGCACATGCCCTGGTTGACTACAGAGCCACAACAAACTTTTTTTAAATTTTTTTTTTAAACAAAACATAAAACAAATCCATCATCCATTGCAATTGCAAACAGTGTGTTGGTCGGTTACAAATCTTTTGTGCTTCATCCCCACATTCAGAATTTACTAATTATCTAATTTCTCATATTGTCAAACAGATCAACATCCTCATTTATCATTTATTTAACTATGGCTTTATCGCTTCATAAAAATTATTTTCAAATATTGTATTTATAACATTCATTTCATATATCATATTTCATTTCCATGTTTTATTATCTAGCCACTGATAAAATAAATCCCATATCTTATAAATACTGTTTATCTTCTTGTTCTCTAATTTCAAATGTCAATTTACTCATTTCGGCACATTCCATAATTTTCTTAATAACTTCATCTTGCGTTGGTATTTTCTCATTTTTCCAGTTTTTAGCAAACACGATTCTAGCTGCTGTTAAGACGTTCACAATCAAATATCTCAATTCTCTATTGTATATTTCTGGCACAATCCCTAATAAAAAAATCTCTGGCTTAAAGTCTATGTGTTCTTTTGTCATTTTTTCCAACCATGTGTGGATTTTAGTCCGAGCCACAACGAACTTTATGGATGTGGCATTTGCAGCCAAATACGCAGCCCCACATTGTCCGGTGGATCCACCTATGCTCATGGAAACCATTGATGGCAGGATGCTTCTATTTTGGCTTATTAAGGCCGCCACGCAACCCTTGCCCCTGACCATTGGCTCTTATGAGGAAGCCATCCAGTTTTATATTACCTCTGGCCTGTATTTCCCTGTGGTCTTGGGCATGGCTTGGCTCCGGATGCATGAGCCTCAAATCTACTGGTCCCAGAATGTCAACACTTTCCTGAGATTGCAATGCATGGACCACACTGCCAAGTCTGTGCAGGCCAGTTGCTGAGTCCACCCAGGATGTCATTGCCTTCCGACCTAGTAGACTTCGCCAGTGTCTTCAGAGAGCAAGAGGCGGACCAACTGCCCCTGCACCAGCCATACGACTGCCCCATTGATTTGATTCCAGGTGCGCAGCTCCCAGTGGAGTGTTTGTACTCGATGTCAGACACTGAGTTGGCCACCGTCTTCCAACGTTTTATGAACAACATCTTCCAGGATGTCTTACAGACCTCTTAGGAATGGGGTGAGGTCAACAGTAGACAATTTAAGGTTAAAGTTTTGGAGGTTTGGGGAAGAAATCACAGAGTCAGGTAGTGCATTCCAGGCACTGACCACTCGGTTGCTGAAGTCATATTTTCTGCAATCAAGTTTGGAATGATTTACCTTAAGTTTGTATCTATTGTGTGCTCATGTATTATTGCGGTTGAAGCTGAAGTAGCCATTGACAGGTAGGATGTTGTAGCAGATAATTTTGTGTACTACGTTTAGGTCAGACCGAAGCAGGGGTGGGTTCTAAATTTTTTTACTACCGGTTCTGTGGGCGTGGCTTATTTTGTGGGTGTGGTTTGATGGTCATGTGACAAACAATTCTTTAGGATTTTGCAGAGGTACTGGTCTACCAGGTTTTAACTGCTTTCAGAGCCGTACCAGTCTACCCATTTGTTTTTGGAGTGCCCTGGTCTACCACTACACTGCCTTTTACCGCTGATCAGCTGTAGGGCGGCCCTTTGAAGCCTGCGGCAAGTATTTAAACAGTTTTTTGCCACTCTGCCACCACCGAGAGCATCAGAAACTGCTTTCAGGCAGCTTGGCCTCAATTGCCAATCTACCATCACCGAGCGGTTTACAAGGAGCGGATCGGTTCTAGCTGATCAGTTGGGAGGCTTCTTGGCTTCTCAATTTAAAACAATGGTGTCTTTTTTCTCTCTCTCTCTTCTTTGTCAAGTAAGCCCTGATTTTTTTTCCTTCTAGCCGATCAGCTGGGACTCGGGAGGCAGCAAATAGATTGGGGGCGGGGCCAGGTGGTATTTACTGGTTCTCCAAACTACTCAAAATTTCCACCACCGGTTCACAAGAACCGGGGAGAACCGGTAGCAACCCACCACTGGACCAAAGGCAGTGTAGTTCTAAATTGTCCAATCCCAAAATTTCAAGCCTGGTGGCATAAGGTATTCTGTTGTGAGCAACAGAATACCTTACGTATTCCTTGTGTGTCCAATCACACTTGGCCAATAAAGAATTCCATATTCTACCCCCATTGTCACGTGATCAAAATTCAGATGCTTGGGCAACTGGCATGTAGTTATAATGGTTGCAGAGTCCTGGGGTCATGTGATCACCTTTTGTAATCTTCTGACAAACATAGTCAATGGAGAAGCCAGGTTCCCTTAACAACCATGGTATTAACTTAAGAACCACAAGGAGCCTTGGTGGCACAGCGGACTAAAGTGTTGTTAATTAGCACTTAGCTGCCAGCTGCTTGCAATGACTGTGAATTCAAATCTCACCAGGCTCAAGGTTGACTCAGCCTTCCATCCTTCCGAGGTAGGTAAAATGAGGACCCGGATTGTGGGAGCAATAAACTGACTTTGTATAAAAAAGAACACCGCTTGGGGGGATGGGGGCGAAAGCCCTACTAAGCAGGTATATACAAAAGTATGAAGGCTATTGCTTAACGCATTGTAAGCTGCCCTGAGTCTCCAGAGAAAGGTGGCATATAAATTGAACCAATAAATAAATAAATAAATAAATAAATAATCTAGGAACTATGGCAAGAAAGGTTGTAAAAATAGAACAAAACTCATTTAACAACTGTCTCGCTTAACAACAGAACTTTTGGGCTCAGTTTTGGTCATACGTCAAGGACTACCTGTACTTAGGTTGAAGAAGCTTATTCCTACCCTTGGTCTATGATTCAAGAGAAAGTCCTCCTGGCTAATGAGCCCTTGGGGGTTTCTTTCATAGCTCAGATTTCCTGAACCTTCACCTGAAGCCTAGCGCGTATGGGAGAACGTGTTTTTCGGCCCCTTCAATCATCTTTGTCACTCAGGGGTGACTTAATTTCCTGGTTCCTTTGCTAGGGCTTCCTCTGGTCCAACCACTTCCTAAAACTTTCTGATTGCTGGTCGAGTTTCCTGCTTGAGCTTAACCTTCAGCTCAAAGCATAGCTTCCTGTCACCTAACCACCAACTCTAGACTTTCGGTCTGTTCCCAGCAAGGTTCTTTCAAACCACATTCTTCGTAAACAAGTCAACCAATCAACCGTCCCCTTACCAACCGATCTAACAGTCAGTTTCCAGCTGATGCTTTCCAACTCCGAAAACAAAAACCCATTTTTGTTTTGTGATCAGGGTCTGTGACCAATCACGTGGGTCTCTCGTCGCTTGTCTTCGAGCTGTCGCTCAAGAATGGAGGTTATATTTTATTATCTCCTGACCAGTGGTGGGTTACTCCTGGTTCTGTCCGGTTTTATAGAACTGGTAGTAATGACGGTGCCTATTCGTTGCTTTCAATTTCTTACTGAATTTTACCTTTACCCTTTTTCCTTTCGGTTTATCCACTCATACCACCTATTCCATACCTTGAAAAATTTTGAGTCTTCCTTGTCTTTTGGTTTCAGTGTTAATTTATCCATTTTTGCACATGTATAAATTTTTTGAATTACTTGCTGCTCTGTTGGCACTTGATCTGTTTTCCAAAATTGTACTAATGCCAATCTGGCCACCGTAATTATATGTAATATTAGGTATTTTATTTCTTTTCTAATATTTTCTTTAATCATACCTAATAAAAAAATTTCTAATTCTATTTCTTCTGCCGTTATTTCTGATATCCAAATTTTTATTTTCGTCCAGTATTTCTTGATTCTTGGGCAAAGCCACCAGACATGAAAGAATGTAATAAGTCACTGTCTATATACATATATATAAAGATTTATACATGTTTAGTTTGTATGCTGTGATTTGTATTGTCTTATGTAATTTTATGATTATGAATACTTTGTACAGTTTTTATCTTTTAACTTCAATAAAGTTTGTTTTTTTAAAAAAAGAACTGGTAGTAAAAGTGGAGGGAGGATTCGCCCACCCGCCACAATGTCATCATGGGTAATCTATGCATGCACCCCTGCTCCTGAGGTATCCAGAGTGGTGAACTACAATGAGGGAGAAATGACGAAAGATGCATTAAGGAGATCTCGATGCCATCGTGACACAAGTAGAGGAAGGTGAACCTGCATCACAGCTTCACAACATCTGTAGCCTCTTGTTTCTCTTGTTGGAGGTGTCTGCAAAATACGGTTGAAAAATTTCAAGATGGCAGCTGCTTGGGACAGACATAAAAAGCAGACAGAGCTTTTGTCGTACCCTGGTGACTTCTATCTGAACTTACTTTCAGCATAAGAGTTAGTTTGATAGAGTGGTTAAGGCACCAGTCTAGAAACTAGGAGACAGTGAGTTCTAGTCCTGCCTTTGTCATGGAAGTCAACTGGGTGACTTTGGGCCAATCACCAGAAGATTGTGAGTTCTAGTCAAGCCTTAGGCATGAAAGCCAACTGGGTAACTTTGAGCAAATAACCAGGAGACAGTGAGATCTAGTTCCACCTTAGGCATGAAAGCCAACAGAATGACTTAGGGCCAGTCTCTAGGAGATTTCCTTCTTTCCTGTCTCCCTCTGTCTTCTATTTCTCCTTCCTTCCTTCCTTCCTTCCTTCCTTCCTTCCTTCCCATTTACATGTCTCTCCTTCACCCACCCACCTACTCACTCTCTCTCTCTCTCTCTCTCTCTCCACATATGCTTAGGCATAATTGCTAAGACTTAATGAAGAAGAATGATGGACAGACAATGTTCTATACTATCAAGTTTACAAAGGTACACTGAAATGACTAAGATTTTCTGATGCATTTGTCCCTCTAACTATGTTTATTTGCCTTTTCCTCTCACATTTTACAACTTTCCAGGCAAAGGAATGTACTGAGTACAGAATGGAGAGAAACCCACGGGCACCTAATTCAAAGCTTTCACACTTCATTTTAAAGAAATTACAAATTTTAAAGACGTTGCAAGCGTGAGATGCTTCCATAAAGATATTTCATAGAATCTAAGGATTATTGGTGTACTAAAAAAAAAAAACCCTCTCAAATTCAACCCCCTGTTAGGTATAAGATTGCCAAGAAATACATGCTAGACAGAAAGAATAGAACAGAGAATAATAAGGTTGGAAGGGAATTTGGAGGTCATCTAGTCCAACCCCCTTCTCAAGCAGGAAACCCTATACCATTTCAGACAAATGGTTGTCCAATCTCTTCTTTAAAGCCTCCAGTGTTGGAGAACCCACAAATTCCGGGGGAAACTTGTTCCACTGATTAACTCTCCTCACTGTCAGAAAATTTCTTCTTAGTTCTAGGTTGCTTCTCTCCTTGATTAATTTCCACCCATTGCTTCTTGTCCTGCCCTCGGGTGCTATGGAGAATAATCAATGCCCTCTTTCTTGTGGCAGCCTCTCAGATCTGTCAAGAATGGTATAAGGTCTGCTTCCATGGTGGGATTCAAATTTTTTTACTACTGGTTCTGTGGGCGTGGCTTGGTGGGTGTGGCGTGGCGTGGCTTGGTGGATGCGGCTTGGGCATGGCAGGAGAAGGATACTGCAAAATCCCCATTCCCTCCCAATCAGCTGGGACTCGGGAGACAGAGAATAGATGGGGGCGGGGCCAGTCAAAGGTTTTATTTACCAGTTCTCCGAACTACTCAAAATTTCCACTACCGGTTTGCCAGAACTGGTCAGAACCTGCTAAATACCACCTCTGGTCTGGTTGGGTGGGGATGCTAGACTAGATGACCTACAACTATGATGACGAACCTATGGCACGCATGCCTGAAGTGGCACAGAGAATCATCTCTCCAGCATGTGAAGCATCGCCTGTTACTCTTCCGGGTTCCGGTGCGCCAGCCAGCTGGTCTTTGCGCAGCAATGTGCTCCAGAAATCAGAAAACCAGGTGGCCAGTGTGCATGCATGTGCCAAAACTGGAAGATCATCTTCCATGCATGCATGCATGCGCACCAGATGGCTGCTGCTCCAGTTTTCGGCATGCATTTTTGCACATGCGCACTCTCCCATTTTGGCATTCAGTGCCAAAAAGTTCCCCAACACTGACCTACAAGGTCCCTTCTAGCTCTGTTAATCTGTATAAAGACATTGGAAGACTGCTATCCTATCATTGTTGGCCCTTCTCTTTCTTAGGCTAGGCATAGCTCACTCCCTCAAATGTTCATTGTGTGCTTTAGCCTCCGGTCCCCTAATCATCTTCGTTGCTCTTGTCTGCACTCTTAATATCTTCTTTGTATCCCATTGTCCAGAACTGGACATAATACTTCAAGCCCTGTATGGTCTCATCAATGCCGTATAAATTTATATCGCTAGATGACCATCTACTTGAAGACATTCTACAGAAGGTGATTCTCCACACTTACAGCTTCAGTGGTGACACTGTCAAGCTGTGGTTGCTACAGAAATGTTTTTCTACATTTAATTGGAATCTGACTCCTTGAAAATTAAGATTTCTGTTTCACCTCTTGCCCTCTTGAATGATGAGGAACAGGTTTTGACCTATTCTATGTGACACCTTTAAGACATAAGAAGAAGGCCATCGCCCCTGAAGGAAATGAAGCTTGATGTCATTAATGAGGACACAGAAATAGCCCCCAAAACAGAGAGAAAAAGGCAAAATGGCTGTTGGCTGAAAATTGCCACAGCAAAGTGGAAAGAAAAGAAAAAAGTAACACAATCAGAGGAAAGTTGGCCCTGCTAGAACTGAAGAAGATGGAATAGGCAATTATTTTTTAAAAAAATACAGAAATCAGGGGAAATTGTTTTTAAAAATGGGTAGAATAAAAGACAAGGAAGACCAAATGTGCCATGGAGCAGTGGGAGTCTCCAAACTTGGCAACTTTAAGACTTGTAAACTTCAATTCCCAGAATTCCTCAGCCATGCTGACTGGGGAATTCTGGCAGTTGAAGTCCATACATCTTAAAGTTGCCAAGTCTGAGAAATGGTGAACTAGAGAAACAAGATGAAGAGAGGATGCAAAACTTCACAGAATTGCAATAAAAACTTCTCCAAACAAAAATTTAACCCCTCCATCTGAAGGAGGGGGCTACCCCTCAGAACTTCAGAAACAGGTCCTAAGAACTTTTGGGGAGGGGACCTTTGTAACTTTGAATGATTGCTGAGTGATCAGTTGCAAGTGAAGGACTACTCTTCTTCTCAATGAGATTTGTCCTTCAGACATTCATTACTGGTTTGGCCCCAAGCCCGAGGACACCTCCCCTTGCTGAGACTTGGTGGTGTTTCAGCCTTCCTGTGTCACTGATGTTCAGGAGAGGTGTCCAACAGAGGTGGGTTTCAGCAGGTTCTGACCAGTTCTAGGAAACCAGTAGTGGAAATTTTGAGGAGTTCGGAGAACCGGTAAATACCACCTTTGACTGGCCCCGCCCCATCTATTCTCTGCCTCCCGAGTCCCAGCTGATTGGGAGGAAACAGGGATTTTGCAATAGCCTCCTCCTGGAGTGGGGAGGGAACGGAGATTTTATAGTATCCTTCCTCTGGAGTAGGATGGGAATGGAGATTTTATAGTATCCTTCCCTTGCCATGCCCACCAAGTCACACCCACCAAGCCAAGCCCACAAAACCAGTAGTAAAAAAATTTGAATCCTATCACTGGTGTCCAACTTTGGGAGCTTTAAGACTTGGGGACGTCAACTCCCAGAATTCCTTGGCCAGAATTCTAGGCCTTGAAGTCCACAAGACTTAAAGTTACGAAGGTTGGATATCCCTGGTCTTCAAGCTTTCAAGCTTTCAAGCCTCAGTGTCTCTTACGCATCTAGAGACCCATTTTAATAGTCAACTCACAGCTTCACCAAAGACAGCGAGACGTAGCTACATTTTCCCATCTTATATAGCCTGGAGACATTTTTTTTTCCCCTCACGGTTTTCACATTGATTCCACATTTCCTAAATCACATATAGTTTTCCTCAAAAGCCAAACTCTGCTGTCTCTCGACAACCTTCTTCAAAAAAAAAAGAAAGAAAGAAAGAAAGAAAAGAAAAGAAAAGAAAATAAAATATTCTGCAGCTGTGGAAAATAAAATAAAATAAATCCCTTGAAATATCCCCCCCCCCTTCCCCACTGCGCGTTTGATTGAAAGCAGACTTTCCAAAAATCTCCAAGGGTTGGCTTTTATAAGGAATGTGGATTTAAACGAGGGGAGGGGGCGTGCAAATAAATCTTTCCATTTCCTACAAAATGAATTCCCAACTCTTCCCGTATCACTTTGACAGGCGAGCATCGATGTGACTTGTCAGCGTAGAAATTTTAATTCAGGCGATACCCTCACCCATCCCTCCTTCCCTTTCAATTCCAACGGAGGCTGCCCCACACGCTTCCCTGTTTAGACTAGATCCAGATTGATTCCATTCTAAGAAAAAGCCGAGCTTCACTTCCGGGCTTCAGTAGACAGGTTGCAAATCATCAGTTGCCCTTCATTACCAAGAGTTGGATTTTGCTCGTTTTTTTTGTTTTGTTTCGTTTTTTCATTTTATTTTTATTTCTCATAAACACATTTACATGTACAGTTATTTATCCATCATTTTTCATTCATCTTATCTTTTAACTTTCATTTTTCATTTTTACTTTTTCGGGGCTGCTCTTTTACCATTTACCTTTACTCCAACCTTTCTTCTTCTCCTCCCCTTCTCTTCCTTCTTCTTTCTCCTCCTACTTTCTTCCTTCTTCCTCTCCTTCTCTTTCCTACGTCCATTTCCCTTCCCCCACTCCCCTCTTCTTCCCCCCTTCTAACCTTCTCTTCTGCTCCGCTTTCCCCTCCCTTTTCTTCCTCTCCTTTTCCCTTTCTTCTTTCTCTCCCTCTCCTCTCCTCTCTTCTCCCTTCCTCTCTCTCTACTCCTTCTCCTCTCTCTTCTTGTTTCCCTTTCCAGTTCAATCTAAAGTGGTATTCGAGCAGCCCCGATTTTCTATTTATCTTTATTCTCATTTCAATTTCTTATTTAATTAATATTTATTTTTATTTCATCGTTTATGTACTTTTTTTATAATATCTCACTTTGGATTTTGGAAGGGAGGGAAATCGCCTTGGGCAGAAATTGGAGAGGTGGTAGGATGAATGGAACCTTCAACCAATTTTGCACCTGGCAAATTTGGAATGATGTATTCTCAAGGATGATTAGTTCTCTGAAGGCCAGAGTAAAATCAGAAATAATGGTCTGCTGTAACAGAACAGAATAACAGAGTTGGAAGGGACCTTGGAGGTCTTCTAGTCCAACCCCATGCTCAAGCAGGAAACCCTATACTAGTGATGGCGAACCTTTTCATCACCGAGTGCCGAAAAGGGAGCAGGCCAGTGGTGGATTGCCCCCGGTTCGGACCGATGGTGGATTGCCCCCGGCTCTGCCCACCCACCCCGACATCATCAAAACACTTCAGCACTTGCACAGAAGAGTATGCACACACGAGCAAAGCAAACACACAATGTGGCCCTGTATTGTTGTTGCTGTTTTGAGCGGGAGATTCAAACTCAGGGGATGTTTCTGATTGGTTGGCAGCCAGCACCGAAGTGTATATAAGGAGTGCTGCTGCCTGTGTATTTTGCTGAAGTCTCACCATGTAATAAAGAGCTGTTGTCACTATCCTGCCTGTGCTGCTCGTTATTGCCCAGCCACTTCATTTGGCGACGAAGGTGGGATAGCACACAGGAGGATAACAAAAACAGCAACAACATAACAGGCCCCATTGCGAACCGATAGTAAAGATAAGTAGAACCCACTCCTGGAGCAGGCGCACACGCGCAATTGTCGGGGCTGCAACTCGGAAGAGGAGCTGCCCAGGGTCCATGCGTATACCTGAAAATGAACTTCTGGATTCAGCTACTGGACTTCCGGTTTCAGCCATCTACTCTTCCGGGTTTCTGATCCGCATGCAACGATCAGCTGGCCAGCGTGCGTGCTCACGCTGGAAAACGGAAGATGAGCTTTTCTCATTTCTGGCACTGCCGCATGCAAAAAGGCCAGCTGATCATTGTGCGTGCATGCACGCCAGAACCCCAGAAGAGGAACTGGTGATGCAGTGCGTGCCAGGCACCATTTCAGGCACAAATGCTATAGGTTCGCCATCACGGCTCTGTACCATTCTGGAAAAAAATGCCCACTATCTTCTTGAAAATCAATATGTACAAGGTTTCTCTCATGTCTGCAGTAACCATTCACAAGAACTTGCCCCCCCCCCCATCTCCATCCCTGCATCTCTATCCCTGCATCTCCAAAGGAACAGAGGATCTTGGCTCCGTTCCTTTGTAAGGAGACTTTTCCCAGGGTTGAGGCAAGAAGCTGGCGAGAGCCATCGTTAATGTCTCTGCTGAACTGGAACTACGTATATCCCCTTCAACCAAGAGACACTGAAAGAGTTTCCCCTCCCTGGGGTCGATCTTAATGCTGAACCAGACCTGAGTTGGGAGCCACGTCCCTAGGGAATGCTTCATACTTGCAGTCCTCTCTGTCCCTCCTCCAGGTGGCTCAGATCTTCTTGGAGTAGAAGCCATAGGTCTGGCAGATGAGGCTGTCCTCCAGGCTGCCACTAATGGCCTTATGGGTCACCTTCCCCACTGGGGGGCTCTCTCTTCTCTAGAAAGAAGACATTCAGGGAGACATCTCTGAAACAGAGATGGTTGGTTCGTAGTACCCAATTTGCAGGGAAGGAAGGAAGGAAGGAAGGAAGGAAGGAAGGAAGGAAGGAAGGAAGGAAGGAAGGAAGGAAGGAAGGAAGGAAAAAAGAGAAAGAATAGGTGTAAGAAAGAAAGGAGAGAAAGAGGAGAGAGGGAGGGAAGGGGAGAGAGAAGGAAGCGGAAGGGAAATGAAGGAAAGGGAAGAGATGGGGAAGGGGAGGGGAACAGAGATGGTATTCAGCCAGTTCGGACTGATTTGGGTAAATGGGTAGTAATGACCTGAGTCTGCCCAGCTGCAATCCCGTCCTATATCGCTGTGGTTTTGACACCGCACGCATGCACAGACGGCTTGCACGCATGAATTCCCATGTTGTTTGATGCCACACGCATGCATGGACAGTGTGCATGCACTCACATTTCCAATGCTGGACGAACTGGTGGTGACAGAATGTGAAGCCCATCTCTGGAAGGGAGGGGAGGGGAGATGAGGGGAAGGAAAGAAGGAAGGAAGGAAGGAAGGAAGGAAGGAAGGAAGGAAGGAAGGAAGGAAGGAAGGAAGGAAGGAAGGAAGGAAAGAAATAATAACAAACCCAAGACTAAACTTGGTGAGTATTATCATTCTTGATCTGTGTGGAGCGTTGACATTACAGCACTTTCACTAATTGACCAGATCTGAACATATCGGAATCCATTCAGACTCATTTCATTAAAATCATATCCGTCTTTTTAATCCATCACATTAACCCTCTGAGATTAAGTTCTCCGTCATTTTGGAACTTTGAACTAGACCGATTTTCCTGAATCCATGTTGGAATCTAGCCAGATCCATTTTGCAAAACAATATCAAGCTTCAAACAGGACCCAACTGACCCTTCGTGGACTAGATTCTTGTGTATAGGTATGAGCAATAAATCAGCTTACCTGGAACTTAATGTGGAGCCCTGACTCTTCACAGCTGACAGGAAGGCTAGACTTTATTGTAGATCAGGGGTGTGAAATTGAAGGCCCACAGGCTGGATCCGGCCCACATGGTGCTTAGGTCTGGCCCTCGGGGTTGCCCTGGAAATAGCAAAGGAGCGGCCGACGGTGCTTCTGCCAGCAAAAATGGAGCTGGGGGGGTCATGCGTGTCCCTCCCGAGCTTCATTCTCATTGGCAGAGGGCTGCAGGAGATAGTCACAGCCAAAAATGGAGCCCAAGGGAGGGCCTCACATGCCCCTCCCGAGCTCTGTTTTTGTCGGCAGAGGGTTGCAGGAGGCCGTTGCAGCCGGAAGCAGAGCTCAGGAGCCCATTTTTGCTGCTAGAGCACTCGGGGCACCACCGGCCCTGAGTGACGTCAAGCTGGCCACGCCCCCCGGCTAGCTTTCCCCCACCCCACCCCCCGAGATAAAACAGAACCCTGATCAGGGGTGAAATGCTCCCGGTTTGGACCGGATCACCTGATCTGGTAGCAATAGCAGTGGGTGGTTCGGAGAACCGGTAGCAAAAATCCCTGCGCCCCCCCGCCGCCCATGCCCAGCTGAGCCACGCGATCATCAGAGGCTTTTTTTTTTTTTTTTTTACTTTTAAAAGCATTTTTTCTACAACCTCTTCGGCTGAAAAAATGCTTTGAAAAGTTAAAAAAAAAAAAAGCCTCTGACGATCGTGCGGCTTAGCAGGGATCATCAGAGCCTTTTAAAAGCATTTTTTTAATAACCTCAAGAGGTTGTAGAAGAGATGCTTTTAAAAGTAAAAAAAAGAGATTGTGCGCCACAGCTGATCGCACACACACACCAACTGTGTGCTGTTCTACTTATCGCATGCCTCCTTTTGGCATGCACTGCGTGCGTGCATCTCACATTTGGTGCGTGGTGCGCACTGCGCATGCACAGCCAGCGAACTGGTAGTAAACCAATTCAGATTTTACCACAAACCCTGATGCGGCCCTCAATGGAATCAAATTTGACACCCCTGTTTGTAGGTTGTCCATAGTTGTCTCTACTGCCGCTGAGATGTAGCATTTTTCTAGATAAGAGAGGCAGAACATGTCCTCAGCAGGCAGAAAATTACAGGTATCTCCAGATAACGAATTTCACTAGTAATTAGAGAAGGAAAGATCTGTATCCGTTTTTTCACATGTTTCCTTCTAAGTTCATGCTCTGTCAGATCTTTATCAAATTGCATTTTTAAAAAAATGATTATGCATGCATAAAATATAGCTCATACGTATTTTATTTCAAAGTAGCTTTATTAGTCAAGAATTACATCACTGCTGGTAAAGAGTGAGAGAAAGGAGGGGGGGAGGAGACAAGGAGGAAAAAGAGGGGGAGGAGGAAGAAGCGGTGGTGATAGAGGAAGAAAAAGAAGAGGAGGAAGAGGAAGGGGACGGAGAAAGGGAAGATGAGGAGCAACAGCAGGAGAGGGAGAGGAAGAAGAGGAAGAGGAGGAGGAGAAGGAGGAGGAAGAGGAGAGGATGAAGAAGAAGAAGAGGAAGAGGAAGAAGAAGAGGTGGAGGAGGAAGATGAAATGAGAAGGAGGAGGGGGAGAGGGAGAGGAGGAGGAAGATGGAAGAAGAGGAGGAGGAGGAGGAGGAGGAGGAGGAGGAGGAGGAGGAGGAGGAGGAGGAGGAGGAGGAGGAGGAGAAAGATGGAAGGAGGAGGAGGAGGAGATTAAATAAATAGTTTTTCTACATATTTTGGAAGGGCCACATATTCCAAACGGGTTCATCTGAACTTCTCTTTTTCAAGCATGCTTCACACTCCATTCCTTCCTAACGCATGACATTAAGCAGACCCTAATGATATTTATGGATTTAGGTCCAGGTGTAATTCTGGCTTATCATAATACCATATTTCTGAATGTTTGTCTGTCTGTACAACAGGGATGGCTGAGTGATAAGTCACCTGTGGGTTTAGGATGTGAAGAAGCTCAGATAATCGTCTTACATTTAGGGAGATAGCCATCATTTGAAGCCCTAAACCTCCTTCCTATCAAGAGAAACCCACCCACCCACCCCAAAAAAATGAGAAGAGGAATTGTCATTATCATCGAGTATCCATCATCATGACATCCCAGAGTTTCGATAATCGTGAAGACTGTCTCCTTCAAGAGATTTGCAGCCTGGATCTTCCTGAGATCAAACAGCAAGGCAAGAGATCGTGTCATGTCACATGGTTTCATTTACACAACTGCAAAGAAGAAGGGATTTAAACCAGAATTGGAAAAGGATGATTCTAAAGGATGAAGTCACAGGGGCTGGGATTGCAAGTCTGTGAACATTCTTACTAAATTGACTCATCCTTTAGGTTCACCCAATGCATGAAGGATCCTGGCGAAGGATGTTATGCAGAGGTGCGTTTCACACAACTTTACCACCAGTTTGCCACATGCAGAAAATGTGCTTGCGTGTGCAGCTTTCACGCATGTGTGAGACTTAGAAAACATGGCTAAATAGGACGGCATAGCGCCGGTTTGCTTGAACCAGTCTGAACCATTCCAAATCGGCTGAATACCACCACCACCACTGATGTTATGGGTAGACAAGAGCTGCAAAGCTAATGTACCATGCTTTGTCCTTTCATGTTTACCATAAAAAGTACAGTATCATAGCCTGAAAGAGACCTCAGAGGCCTTCTACTCCAAGACTCAGAATAACTTTATTGTCACTTTACACTAATCAGCATGCATTAAAATGAAATTCCATTGCATACAGCTCTCAAAGGGACACCACGTCCAATATACACTATGTAAACATGACAAATAAATACAGAAAGAAAGAAAGAAAGAAAGAAAGAAAGAAAGAAAGAAAGAAAGAAAGAAGTATGCTTGTACCCATATGCCCACCTATATTAACTGACACATAGAAGCAACACAATGTAGTTCGGATGTATACAATACGTGAACAAGGTGAGAAAAATGAACCTTGCGAGTTTACCAGATAGATGGCCTAGGGAACTAAGCAGTGGTGGGTTGCCCCCGGTTCGCACCGGTTCTATAGAACCAGTAGTAAAACTGGCGGGAGGCTCCACCCACTGCCCCCAACATCATCAAAATGCTTCCGTGCTTGCGCAGAAGAGTGTGTGGCCCCACTGCGAACCAGTAGTAAAGGTAAGTAGAACCCACCCCTGGAACAAAGCTGTTACAGAATCTGGTAGTCCTGCTAGAAGTAACTTTGAAACCTCCTCCCAGAAGGGAGCAACAGAAACAGACCGTGAAGTGGGCGTGTAGGGTCTCTAACAATGCTTTGAGCTCTAAACACATAGCGCTTATAAGCAGCATCCTGAATAATGGGAGGCGAGCTTCCTATAATCTTCTCGGCTGTCATCACCACTCTCTTTATGGACTTTCTGTCTGAGGTGCTGGTGCTATCAAAGCAAACAGGGATACAGTTTTTTAAAACACTCTCAATGGTGGCTCTGTAAAAAGTGGCCAGGACAGAAGGAGAAAGAATGGGCTCTCCTCATCCGACGTGGGAAATGCAGACGCTGGTTTGCACGCTTCACCAAGGATGAAAGGTGGAGAGACCAGTTCAGATTGTTAGTTATCTGCGCCCCCAGGTACTTAATACAGTTGATCACCTGTACAGTTTCATCCTTGATACTGAGTAGAGTATGACTATGCCAGCTCTTTCTAATATATACAATTACTGTATCTCCTTTGTTTTATTAACATTTAGAACCAGGTTACTTTTATTGCACTAGTTCACCTCTTCCCTATAAACATCTTCATGGTCATCCTGGATAAGACCCAACCCCTTGCTCAATGCAGGAGTCTCTTTCGAACCCAACCAAATGGCTGTCCAGTCTATTTTTGAGAACTTTTCTTGATGGAGCACCTTCAACTCCAGGAGGCAAGCTCTTTCATTGTTTAAATGAATCAATGAAAAATCAATGTCAAAATTTCCCTTTAATTCTAGGCTGGATTCCTCTTAGACAAGCTTCCACCCGTTACTGTTGTGGTCTAGGCCCAAGTAGTTATTACCAAACGCCATTAGTCCTAAACAAACATATTTTATTAGAACAGCCGAGAATTACTTCACTCTCAGCTTAGTCCAAATTAAGGCTAAAACAAATTCTTCATAAACAGTCCTTCGGCCTTATCACCCAACCTTTGTCTACTTTGGCACCCTGCCAAAGGCTTTTCTTGGCAAAAGTTCAGAAGCAAGAGACGCCGACAAGAAACAAATGTAGCAAGACAAGAAACAAATGTAGCAATGTTGCTTTCCTACCAAGAGCCCAAGAGCCCTTGCTGCTCTTTTAAGCCTTCTGGGAGGGGCCAATCATCTCCTGGCCTTACTCCCAAGTTGTTCTTTTTGCTTTAGCTGCTTTTGCCTTCTGGCAGCTCTTCACATGAGTGCACTAGGAACAGGCTCCTCCTGATCCTCTGCCTCTTTGCTATCCGCCTCTGGAGGCTCCGGAGTCTGTGCATCACTCCTAGATGGCCCTGGACCCATCTCTGCCTCTGATGCAGAGCCCTCGTCCGAGCCTTCCCCTGACTCCAGGACTGGCCCATTGTCCTCCCCAGCCTCCTCACTATCCGACTCTGCTGCCAGGTCCGCAGGCTGCTGGCAGACCACAACATTTACTTCTTGTCCTGCCCTCTGGTGTGCTAAACAATAAGTCACTCTTATTATCCGACACGGGAACTTAAATGGATTGTGACCATCATGAGAGTCTCTGCACAGTAGATTATACAGATTTAAGATGTATGCATACGTACAGGAATATGTATACAAGGTTGCTTTGTGTTATGTAGACACTTGTATGATTGACAATAATTGCCCTTTTAAGTCTCATGAAACAAAACATTTTGGGCAGATGGTTTAGACCGATTTTCCCTTTTCCTCCCTCTTCGATCCTTCTACTTCTGTAGGAAGAACCTGGGGACAGAGTGAAAAGAGGGATCAGCCTAGAATCGTTAAGTAGTCACAAACAAACTAACTCTCCTTGAGTGCCTGTTGACTCTTATCTAACAAACCAGGAGCTGATTATTACTTGAGAAGATTCCTGTGCATAGGCTTTTAGCAATAAATCATTGAATTTATTGGTGATTGAACCTTCACATGTGGTCTGTTGCACCTGACACCTTCTCTTCATCTCCTTCTTGACATATACCTTTGTTTTCTTTTTCTCCTCCTCTTCTTTTTCTCCTCTGCATCTCCCTCTTGTTCCACTTCTCAATATATACCTTGTCCTTTTCCTCCTCTTTCTCCTCTTCATCTCCTTCTCCTTCCCCTTCTCAACATATACCTTCCTCCTCTTTTATGTTTTTCCTCTTCATCTCTTTCCTCCTCCTCCTCCTCCTCCTCCTCCTCCTCCTCCTCCTCTTCTTCTTCTTCTTCTTCTTCTTCTTCTTCCTCTTCTTCTTCTTCTCAACATATACCTTCTCCTTCTATTACTCCTCTAATCTTTTTCTTTTTCATCTCCTTCTTCTCGCTCCCCTTCTCAACATACACCTTCTCCTCTCCCCCCTCCTTTCTCTTTCTCCTCTCCCCTTCTCCTTCGTCTCCTTTTCCTTTTACAGTATTCCTTTTAGTAAGCCAAAGTCAGATGGATGGTGTCATAGACCACAACTGTCAAATGCCCCTCAGTAGAGACTTGAACTTGGGATGTGGTGGCTCAGTGGCTAAGATGCTGAGCTTGCTGATCAAAAGTTTGGCAGTTCAGCGATTCGAATCCCTAGTGCCACGTAACGGGGTGAGCTCCCGTTACTTGTCCCGGCTTCTGCCAACCTAGCAGTTCGAAAGCATGTAAAAAATACAAGTAGAAAAATAGGGACCACCTTTGGTGGGAAGGGAACAGCATTCCATGCACCTTTGGCCACATGACCACGGAGACGTCTTTGGACAGCGCTGGTTCTTCAGCTTTGAAACGGAGATGAGCATCGCCCCCTAGAGTCAGGAATGACTAGCACATATGTGTGAGGGGAACCTTTACCTTTACCTAGAGATTTGAAATGCGGTACACTGAGTTATCCACAAACGTGGCTAGATGGCAGTAGATCCCAAGCCTGCTAGAGTCCTGAAAGGCCATTTTTAATCGAGACACACTGAAAATACAATGAGATCCTTTTGCAGGGTTAAAAACTCCAAGCACGCATTCACAGTCCCCATTTCGGAATTCCTTAGAGTGAGTAGATTAACTTAAAGGGAGGGAAGAAAGAGAGAGCTACCATATCATCACTGCTGGCAGCCACAGCCTATGACCTCAGCAGACAGAGATGCAGCTTACCGCAATTTAATAAACTGGAACATTTAAATTAATTTGGCCAAACTGTGAATTTTTAAATGAGATAATTTGCTTTAAGCACCTGAACTTTCTCCCACACACAATGCTTCTTTCTCTCCAGACTTTTCTTTCTCTCTTAATTGAGACAATATTCCAAGCTCCTTCAAATGTAATTTTGAACACATCACAACACGGTCTTATTCTTTTCTTCAGCAGTGACTTTTTTTTAATCTAATTTTCTTGCCTTTTTCTTCTCTCTCTCTTTCTCTCTCTCTAAGTTTACTGCCCACTGTTGTTGTGCCTATTGTTTTGTCCCATCGTATGTTGAAAAGCTTAGTAGGGTTTAAAATGAAAAGACAGTGTACAGATAGTCCTTGATTTACGACAATTTGTGCAAAGAATTTCCATTGCTATGCAAGACATAGCATGTTCAGTAAATTTTGTCCCATTTTATGACCTTTCCTGCCACAGTTTTTCAATGATGCTCCCTCAGCTGGCTTGTTTTCATTAGCCAAACTAGATAATGTCAAAAATGATGATGGTACTCAGCTCCTTCTCCCGGGCAATTCGTAGATAGCAGGAAAACACAACAGGACATATGCAGGATATTCAGTGAAGTTGGTTTAATGCTAATGAGAGCTCTGGGACAACGCTGAGCTCTGTAATGGTTTAAAGTTGGCGCTACGAACATCCGCTTCATAGCATTCTTTATTCCGTCGCCCCACCCCTCCCTCATTAACTCGGGCGGCGGATAGCAATTAGCTGTAAAGCGCATTCTCGGGCAGTGCCCCCCTCTCCTGAGCCGTGTTAGCTTCACAGCCGCTACTCGAAGCGCCCACCTTTTCCGTTTGTGGATACTCCCCCTCGCTATCTCCTAACCCGATGCTGCCCCACTCCCGCGGCCGCCTGTTCCCAGTGCTACCACCACCAATTTGCTTGTGAATCTTTGTTGGGTACAGTCCTGTGTTTTCGATCATTTTCTCTGTTGAGCGCAGTCCGGTGTCTCCGGGTATGTGTGTGTGTTTTTCATCCCCTCGACCGGCTCCTCCACCTCCCCATCCCAGCATTGTTGAGCGGCAGTTCGGGCTTGACAACCTAGTTTGGCTAATGAAACATCGGCAAGAAAACAACCAAGCTCAGAGAGCACCAAGGACCCCTCGTGTCAACCCTGAGCTACACATATTCTCGTTTATCCGTACAGTTTTTAACATGGTTGTTAATCAATCAGAATAGAGCTGAAAGGAACCTCGGAGATCTTCTATCCTAAACCCCGGCTCACGCAAGAGATCTTATAGCATTTCAAATAAATGGTTGTCCAGTCTATTTTTGAAAACCTCCAGTAATGGAGTACCCACAACCTCAATCAATCAATCAATCAATCAATCAGAATAGAACTGAAAGGAACCTTGGAGATCTTCTATTCCACCCAAGGGTGAAATGCTCCCGGTTCAGACTGGATCGCCCGATCCAGTAGCGATGGTGTCGGGTGGTTCGGAGAACCAGTAGCAAAAATCCCTGTGTGCCCCCCCCACACACACACACACCATGCCCAGCTGAACCACACAATCATCAGAGGCTTTTTTTTATTTTACACTTAAAAGCATTTTTTCTACAACCTCTTCCGATGAAAAAATGCTTTTAAAAGTAAAAAAAAAACCTCTGATGATCACGCAGCTCAGCTGGGATCGTCAGAGGCTTTTCAAAGCATTTTTTTCTGCAACTTCTTCGGCTGAAGAGGTGGTTAAAAAATGCTTTGAAAAGCCTGTGATGATCTCAGCTGAGTTGCCTGATGGTCAGAGAGGTTTTTCAAAGCATTTTTTAAAAAGCTTCTCTGACGATCCCAGCTGAGTTGCCTGAACGGCAGAAAGGCTTTTCAAAGCATTAGAAAAAATGCTTTGAAAAGTTTTTTTTAAAAAGTTGGCCACGCCCACCCAGTCACATTAACTCCCCCAAGCCACGCCCACAGAACCTGTAGTAACACATTTTACATTTCAGCCCTGATTCCACCTCTCTGCTCAAGCAGCAGATCTTTTTGAAAACTTCCAGTAATGGAGCACCCAAAACCTTAATCAATTAATCAGAATAGAGCTAGAAGGAACATGGGAGGTCATCTAGTCCAACTCTCTGCTCAAGCAGGAGACCCTATAGCAATGATGGCGAACCTTTTTAGGCACAGAGTGTTCAAATCAGAAGCACCAGAGCACCGGAAACCTAACAACCAGCTGGTGGGCACATATGCTTGCCTCGGAAACCCAACGACCAGCTGGCAGAGCTGGGGAGATGGTGCCCATGTCCACAGAGTTGCATGCATGTCGTAGGTTGGCCATCGCGGCCCTATACCATTTCAGACAAATGGTTATCCAACCTCTTCTTAAAAACATCCAGTGTTGGAGCATTCACAACTTCTGGAGGCAAGTCGTTCCACTGATTAATTGTTCTCACTGTTCAGGAAATTTCTCCTTTTTCCTAGGTTGCTTCTCTCCTTGATTAGTTTCCAACCATTGTTTCTTCTTCTGCCTTCAGGTGCTTTGGAAAATAAGTTGACCTCCAGTTGCCAAGGGGGAACCTGGCTTCCCCGTTGACTTTTGCAAACTTGTCAGAAGTTTGCAAAAGGCGATCCCAAGAGCCCGGCACACTTCAAATATATCATAACTATGAGCCAGTTGCCAAATGTCCAAATTTTGATTATGTGATCATGAGGCTGCTACAATGGTCTTAAGTGTGTGAAAAACGGCCATCAGTCAGTGCCATACAGAGATAGGTTTCAACAGGATCTGAACAGTTCTGGAGAACCAGTAGTGGAAATTTTGAGTAGTTCGGAGAACCGGTAGCAGGGGTGAAATGTAAAATTTGTTACTATCGGTTCTGTGGGCGTGGCTTGGTGGGGGGGGGGGGTAATGTGACTGGGTGGGCGTGGCCAACTTTTTTTTTTAACTTTTCAAAGCATTTTTTCTAATGCTTTGAAAAGTCTCTGCCGATCAGGCAACTCAGGTGGGATCTTCAGAAAGGCTTTTAAAAAAAATACCTCTCTGCCGATCAGGCAACTCAGCTGGGATTGTCAGAGACTTTTCAAAACATTTTTTTACCACCTCTTCGGCCAAGAGGTTGCAGAAAAAAATGCTTTGAAAAGCCTCTTGATGATCCTAGCTGAGCCGCACGATCATCAGAGGCTTTTTTTTTTTACTTTTAAAAGCATTTTTTCATTGGAAGAGGTTGTAGAAAAAATGCTTTTAAAAGTAAAATTTTTTTAAAAAGCCTATAATGATCGTGCGGCTCAGCTGGGCATGATGGGGGGGGTGCGTGCAGGGATTTTTACTACCGGTTCTCCAAACCACCCACTGCCATCACTACCGGATGGGTGATCCACTCTGAACCGGGAGCATTTCACCCCTGACTGGTAGTACAAATTCTGACTGGCCCCGCCCCCATCTATTCTCTGCCTCCCAATCCCAGTTGACCAGGAGGAAATTGGGATTTTACAGTATCCTTCCCCTGCCACACCCACCAAGCCACGCCCACCAAGCTACACCATGCCCACCAAGCCACGCCCACAGAACCGGTAATAAAAAAATTTGAAACCTACCATTGGTGTCATTGTGACTTTGAACTGTCACAAAATGAATCATTTAACTCAAGGTTTACCTGTATTGCTTCTCTTTCTCTTTTGCCCCAGAGGTACTTTTTTCAGGAGGCAACTGGACTTTCTGGTTTTTCTTTAAAGATTTAAAAAAATACTTGTTTATTATTATTGTTGTTAGTTAGTTAGTTAAATCTCTATGCAGATTCTCAGTCATCCAGGTTATGGTTGTCCCAAAGGTGTTTTTTCAAGAGGCAACTGGACTTTTTTCTGTTTTTGCTGGAAGACATTTTGCTTCTCACCCAAGAAGCTTCTTCAGTTCTTACTGAATGGTGGAGACCTATTTATTTAGTTTAGTTTTGATTTTAGAAACATGTTTAAAGAAAAGTTTAGCATTTAAAAAGGGTGGGGGAAAAGAGTATTTTCTCTTCTCTTCTCTTCTCTTCTCTTCTCTTCTCTTCTCTTCTCTTCTCTTCTCTTCTCTTCTCTTCCGCTCTGCTCTGCTCTGCTCTGCTCTGCTCTGCTCTACTCTACTCTACTCTACTCTACTCTACTCTACTCTATTCTATTCCATTCCATTCTATTCTATTCCACTCTACTCTACTCTACTCTACTCTACTCTACTCTACTCCACTCCACTCCACTCCACTCCACTCCACTCCACTCCACTCTACTCTACTCTACTCTACTCTATTCTATTCTATTCCACTCTACTCTACTCTACTCTACTCTACGCTACGCTACGCTACGCTACGCTACGCTACGCTACTCTATTCTTTTTCCATGTAAGGTCAAAGAATCTGAAAGAATATAGTGAAAAAATGGTGCTAGTTCACAAAGATTATTAAGTGCCAATAGAAATACATACTATTTCCATAGCAAGGAAGATAAAGCAGGAGTGGTTAAATTTATCCTTTTATTCAAAGAGGAGAATATATTTAAGTACGTTTTTCACTTGAATATCAGTTCTGGATTTTGTCCTTGTGATGAAAGAAAATGAAACATTGACTTTGGTTTTTTTTAATTAGATTTGTTGTTACTATACATGTCTAAAAGGTAAAGGTTCTCCTCGCACATACGTGATAGTCGTTCCCTAGTCTAGGGGCGGTGCTCATCTCTGTTTCAAAGCCAAAGAGTCAGCACTGTCCAAAGACATCTCCGTGGTCATGTGGCCGGCATGACTCAATGGCAAAGGCGCATAGAACGCTGTTACTTTCCCACCAAAGGTGGTCCCTATTTTTCTACTTCCAGTTTTTACATGCTTTTGAACTGCTCGGTTGGCAGAAGTTGGGACAAGTAACAGGAGTTCACCCCTTTACGCACCACTAGGGGTTTCGAACTGCTGAACTGCCGACAAGCTCAGCATCTTAGCCACTGAGCCACTGCATCCCTACATGCCTAGTTATGTGTAAAAGCAAAAAGTTGTGGCTGGAGTATTTTAATCTTGTATTGTGCTAAAAAGAGTCGGAAGTCAACGCCTCTTTTCTTTTCTTTTTCTCCTTCTACCTCATTTTCTTTTCCTTTCTCTTGTCCCTTTCCCTAATTTCCTATTTCTATTTTTCTTTGTATTTTATACATTTTTTAAAAAGAAAACTATTTATTTAATTATTTCCAAACTCTGCCTTACGTAAAGTAGCTATTGACTATAATGCCTTTCCCAATGTGGTATCCTCCCAATAAATTGTGGTTGAACACTGGCTAATAATCTTCAGGCATTTGCAAAGTCATCATGCAACCATAATTAGAAAACAAAGCTATCATTACCTCAGTGTTGGTTACTGGCAGGCTGAAGTAATTGGATAAATACTTTGTCCTTTCCTCTCCATCCTTGGAAGACATTCGCTGTCACAATTGTCACTTCTGAACATTCATCAAAGCTCCGCCTAAATTCTGGGGGAGTTGTGCGTGACTCAGCCCATTGCTGACTAACAATTTTGCCAAATTCCTCAAGTGTAAGGAAAATAATATCTGACACTTTAGTGCCAATAAATAGTGCCAATGAAGAAGAATAGTAGTAGCTCACAGGTTGAAAGTGTAGGAGGTTAGCACCCACCCCTCTCCTAGGAAAATGAGACATTTTAGGAATTATTAAACAGGGCAGAATATTTCTCCTAAAAGGGAGGCAGAAACTCAGCCCCGCCCCCACCTTTGTCAATGGGTCACTAAGGCTTGGGCCAGTCTATTCTACATAAAAAAAGTTCTACCTCCTTCAAGCAGAGCCATAATAGGAATTGCCCAAAGCCCTTTCATTACATCATCACCCAGCAAGGCTCAACCAAGCCCGGGACATAGACAACCTACAAAGTTACCCCTGCATGGCCCCATGGGAGTCTGACAACCAATCAGAACACAAGCTTAAATTCAAAGCCCAATGGAGGGCATAAAACTCAGGCACTCTGCCCTTTTTTGCCCAGGATCTCAAACCATGTGATCCTGTCCACCATTAAACCATCTTTCCAAGCAGTCTCCATGTTTCCAGTGTCTTTTTTCCCCGCTTGGAATTGAATCCAGATGGACATTTCTTCCAACAATTGGAAAGGTTCTTGGTTGAAATGAGGGATCCACTTTCTGAAGTGGACATAACCTTTTTCTTTCTTTCTTTTTTCCCCAAGTTTGCATGCATATTTGTTCAGATGCTGTTGAAGTTTGGTGTTGGAGAAAATTCCTGAAAATACCAAAAATTGAGGAGAATCTATACAGCCAATCAATTATATTTTATTTTCCCCCCGTTCAGACTGAGATTGGCATGTTGCCTCCTTCATAATGGCGCAGATCTAGGCTAGCTTTTTCTTGAGAAGAAACAGACTAGAAGGGAAAAAATAGTCCTACCTATCTGAGAAAAAGGAAGATCTCAGAAATTCATAGTCAGAATTCCCATTTCCTTCTTTCAATGCAGCTTGTGAGTCTGGTCTGGAATCCATCTCAAAAAAAGAAGAAGAAGAAGAAAATCACTAGAATAGAATAGAATAGAATAGAATAGAATAGAATAGAATAGAATAGAATAGAATAGAATAGAATAGAATAGAATAGAATAGAATAGGGAATACAGAATATAATATGGATATGGATATGGATATGGAATATGGAATGGGATAGGATAGGATAGGATAGGATAGGATAGGATAGGATAGGATAGGATAGAATAGAATTCAATTCAATTCAATTCAATTCAATTCAATTCAATTCTTTATTGGCCAAGTGTGATTGGACACACAAGGAATTTGCCTTCGGTGCATAAGCTCTCAGTGTACATAAAAGCTATAAGTGTTAAATCTTGATCATAGTCATCATAAAAATGCATTCATCATAAATCATAAGATACAACACTTAGTGATAGTCATAGGATACTTAAATAAGCAATTAACATAAATCATGCTAGGAAACTAAATAAAACAATATAAATTGTAAAGATATAAGCAACAAAGTTATAGTCATAAGAAGATAGGGAATAGAATAGAATAGAATAGAATAGAATAGAATAGAATAGAATAGAATAGAATAGAATAGAATAGAATAGAATAGAATTTTTTATTGGCCAAGTGTGATTGGATACACAAGGAATTTGTCTTGGTGCATACGCTCTCAGTGTACATAAAGAAAAGATACGTTCATCAAGAATCATAAGGTACAAATAAAGATTTATTGAGCATTATACGAAATAAAAAAATGTGGAGAAGTTTTAGAAAGGGAAATAAGATTTTGAAACATAAACATGTTTGATCTGTATTCTTAATAGTGAGGATTTAGGCTAAGAATTGTGAAATGTATTATGAGGAATTAATTGAATTGAGATTTAAAATGGATTAATAGAAGAGTAATTGTTTTGATTAAATAAATAAGAGTAAACTTTTTATAACATGGTAATAGGAGAGATGGGTGATTTAAGATTAAGTATTGTTAATACTGAGGATTTAAGGTAAGAATTGTGAAATGTACTATGAAGTATTAATTGAATTAAGATTTAAGGGGGTTAATAGAAGGGTAATTGTTTTGATTAAGTGCATTTGATTTAATTTTTTTTAAAGATGGTAGAGATTTTTTTAAAGATGGTAAAGATTAGTTGAGATAGGTGAGTTAAGATTAAGAAATAAGTGTTATGGCAAAATAGAATATACAAAATTTTGTTAAAGATGGTGGAGGGGGACTGTATAAATTGATGACCGAATCAGGGCTCTGTTCCAAAAAGATGTAATTTGTGTGTTGGAAAAAATAAAAATTAAAAAAAACTTTTTGCAAAAAAAAAAAAGAAGAATCATAAGGTACAACCCTTAATGATAGTAATAGGATACAAATAAGCAATTAGGAAACAATATCAATATAAATCGTAAGGATACAAGCAACAAAATTAGTCATACAGTCCTAAGTGGGAGGAGATGGGTGGTGGGAACGATGAGAAGATTAATAGTAGTGCAGACTTAGTAAATAGTTTGACAGTGTTGAGGGAATTATTCGTTTAGCAGAGTGATGGCATTGGGGAAAAAACTATCCTTGTGTCTTGTTGTTCTGGTGTGCAGTGCTCTATAGTGTCGTTTTGAGGGTAGGAGTTAAAACAGTTTGTGTCCAGGATGCGAGGGGTCTGCAGATATTTTCACAGCCCACTTTTTGACTCGTGCAGATTACAGGTCCTCCATGGAAGGCAGGTTGGTAGCCATTGTTTTTTCTGCAGTTCTAATTATCCATTGAAGTCTGTGTTTGTCTTGCTTGGTTTCAGAGCCAAACCAGACAGTGATGGACGTGCAGATGACAGACTCAATAATTCTTCTGTAGAACTGAATCAGCAGCTCCTTGGCCAGTTTGAGCTTTCTGAGTTGGCACAGAAAGAACATTCTTTGTTGTGTTTTTTTTAATGACGTTTTTGATGTTAGGTGTCCATTTTAAGTCTTGAGATATGATAGAACCTAGAAACTTCAAGGTCTCTACTGTTGATATTGTGTTGTCTAGTATTGTAAGAGTTTTAATAGTATTGTATTATTAAGGCTTCATGTTCCAAAGGTGCTTTTTTTCAAGTGGCAACTGGACTTTCTGGTTTTTCTTTGAAGACGTTTTGCTTCTCATCCAAGAAGCTACTTCAGCTCTGACTGGATGGTGGGGAATGGAAGGATTTATACTCCTTGCAGACAGCTGGATATTTGTATTCTTTTAGAGAGTTGTTGAGGCTACCTGGAGGTTTATCTGTGTCATTAGGGTCATTAAGGCTTCATGTTACCTACTTTTCTGAGGTAACTTAGTCTAGTAAAAGTCACTTATCAATAGAATATTTGTAGCTCAGGGTTGAAGTGTGGGATCCTCTGAACTTGGTTGTTTTCTTAGAGACATTTCATTACCCAACTAGATAACATCATCAGTATGCTTTGGTGATGTGCTTTGGAAGTTTGGTAATGAGCCATCTGCAACGAAACAACCAAGCTCAGAGATCACCAAGGACCCCACAAAATGTTGGAAATTTGGAAATCACCTCATCTGATCTTTTTAAATCGATTAAGCATTCCCTGATTCTTACCTCATAACTGGAGCCAGGAAAATAACTTTTGTACACCTGTACACAAAATCCATTCTTTTTTGTCTATGATTAGAAGACAGCAAAGTTTCCATTTTCCATGCATCTTCTAAAGTACATACAGGTGCTAAAATTCTCCCTTCATTAATGCCTCAGGTGGTGAATTTAGCTGTTGTGAGGGGGGGGGATGAATCTGACAAAAAATTTTCTTGGCACGTATTTATGTTAAATAAACCATCAATTTCCATTGAGAAAGCAACACTTTAAAGGTAATAAAATGTAGGTCTTTTGATCCAAAGGTGGCGTGAAAACATTCACCTAATTTTGGCGGGAGAATAATAGAATAACAGAGTTGAAAGGGACCTTGGAGGTCTTCTAGTCCAACCCCCTGCTCAAGAGACCCTCTACCATTTCAGACAAATGGTTGTCCAATCTCTTCTTAAAAACTTCCAGTGTTGGAGCATTTACAACTTCTGGAGGCAAGTCGTTTCGCTGATTAATCGTTCTCACTGTCAGAAAATTTCTTCTTAGTTCTAGGTTGCTTCTCTCCTTGATCAGATTCCATCCATTGCTTCTTCTCCTGCCTTCAGGTGCTTTGGAGAATGAATGGTTGACCTTCTCTTCTTTGTGGCAGCCCCTCAGATATTAGAAGACTGGTTTCATATCATCCTTAGTCCTTCTTTTCACTAGACTAGACACACCCAATTCCTGCAACTGTTCATATGTTTTAGCCTCCAGTCCCTTAATAATCTTGGTTGCTATTCTAATGTCTCAACATGTTTTTATATTGTGGTGACCAAAACTGGATGCAATATTCCAAGTGTGGTGTTACCAAGGCTTTCAAAGAAAACTGAAATAATCCAGTTCTCCATAAATGATTTTGGCACCTCTGCCAACTGAAATATACTGGGCAATAAAATCATAAAAGTATTGTTTTGCAACGTTTTTGAATTGATTTTCTAATAAACGTATGTGATTTAAGGTAGCATTTTTCCCATCACCAAAGGGGTTTTTTAACTAACGGAATGGATATTTCTTTGGTATTTTCCACAGCAAGTGTGATGGGCACCGTTGTTTACAATGGATTTGCAATTTCCCCCAAATGTTTCCATATGTTAAATGTTTCCTCTTTTTTTTTGAGTTGGGTATGAGTGGCCTTTCAGAGTTTCCCTCCAAATCTCTTGGAAGACAAAATTGGGTAGATAATTTGCCTCAGGAGAAGGAAACATGGCATAAGGGCAGAGGTCCGATAAGGGATTATAGCAATACCACTATTGGGGGGGTGGGGAGGGGGGAAATCTCATGTATTGAGCTTTTACCTGGAAACACTAAATTTTGGGATTTATGGAGAGCATGGAAGGCCTAAGTTGTTTTTTAAAAAATGATTGTGCAATATATATATATATAAATATATAATTTTGTTTTCTGAGGTTTTTGTGGGTGTTTGTATGTAGGTCTTTGGTTATTCGAATTTTCTCCCATGTAAAATTGGAAGTGTCTTGGCAATGTTTCAACGAAGTCTCATTCGTCATCTTCAGGCTGCTGTTTTCAACTTCGTGCTTCTAGGAGCAATGTGTGATTGCAGCTTTTTATTCCTTTTAACTGCTAGTGGGGGTGTGAACTGATTGGGTGGGAGCTTGGCTATGTTCTGATTGGGTGGAGGTGTGTTCTGATTGGTTGGGGGCTTGGCTGTACTCTGATTGGATGGGGGGTTGGCTGTGCTCTGATTGGATGGGGGTGTGTTCTGTTTGGGTGGGAGCTTGGTTGTGCTCGGGTTAGTCTGAGTTGCAGCTGCAAGCAGACTGGCATCCACCATGAAGATGTGGCATGACCATGAACGTGAAGCCAAACAACAGCAACGCAGCTCACCAGCTCAAATCCCCCTGCAACTCAGACTAACCCGAAAGACTACTAAGCTTTACTGATGAAAGCTTAGTAAAATAACATTTTAATTCTTTTAAAATTTTAAAAACTTAAAGTTCCGGAGTTTGCAGTATGTCTGCTTCTTTTTTTACTAATATACCTGGTAGTTTGTGTGTGTGTGTGTGTGTGTATGTAGGTCTTTGGTTATTCGGGTCTTCTCCCGCGTAAAATTGGAAGTGTCTTGGCGACGTTTCGACCAAGTCTCATTCGTCATCTTCAGGCTGGTGTTCTTGGCACGAAGCCAAGAACACCAGCCTGAAGATGACGAATGAGACTTGGTCGAAACGTCGCCAAGACACTTCCAATTTTACGCGGGAGAAGACCTGAATAACCAAAGACCTACATACAAACACCCGCGAAAACCTCAGAAAATATATATATATATATATATATATATATATATATATATATATATATATATATATATATATATATATAGTATTTCGCTGATAATGAAATAAAGGGAGACTAGTATAGATCTATTTCAAGCTATTTAGCTCTCATCAGCTAGCCACACCCTTACTCGGATTCAAACTTTCTTTATCAGCGAAATATAAATTTGTTATAAAATGGTTTGTCGTGAATGTGACTGCTTGAGAGCTCCTGGATTGGAGTTGAAAGGTGAAAGTGAAGCAGTATGCTCCCTCCCAAATGTTGGGGTAGACCAGGTGCCTCGACAGAAAAACACTAACTATCTATCTATCTATCTATCTATCTATCTATCTATCTATCTATCTATCTATCTATCTATAACTATCTATCTATCTATTGTCTTTGACTTACATCTGTTCACTTAGTGAGTGTTTGAGCCTCCCCTTGGTCACATGATCAAGAATTCAGATGCTTGGCAACTTCCTCATATTTATGACAGTCGCAGTATCCCGAGGTGATGTGATCCCCTTTTGCAACCTTCTGACAAGCAAAGTCAATGGAGAAACCAGACTCACTTAACAACTGGGTGACTCACTTAACAATTGCATCTTTTAGCTATTGTATTTTTGTAGTAACAGAATAACAAAGGTGGAAGGGACCTTGGAGGTCTTCTAGTCCAACCCCCTGCCCAGGCAGGAAACCCTACACCACTTCAGACAAATGGTTATCCAATCTCTTCTTAAAAGCTTCCAGTGCTGGAGTATCTACAACTTCTGGAGACAAGTCATTCCATTGATTAATTGTTCTCACTGTCAGGAAATTTCTCCTTAGTTCTAAGTTGCTTCTTTCCTTGATTAGTTTCTACCCATTGCTTCTTGCCCTGCCCTCAGATGCTTTGGAGAATAGCTTGACTCCCTCTTCTTTGTGGCAACCCTTGAGATATTGGAAGACTGCTATCATGTCTCCCCTAGTCCTTCTCTTCATCAAACTAGACATACCCAGTTCCTGCAACCGTTCTTCATATGTTTTAGCCTCCAGCCCCCTCATCATCTTTGTAGATTCTCCAGTCTGAGCAAGTTGTTTAGGGGCAACCCACAAATATTCTCCAAGGTTTCAGTTCATTTGTCACCTAATTTGGATAGGCCCACATTCACTTCCAGCAAAAATTACGAGCGCCTTATCGACTTTCCTCCCGCAGGAATATGTCCGCAAGGGCACTGCCAGATTTTCACAAGATGCATTTCTAATCCCCTGGTTTTACTGATTTTTAATGCCTCCCTCTTTAAGTATTTTTTGTTTTGTTTTGTTTTTACGATTGACCCGAATAGATCTTATTTTGATTTTTTTTTTATTCTTCCCAAGGCAAAGCCCTTTCAAGTTGTGCCAATATTATTATTTCTCCGAACGAGTTTCATCTTGATCCCTAAAGCAACTCGATGCCAAGAAGGAGCTTGCTTGATAGATAATGCATTTTTTCCCCCTCTCTTTTGCAATGGCCCATCAACAATTCCATTTGAGCAATGGCAGGAATTAAACAGCTTATCAGGGTTTCCTTTTTTCTCTTTTTTTCAAGAGGTCCTTCTAATGCAGGTAGTCCTCGACGTACGATCACGATGGAGCCCAAAGTTTACGTCGCAAAGTGTGTTAACTGAGTTTTGGCTCCATTTTATGACCTTCCTCACTATCGTTGCTAAGCGAACCAATGCAGTTGTTTCAATTAGTAAAGGTAGTCCTCCAGTTGCAATGGTTCATTTAGTGACTGTTCAAAGTTACAACGGCACTGGGAAAAGCGACTTATGACCGTTTTTCACAGTTATGACCTTTGATCAAAATTCAGGAGTTTGGCAACTGACTCATATTTATGACAGTCGCAGTGTCCCGGGGTCTCTTTTGCAACCTTCTGACATGCAAAGTCAATGGGGAAAGCCTGATTCACTTAACGACCAAGGCAAGAAAGGTCATACAACGGGGCAAAATGAATTTGGAACCTGCCAAAATTGTAGTTTTTCATTCAGCAGGTGGGGAAAAGCTTTAGAGATACGACAGGATACAAGGAATCCTTGACTTACAACCGTTTGCTTAGGAACTGGTCAAAGTTACAACGGTGCTAAAATATATATATATATATGACTCACACTTATGACCATCACAGCATCTCCACAGCCGTGTAATCAACATTTGGGTGCTTGACAACCTGTGTGTATTTACAATCGATTCCTGTAATTGTCATTTGCAACCTTCTCCCAGCCAGATTGCAACAAGGAAAGTCAACGGGGAAAGCTAGACACATTTAATGACTGTATGATTCGCTTAACAACCTCATGATTTGCTTAACAACCTCATGATTCGCTGAACAACCGTGGCAAAAAAAGGTCATAAAATTGGGCATCGTTCACTTAACAACTTCCTTGCGTAGCAATGGAAATTCCGGTCCCTATTTGTTCATAAATTGAGAACTACCTAATTGGTATACAGGTAGTCCTTGGCTTACGACAGTTCATTTAGCAACCGTTCGAAGTTACCACGGCACTGAAAAAAGTGTCCCACGATGATTTCTTCACATGAAAAATCCCCGTGCTGACATGAGCCAAATTCAGAGGCTTGGCAGATGACTCACATTTATGACGGTGGATCACGTGATCCACCTTTTGCGACCTTCTGACGAGCAAAGTCAACGGGGAAGCGGGATTCCCTTAACAACCATGCTGCTAACTTAATATCTGTAGTGATTCATTTAACAACTCTGGCTTGAAAGGTTGTAATATGGGGCAAAGTTCACATAACAACTCTCTCGCTTAGCCACATAAATTCCGGGCGCAATTGTGGTCGTAGATTGAGGACTACCCGTCTTAAGCACAAAGATATTTCAAGACGGACTTAATTCCTGACCGGTGGAATTTTTTTCCTTTTTCCTTTTGGGTAACAGTGCTGAGATGATTTGGGAGACCTTCGGATTTTCCAGTCTAAATGACAGATCTGAAATCCCCAGATCTGCCAGGTCACATACCCCATACTGACCCAAAGCTGATCCACTTTAGCTCCCGAGATCAACCAAGGTCACCTAGGCACTGCGTCTCTAATTAAACACAATGTACATCAAATGGAATGTAATTGCTCTGCTAGTTCCACCCAATTCTCTCTGGCTTCTAGCCTGGGCATGAGATTTGAAGACTCAAGTCTTGCATCTTGAGAACTCGAGGGTGGATCCCAACATTTAGCCTCCCGACAGGGTACAAAGCAATCCTCAGGTTCCTATGGGGACATAGAGACTGAAGAACTTCAGAAGAAGGGTGTCAACCCTGAAGTGAACACAACTGAGGCCATCTTGAAGGCTTCAGGGTTGCCACACACTAGAGCAGTGGTCGGCAACCTGCGGCTCTGGAGCCGCATGTGACTCTTTCATCCCTTTGCTGCGGCTCCCTGTCACCATCTCCAAAATTGATAGGGTTTTCAGTTAGGATAGGTAGAGGAAAAAGGATGCCACACTAGGAGGAGACACTTTGATGGGGGGAACCAGACTTCCGGTTGGCTGCAGAATTGAACGGGGGACTTCCGGTTAGGGCCTTTGTGGCTCTTTGAGTGTTTAAGGTTGCCGACTGCTCCATTAGAGAGAGGGGGGAAATATAGTTTATTTGGGTTTGTAGCCAAAACAATACAACTTCCCTGTGGGAACCCAAGGACATTCACACAGGTGGCTGGCCAGAGGAGGAGCGAAGTAGCCAAGTAACTGCCAGCTTCTGGATTGGACAGGGTGACCAGTGACTTAGGGAAGGAGGAAAGAGAAAACTTTTACTTTTAATTAGGTGAAAGCCACGAGAACTTTTAGAGTCGGCTTTCATCAGTTGTGCCAATATGAAATATCCAAATAAAACTGTTCTTTGAGGAATTTGCCTGCCAGTGTTGTGGCCCGCTGGCTACAGACAATGAGGAGGTTGGGGAGAAACTTGGGCCAGTACTGGAGTCTGGGGAAGGCTCTGATGGATGCCCTGCGTCAGACGCAGAGATAAGCCAGGGCCGTCTGACATTTCCCAGCCACCGAAGAGGCAGCTGCCTTTGGAGGCTGATATGAGTGTGGAGTGATCTGTCCCCCCCCTTCAGAGACCCACAAAAACACAGCCAGCCGAGGGTTAAGACTCACTTGGCACACTCTGCAGTTCTTATCTCAACCTTGGCAGCGATATGCACACCGTCTGCCAAGGACTTTATTGGTTTACACAAACAAGAAAATCACCTACGTAGCTTTGCCGTTCATCCAGCTTCCAAGACTACGAGGTTGCTCCGTTTGTTTAGCTGTGCAGTTAGCTTTGTTCGTCACGAACTTCGTGACCCATTGTACTGTCTTAAATAGATATGCTTCTGGGTGTGGTCCAGTGAGTCATGGATCCTATGACTCCAATCCAATGACTCAGGATTTCCTCATACGCCGCAGCTGCAGTACCCTTTTCTCTCGCCTTCTTTGGCGTGCGTCCAGGAATGACGTCTCTCCCTCACTCTCATCTGAGACACCTGTTTCCCCACTACTTGGCTCTCTTTCAGCTGGCACCTGAGCCGGTGCCAGAGGGGGAGGGCTGGGAGATCTGGCTGGCTCCTCTTCCTCCTGCTCAGAGTTGCCTTCCTCCAAAGGGATAGGCTCAGAGGACGGGGCCACAACACTATCCCCCACCGCAGGGCCCTTCCCCCGGGTCTGACGGTCGGGATGGGGTCGGGACGGGAACTGTTCGTGGAAAGTCCGCACCAGGTCAGGGGCCTGAACGGCAGATGCGTCCACCCAGGTGAAATCCTCGGCCCCGTACCCTTTCCAAGCGATGAGGTATTGGAAGCGCCCCTTCAGCCAACGGGAGTCCCGAATACTGTCCACCTCATATGTCGAGGCGTCGTCCTCGTCGGCTGCGGCTGGGGGGGCAGGCGGCGGCGGGCGGCGGAGACGGCTAGTGGGAGTCTCAGGGACCAGGAGGGACCGATGAAAAACGGGGTGGAGCCGCATGGAGCGGGGTAGAGTCAACCGATAGGCCACCGGGTTGATGACCGCCTCGATGGGGAAGGGACCGATAAAGCGGTGGGCCAGTTTCCTCACCGGCTGGTCCGTGGGGAGGTGTTTCGTGGACAGCCACACCCGATCTCCAACTTCCAGCGGTGGCATCGCCCGGCGGCCGCGATCGGCGAACCGTTTATAGTCCTCTTTCGCCCGGATCAGCTGCCGCCGCACCAGTTGCTGCACCGCCTGCAGCTCCGAGAGGAAGTCCCGGGTCTCAGGAACAGGGGAGTCCATGATGGTCAACGGAAAAAAACGTGGATGGTACCCGACGTTGGCATGGAACGGTGTCATCTGGGTGGAGGTATGTTGGGAGTTGTTAAAAGCGAACTCCGCCAGGGGAAGGTACTCGGCCCAGTTGTCCTGCTGCTGGTTGACAAAACAGCGGAGGTACTGCTCCAGTATGCCAATGACCTTCTCCGTGCCCCCGTCAGTCTCCGGGTGGTGTGATGACGACAGGCACACCTGCACCTCCAGCGCAGCCATCAGGCTTTTCCAGAAGCGGGCCGTGAACTGGGCCCCGCGATCCGAAACCACCCGGTCCGGCAGGCCGTGGAGGCGGAAGATGTGTTGCAGGAACAGGCGAGCCGTGGTACGAGCTGAGGGCAGGCCGCGGCACGGGATGAAATGTGCCATCTTCGTGAGCGCATCCACCACCACGAGGACGGTCGTGAACGTAGCGGACAGGGGCAGGTCAGTCAGGAAGTCCATGGAGATGGCTCCCCACGGTCTCTCCGGTGTCGGCAGCGGCTGGAGGAGTCCAGGAGGGGGGCCGGACGCGGCTTTGGCCTGTCGGCATGGCACACAGGACGTCACGTAGGCGTGCACGTCGTGCCGTACCCGAGGCCACCAAAAAGTCCGCGTCACTAGGTTCAAGGTCTTAAAGAAGCCGAAGTGCCCCGCCGCGGGGTTGTCATGGCACTGGTTCATGACGAGGGCTCGGAGCGGACTTGTGGGCACGTACAGCCGACCCCGGTGCCTGAGCAAGCCCTCCTCCACGGTCCATGGGGACGCGGGGCCGACGTCCGCTCTCCGCTGCTGCGACCAGTCGTCCCGTCGCTGCGCTTCCAGCACCTGAGTCCGCAGGTCCACCGGTTCCTGGACCGCGGCCAAGGAGTCCGCTGGCAGCACCGTCCGGGGGGAAAGGGAGTCCTTTGGGCAAAAGTATTCCGGCTTACGGGATAGCGCGTCCGCCCTCTGGTTGAGGTGGCTCGGAATGTATGTGACGTGGAAGTTGAACCGGGCGAAAAACAACGACCACCGGATCTGCCGCTGGTTCAAATTCCTGGCCGTGGTGAGGTGCTCCAGGTTCCGATGGTCCGTCCGCACCTCCACCTGGTGTCGGGCCCCCTCGAGGTGATGTCGCCAAGCCTCGAACGCGGCCTTGATAGCCAGCAACTCCTTTTCCCAGATGGTGTAGTTGCGCTCGGAAGGAGTGAGTTTCCGGGAGTAGTAAGCGCAGGGAAAAAGAGTGCCACCATCCACCGGAGCCTGTAGCAGCACCGCTCCAATCGCCACGTTGGACGCGTCTGTCTCAACCACGAACGGACGGTGTGGATCGGGGTGCCTCAGGACCGGCTCCGTGACAAAGGCCTGCTTGAGAACCTCGAAGGCCTGCTGCTGCGGGGGCCCCCACTGGAACGGAACCTTCTTCCGAAGGAGCTGGGTCAACGGCACGGTCAGGGTGGCAAAGCCCGGGATGAAGGTCCGGTAGTAGTTGGCGAATCCCAACAGACGCTGGACGTCCTTCACCCGACGCGGGGGTTCCCAACTGCGCAAGGCCGCCACCTTGTGTGGGTCCATCGCGATGCCCTCGGGGGTGATGATGTGCCCGAAGAACTCTATGGAAGTCTGGAAGAAGTAACATTTCTCCAACTTCGCATAGAGCTGGTGCTCCCGCAGGCGCTGCAGGACCTGGCAGACATGCTGGAGGTGACTCTCCGGGGTCCGGGAATAGATCAAAATATCATCCAGGTAGATCACCACGAACCGATCCAGCATGTCCCGGAACACGTCGTTCATCAAGTGCTGGAAGACCGCGGGGGCGTTGGTCAACCCGAACGGCATGACGGTATATTCAAAGTGTCCGTATCGGGTGCCAAATGCCGTCTTCCACTCGTCCCCCTCTCGCATCCGCACCAGGTTGTAGGCTCCCCGGAGGTCGAGCTTGGTGAAAATCGAGGCCTCCCGCAACCTCTCCATCAGCTCCGGGATCAGCGGCAGGGGATAGCGATTCCGTACCGTGATGGCATTCAAGCGCCGGTAGTCGCAACACAGGCGCAAGTCCCCCGTCTTCTTTTTCACGAAGAGGACTGGGGCCGAGAGCGGGGAGGTCGAAGGCCGGATGAACCCCCGGGCCAGGTTCTTGTCCAGAAAGTCCCGTAAGGCGGCCAGCTCGGGCTCCGACATGGAGTACAGGCGTCCCGAGGGCAGGGGCGCGTTGGGCATCAAGTCCACCGCGCAGTCGTAGGGTCGGTGCGGGGGCAAGCGATCCGCCTCCTTCTCGCTGAACACGTCGGCGAAGGATGTCAGCTCCGGAGGCAAGGAGACGTTCGGGGCAGAGACGTCCTGGCCGGCACAGGTGTGGCGAAGGTGGTCGACACACTGCAGGCTGGGGAACGAGATGGCATTTCTCGACCACGCCACCTGAGGGTCGTGCGCCCGAAGCCAGGCCATCCCCAGGACCAAGGGGAAGTGCAGGTCCGCCGTCACATAAAACTGGATCGCCTCCTCATGGTTCCCAATGGCAAGGCGCAAGGGCTGAGTAGCGAAGTTGATGGGCCCCGCCACAAGTTCCCGCCCATCAATAGTTTCGACCCTCAACGGAGGGTCCACTGGAACCAAGGGAACCTTGTAATGGGCCACAAAGGCCTGGTCCATAAAGTTCGTGGTGGCCCCCGAGTCCACCAGCGCGTGCGCCTGGAGCCCCTCCGACCGGTTAGCCAACAACACCCGGGTGTTCAAAATCAGGTGCCGAGGGGGCTCACAGTCCACAGCCGCCGCCTCCGGCGGGGCATGGTCACCTGCCTGACCCAGAGTTTCCCCTAGGCCAGGCCTGACCCGTTTCCCGGCTGGTCACGCCGAGGCTCCGGAACAGGCTTGAGCGATCCACTCCGCTTCCGGGGACACGAGGCGGCGAAATGTCCAGCCTCGCCGCAATAGAGGCACAACCCCCCTTGGCGTCTCCGCATCCGCTCCTGGGCCGTCAGTTGAGGTCTGGCTGCTCCGAGCTCCATGGGCTCCTCAGCCGTCGCCACCAAACGCGGTACGGTCCGGGGCGCTGTTGGTACGAAACGCGGGGGTGCCGGCACTGTCGGTGGTTCCGGAAGAGCCCTACGGGGCCGTCGCCGTTGTAGGCGGGCATCGATGCGCAGGCATTGGGTCACCAGCGTGTCCAGGGTCTGTGGCGCCTCCACCCGAACCAGCTCGTCCTGCATCTCATCGCAGAGGCCGTCCTGGAAGGCATCCATCAGCGCCGCCTCATTCCAGGCCGAATCCTGGCCTAGCAATCGGAACTCCGCAATATAGTCCTGCAGGGGGCGCTTGCCTTGGCGGAGGTCTTTGATGCGCCTCGCTGCCGTCTGCACCCGGAGGGGGTCCTCAAACATGGTGCGCAGGTGTTGCAAAAAGCCCTGATAGTCCAGAAGCAAGGGGCTGTCTTGCAGCAACAGGGGCGTGGCCCATCGGGCGGCAGTGCCAGAGAGGGAGCTGATAATAAAAGCCACCCGAACCCGGTCATCCGGAAAATCCTCCGGCCGCATTGCCATGTACAGCTGGCACTGTCCCAAGAAGGCCGGGAACATTTCCTGCTGTCCAGAAAACTTATCTGGCATGTTCACTGGGCATCTTGGACGGGGAAGGGGAGCAGGTGGAGCTGCTACAGGAGCATTTCCCAAAGCAAGTTGTGCAGTTAGCTGTGCTACTTGCTGTTGCAGAAGTTGATTGGCCTCCAGCATCTGCTGTACCTGCTGCTGCAGCTGTTGGTCCATCGTGGGTTAACGATGGAGTTTTGGGTGACGAACAAGATGATCTGTCCCCCCCCTTCAGAGACCCACAAAAACACAGCCAGCCGAGGGTTAAGACTCACTTGGCACACTCTGCAGTTCTTATCTCAACCTTGGCAGCGATATGCACACCGTCTGCCAAGGACTTTATTGGTTTACACAAACAAGAAAATCACCTACGTAGCTTTGCCGTTCATCCAGCTTCCAAGACTACGAGGTTGCTCCGTTTGTTTAGCTGTGCAGTTAGCTTTGTTCGTCACGAACTTCGTGACCCATTGTACTGTCTTAAATAGATATGCTTCTGGGTGTGGTCCAGTGAGTCATGGATCCTATGACTCCAATCCAATGACTCAGGATTTCCTCATACGCCGCAGCTGCAGTACCCTTTTCTCTCGCCTTCTTTGGCGTGCGTCCAGGAATGACGTCTCTCCCTCACTCTCATCTGAGACACCTGTTTCCCCACTACTTGGCTCTCTTTCAGCTGGCACCTGAGCCGGTGCCAGAGGGGGAGGGCTGGGAGATCTGGCTGGCTCCTCTTCCTCCTGCTCAGAGTTGCCTTCCTCCAAAGGGATAGGCTCAGAGGACGGGGCCACAACAGTGGAGGAAGAACAGCTGGGGCCTGATCCAGATGCACGTGTGCTCAGAGCAATTAGGAGAGGAGAACAACGGAGGACAAGGAGTTGACTCGGGAAGTAAAGCACATGTAGACATTGAACAGCCCCTCCCTGGCTGGGGAATAAATAGAAGGAAAGGGGAGTGGTTGTTTTAGGAGACAACAGTTCGTATTTCTGAAGATTTTGCTCATTGTGTTTTGTGCCACAAAGACTGCTTTGAACTTAATTTGTAGCCTTTCGTCTGGGAGCTCCCGGCCTTGAAATTATCGCAAGGAACTGATAAGGTCTGTTACTGCAGTTAACTCCTTGAAGGACTCTTGCCTGGACTTTTCGGTGGGTGAATGCTATTAATTCACAAGAGGTAAATAAAGACACAACACGCTCCATCCTCAGTCCCGAAGTTGCGTTGCCAACAGAGTTGATCAAACTGGGAAGGCGGTTCTCACTGCCTCCTTCAATTCCATTACAGGGAATCCTCGACTTACGACAGTCCATTGAGTGATCGTTCAAATTTCCAACATCGCTGAAAAATGTGGGCGTTTTCCACACTGACCGTGGCAACATCCCTGTGGTTATGTGATCAAAATTGAGATGCTTGGCAACTGGCTCATATTTACAATGACTGTGGGGTCCCGGGATCATGTGATCCTCATTTGCTACCTTCATCATCAACATCTTTTAACAACCCCATAATCCTTTGCAGTTGGAGTCTAGGCAACTGAATCGACCTAGCGTGTGTTTTAATGGCGGGATGCCCTTCCTGTTGCCGAGGCGGAGTTTTTGTTCAGCAGATATATTCTCAGTGTGCCCAGAGAGAGAAATATCTGCCTCTACCTAGGATTGAACTCACAACCTCCTGACTGGGAGGTGAGAGCTCTACACCTAGGCCACCGCACTGCTCCATGTCCATTTGCGACCTTCTGAGAAGCAAAGTCAATGCAGAAGCCAGATTCACTTAGCAACTGTGTTACTAATGCAACAACTGCAGTTGTATCAACCAATATGTCTATGAAGAGACTTAGAATTCCAAGTAAACCCAAAGGTGCTTTTTCAGGAGGTAACTGGACTTTCTTGTTTTTTTTCTTTTGAAGATGTTTCACTTCTCATCCCAAGAAGCTTCTTCAGCTCTTACTGGATAGTGGGGAATAGAAGGATTTATATTTCTTGCAGACAGCTGGTCATTTGCATCTTTTTAGAGCAGAGGTATCAAACTCTATTTCATTGAGGGGTGCATCAGGGGTGTATTTGACCTTGGAGGGGGGACGGGGGAGCATGGCCAGGCTGGGTGTAGCCAGCTCGACATCACTCATGTCGGGGGCACCTGTGGTGGCCCTAGTGCTCTGCCAGCAAAAATGGGCTCCCGAGCTCCGTTTTGGGCTACATCAACCTTATGCAACCCTCTGCCAGTGAAAATGGAGCTGGAAGGGAAGGAGAAGTTATTAAAAAAAATTAGATTGTGCAGAAATGAATAGATTGACTATGACGATTAAAGAAAGAGAAGATTCAGAATACTTTAAGATATGGAATCAACTCTACTATTGGTTAGAAAAAAGATACAAATAAGTAAATTAATAGTTATGTATAAAAATGCTATAATCAGAATGTTTTGTTAGTGATGAATTGTTGTCATTGATTGGATGAGAGTGAAGACAGAAGAAATAACAAAAAGAAGAACGATTGGAGACAACATCAAGATGTCACTCGGAAGGAATGACTGATATATTAAATGCTTGTTTGTTTAAAAAATAAAAAACTTTTAATAATAATAATAAAAAAGAAAATGGAGCTGGGGTGGGGGGCATGTGCGGCCATCCTGAGCTCCATTTTCACTGGCAGAGGCAGTGCGGGCCAGTCCTCTGTTTCCAGGGTAGCCTCTTGAATCAGATCTAAGCATCCATCCCTCAGGCCTTGAGTTTGACACCCGTTTTAGAGGGTCGTTGAAGCACTTGGAGGTTTATCAGTGTCCTGAGTGGTGCAAATTGTTCCTGTAGGCTGCACTTTTTCCTCTCTAGAATTCCATTCCTACTTCCACACCATTCCAAGGGTGTTCATCCCAAATTGTATAGCTAAAAGTCTGTAGAGATTCTTAGTCATCCAGGACTTCAGTGTGAGCAAGTTGGTTAGTAGGTCCTCCAGGGTGTTTTAATTTCTCATCTAATTTTGATAGGTTGATTAAGATCAGTGGTTTCAAAGTTTTTTTTACTACCAGTTCTGTGGGTGTGGCTTGGTGGGTGTGGCAGGGGAAGGATACTGTAAAATCTCCATTCCCACTCCACTCCAGGGGAAGGTTACTGCAAAATCCCCATTTCCTCCCGATCAGCTGGGACTTGGAAGGCAGAGAATAGATGGGGCAGGGCCAGTCAGAATTTTTACTCTCGGTTCTCTGAACTACTCAAAATTTCCGCTACTGGTTCTCCAGAACTGGTAGAAGAGCCAGAAGGAGCTTTGGTGCAGTGGACTAAAGTGATGTTAAGTAGAATTTAGCTGTCAGCTGCCTACAATTACTGCGAGTTTGAATCTCACCAAGCTCAAGGTTGACTCAGCCTTCCATCCTTCCGAGGTAAGTAAAATGAGGACCCAGATTGTGGAGGCAATAAGCTGACTTTATATAAAAAAGAACACCATTTAGGGGGGGCCAAAAGCCCTACTAAGCAGGTATATACAAAAGTATGAAAGCTATTGCTTAACACACTGTAAGCCGCCCTGAGTCTCCAGAGAAGGGAGGCATATAAATCGAATAAATAAATAAATAAATAAATAAGTTGATCGGAACCTGCTGAAATCCACCTCTGTTTAAGATACACCCCCCCCACACACACACACACTCTACATAAAACACAAGGACAAACCATGAAGGGAATGTGCTGATTTATCTGGAGAAACTAGTATGCTCATTGAACGTTGCCTTAAGTGTAGGAAGAAGAAGTAAAAATGTTAAGAGTATTCTTAAATACTCTTAACGTTTTTACAATAATCAGTGTGTATCGGCAGCCAAAAAAGCGAATACAATCCTTGGTTGTATAAACAGAGGCACAGAATCAAAATTATGTGAAGTACGAGTACTGCTTTATTAAGCTTTAGTAAGGCCACACCTGGAATACAGCATCCAGTTTTGGTCACTATGTTACGAAAAAGATGTTGAGACTTTGGAAAAAGTGCAAAGAAGAGCAACTAAGATGATTAAAGGCCCAGAGACTAAAACATATGATTGCACAATTTGGAAAGGGAAAAGAAGGACTAAGGGGACGGGTGGGGGGGACGGGACATGATAGTAGCATTCCAGTATTTGAAGGGTTGCAACAAAGAAGAGGGGGTCAATTTACTTTCCAAAGCCCCAGAAGGCAGGACAAGAAACAATGGATGGAAACTAACCAAGGAGAGAAGCAACTTGGAATTAAGGAGAAATTTCCTGACAGCAAGAACAATTAACCAGTGGAACGGCTTGCTTCCAGAAGTTGTGGGTGCTCCCTCACTGGAGACATTTAAGAAGAGATTGGACAGAAACTTGTCTGAAATGGAACATGGTCTCCTGTTTGAGCAGGGGGTTGGACTAGAAGACCTCCAAGGTCCCTTCCAGCTCTATTCTCAGGGGTGGGATTTAGGCGGTTCAGACTGGTACGGGCGAATCGGATGTTAATCTTAATCTGCTTCGACAAACCGCTTGTTCCAAGGACTGGCTGACTCCGCCCACCCTCCCTTCCCCTCCCAGGAATCTCCATGCGGCCCATTTTGGATGCCAAGTAAGTGCAGGGTGCATGCGGAGGGTCTGGGAGGATGAAAAATGGGCCTACCGGAAGTCCGGAAACGGGCTTGTTTCTGGCCTCCGTAAGACTTCCGGTGACTAGGAGAGGCTGTTTTCGCCCTTCTGGATGCTCCAGGAAAGCCTCTGGAGCCTGGGGAGGGCAAAAAAAAATCAGCCTACTGGAAGTACCAGAAGTCCGGAAACGGGCCCATATCCAGCCTCTGAAGGGCCTCCGGTGCTGGGGAGACCATTTTCGTCTTCCTGGAGGCTTGAGGAAAGCCTCTGGAGCCTGGGGAGAGTGAAAACGCCCCCTCCCACTGTGGTTCAGGAGGCCGAGTAGGTCACGCCCCCATGGTCATGCCCAATCAGAAACTGTGCAGCGAACTGTTTGCTAAAATTTTTGATTCCCACCAGTCTATTCTGATTTTTGTTTTTAAAGAATGGCAGAGCAACTGCCAACATTGTCATCAAAACCATCCCTTTTGTTAAATGAAAAGCATCCATATTTGCCCGGCTACACTTCTTCCTTATTAAAATAATGCTCTTCTTTCTTTGCTTTAAAATGAAAATCATAACAATTCAACTGAGGTCATTCAGTTTCTGTGTTTAGTTTCAGAAATATCTCTGAAAGGGATGACCCAGCGGGTCACGGCTTGTCTAGTTATCTCCTCAAACAAACCAATAGAAAGGAAGGATTCTGAATCCCAAATGAGCCAAGGATGCTAATCAGGTTTTGTTCAAGATGTACATTATGCCGTCAGAAACAAATTCTGTCCCTGCTTTGTAATCAGTTTGTAATCAGGCCTACAATTTATCAGGCTCCTGTAAGAGAAGGGCATGAAAACCTGCTAGGAAAGAGGTTCAGCCCTTGATATTAACTCTTTTCAGGCCAACTAGCCCCTAGTTGCTCCTCTCTGCAGTAGAGCCACAACATCATTTTTGTATTGTTGTGACCAAAACTGGATGCAGTACTCTTAGGTGTGGTCTTACTAAGGCTTTATAGAGTGGTATTAGTACCTCCCTTGATCTTGATTGTATCCCTCTGTTAACTAGTCTTTTTTTTTACCGCTCTATAAAGGAGAAATTTCAAGAGCAACTTTGTCAAAGACTGGATTGAAGTCAATGTATATTACATCCTTGGCGTTCCCCCAATCTACTAAGCTAGCGACTTTATCGAAGGAGATAAGGTTCGTCTGGTGGAATTTATTTCCAACTTATCCCTTGCTGGTTTCTCTTGATTGTAGGCTACCTATCCATGCAATCGCAAACCCTCTGCTTGATAATCTGTTTGAAGACTTTGATACCTGTTTAACTGGAAAGGTAAAGTAAGGCACACCCTCTTAAGCATCTGTCAAATCACCTGGCATCATTAATAAGGTGAATCCTCTTGAGCGTTTTCATAAATTCTAATGTAAAGACCAGAAAACACCACCTCGTTGCCTGAAGCATGAGCTGGGTGGCACATAAATGTGATAAAAAAATATTTAAAAATGTAAGGTATATAACCACCTGTATCATTTGTGTCACATGTTGTATAAAGTCCAAGCAATTATTATCCAATTCCTTGGTGCAGGTGTGTTATCTTACTCTGTTTTTAATATAGTACCGTGGATATTACATCAGAAAACCATCATAAAGGTGATCTTAAAAAAACAAAAACCTGAAAGAGAAAACTGTAGCTCATTGGATGTAGATCAGAGGTGGGTTTCAGCAGGTTCTGACCAGTTCTGGAGAACCGGTAGTGGAAATTTTGAGTAGTTCAGAAAACCGTTAGCGGAAATTTTGAGGAGTTCAGAAAACCGTTAGCGGAAATTTTGAGGAGTTCAGAGAACCATTAGCGGAAATTTTGAGGAGTTCAGAGAACCGGTAGCGGAAATTTTGAGGAATTCAGAGAACCGGTAGTGGAAATTTTGAGGAGTTCAGAGAACCGGTAGTGGAAATTTTGAGGAGTTCAGAGAACCGTAAATACCACCTCTGACTGGTCCCGCCCTCATCTATTTTCTGCATCCCAAGTCCCAGCTGATCAAGTGGAAATGGAGATTTTACAGTATCCTTCCCCTGGAGTAGGGAGGGAATGGAGATTTTGCAGTATCCTTCCCCTGGAGTAGGGAGGAAATGGGGATTTTGCAGTATCCTTCCTCTGGAGTAGGGAGGGAATGGAGATTTTGCAGTATCCTTCCCCTGGAGTAGGGAGGAAATGGGGATTTTGCAGTATCCTTCCCCTGGAGTAGGGAGGGAATGGTGGGAATCAGTGGTGGGTTGCCCCCGGTTCGCATCGGTTCTATAAAACTGGTAGTAAAACCAGTGGGAGGCTCCGCCCACTGACCCCAACATCATCAAAACACTTCTGCGTATGCTCAGACACTTCTTCACTTGCACAGAAGAGTGCGCACACATGCAAAGCATGCACACACGTGTGGCCCCGCTGCGAACCAGTAGTAAAGTTAAGCAGAACCCACTCCTGGTGGGAATGGAGATTTTACAGTATCCTTCCCCTGTCACACCCACCAAGCCATGCCCACTAAGCCATGCCATGCCCACCAAGGAACAACCACAGAACCGGTAGCAAAAAAATTTGAACCCACCACTGATGTAGATAACATTGTTCCACTCGTTCAAATAAATGAATATATATATATATATATATATATATATATATATATATATATATATATATATATATATAAAATAATCTTTATTTACATTTTCAATTAAAAACAAACAACAAATATTTTTTGTTTTCTATGATAGCAGTGCTCCAATAGCTAAGGGGCTACCACAAAGAAGAGGGATTCCATCTATTCTCCAAAGCATCTGAATACAGAATAAGAAGCAATGGATGGAAACCAACCAAGGAGAGAAGCAACGTAGAAATAAGGAGAAATTTCCTGACAGTGAGAACAATTAATCAGCGGAACAACTTGCCTCTAGAAGCTGTGGGTGCTGCCCATCACTAGAATCCCTAAGGTGATTTTTCAAGAGGCAACTGGACTTTCTGGTTTTTCTTTGAAGATGTTTCAGTTACAAGAAGCTTCTTTGTGTTGTGACCAAGGCTTCCTGAGTCATTAATAAACACGAGTAGTCCCAAAAACCTCTTTTATTGCAACAGCTGTGAATTACGTTCATTCACTGCTGAGTCCCAATGAGTTGCAAAAAGTCCTTCTGGAGAAATCCTTTGGGATAATCCCCAACCTTTATCTCACTTGACATGCTGCCAAAGACCTACTTGGCAAAGCCACATGGAGTCCAGAATCAAACAGAGATGCCGACTGGGAACAGAATTAACAACGTTGCTTTCCTGCAAAGTACCCACGTGCCTTTGCTCCTCTTTTAAGTCTTATGGGGGGAGCCAATCATCTCCAGGCCTTACTCCCAAGTCGTCCCTTTTGTTTTAACTGTTTTTGCCTTCTGGCAGCTCTGCGCATGTGCGCACTAGCAACAGGCTCCTCCTGTTCCTCTGCCTCTCTGATGTCCGACTCCTGGAGGCTCCGGAGTCTGCATATAACTCCCAGCCCTGGCCCCATCTCTGCCTCCGATGCAGAGACCTAGTCCAAGCCTTCCCCAGACTCCTCACTGTCTGTTCTGCCCCAGCTACGGATCCCAAGGAATGTAGCACACACAAATTATGAACAAAGCTCAATTAGTTTTCTACAAATGCAGCTTGTTAATTAAAACATCCTTAACAACCTACCAGAAAGTCCACAGATAAGATAAAGTCTTACGAGAGTTGGCTGAAAGCCCAGAAGCAAGGTTTGCAAAGACAGTCCACATTCAATGACCAGCGAGCGAACATGCGTTGTTTCCTGCAGATTTTTAGAAGCTGCGTGCAAAAAGGAGCCTGAATAACGTAGGGAGCTAATGCCTCCTACTAAAGGCAGCAATTAACATCCAGCTGCCTGCAATTTCTGCGAGTTCAATCCTAGCCAGGCTCAAGGTCGACTCAGCCTTCCATCCTTTCTAAGGTGGGTAAATTGAGGACCCAGTTTGTGGGGGCAATAAACTGACTTTGTATAAATATACAAAAGTATGAAGGCTATTGCTTAACGCATTGTAAGCCGCCCTGAGTCTCTGGAGAAGGGCGGCATATAAATCAAATTAAAAAAAAAACCTTAAATAGGCTAAGGGAGAGGCCAATTAGCCCCAATTAGCCCTTACTCTCGAGGAGACCTCCTCCTGAGTAACCACTCCTGCCTTTTGACAGCTCTGCATGCTTGTGCATTGAGAAGAGGCTCCTCCACTTCATCCTCTTCACTTGAAGGACCCTCTAGAGATTCTGAATCCCTGCCTCTGGCACTACATGTTCTTCAGCCTCCTCGCTGTTCGACTCGAGCGCCGGCTGCACAGATTGCTGATGTGACACCACACCAGCCTCCTCCTCGTCGGGATCAGCAACAATCCGCGCAGGCCGCTGGCGGGCCACAACACTGTCCGACTTTGGCTCTGACTAGATGGTGGGGAATGGAGGGATTTATACTCCTTGCAGATGACCAGATGTCTGCAAGGAGTCAGAGATGAAGAAGCTTCTTGGATGAGAAGCGAAACATCTTCAAAGAAAAACCAGAAAGTCCAGTTGCCTCTTGAAAAAGCAGCTTTGGGACAACCATGACCTGGGGAATGAGACATCCATCCCTAGAAGTTTTTCAAGAAGAGATTGGACAGCCATTTGTCTGGAATAGTACAAGGTTTCCTGCCTGAGCAGGAGTCTGGACTATTTATTATTTATTTATTACATGTATTTATATGCCGCCCTTCTCCCGAAGGACTCAGGGCGGCGAACACAAGTTAAGAAACATGTACAATAAAATCGCACTTTAAATCAAATAACTAATTAATGATAAATAATAAACCCAGAATCAGAGTCAGCCTATTTGCTTGAACAGCCAAGTCTTCAGCTCCCGACGGAAGGAGCGGAGATCAGTAGCCGTCCGGAGCTCGGTAGGTAACTCATTCCAGAGGGTTGGAGCACCCACAGAGAACGCCCTACCCCTCAGCACCGCTAGATGACATTGGCTCGCCATCAGAACCCTGAGGAGAGCGGCCCTATGTGAGCGAACAGGACGGTGGGAAGCAGGCAGGAGAAGGTCCTGTAAATATCCTGGACCTAAATCATGTAGGACCTTATAAGTGAGAACCAGCACCTTGAAGCGGACCCGGAGAACCACTGGTAACCAGTGCAGCTGACGCAGGAGGGGTGTTATATGGGAGTAACGAAGGGTTCCCGTAACAACCCGTGCGGCTGCATTCTGGATCAGCTGGAGTCTCCGGGTGCATCTCAGGGGCAGGCCCATGTAGAAGACCTCCAAGACTAGAAGACCTCCAAGGTCCCTTCCAACTCTGTTATTCTGTTTTTCCTGCAATTTGGCAGAAACAACTGTAGAACCATCAGACAGTTCTCGACTTACAACAATTCATTTAGTGACTGTTACATCAAAGCTACGTCATTGAAGACAGTGATTTATGACCAAGTTTCACACTTACAACCATTGCAGCATTTCTACGGTCACCTGATCAAAATTCAGACACTTGGCAAGTGACTCACATTTATGACGTCGCAGTGTCCCAGGGTCACATGATCCCCTCTTGCAACCTTCTGACAAGCTGAGCCAACGGGGAAACCAGATTCATTTAAAAACATATTCCTGGTTCTCTTAACGGCTGCGGAAGAAGAGGTCGTAAAATGGGACAAAACTCAGTTAACTACTGTCTTGCTTAGCAACAGAAATGTTGGGCTCCATTGTGGTTGTAAGGCGAGGACTACCAATATTCATAAGAAGTGATCTAAAAAAATAAAATTTGGAGATGGTTAGTCTTTCCATGGATTATCTATGTTTAAACGATGTTAATGAAGGAATGACAGATGTGAAACAGATCTTGCTAGCTGCAGAAATAATGGAATCAGAAATATTGGATTTTCTTTTCTTTTCTTTTTTTTTTAAAAGCATGAATTAGAAGACAGAGAAAGTATTTAAAGTGGAAATCCAAGGCTAAAAGAATAACTCACATAAGGGCTCTTTACCAGATATACTGTACAAAAGAAGCTGGCTGAAGATTTAAAAATTAAACGGGAACTGCAGATGTTAAACCCAGAGAATGAGCAGGACAATGTCTTTTCATTGGAAAAGAAAGGAAATTGTTAAAGCCACTTGGAAAAAAAGACAAAAGAGCTCGCTAAAGGCTGGAAGAAATCTGTGTGATGGAATAATAAAAAAAAAAAGAATGTAAGGGGAATCAAATCCTACGACAATAACTGAATTAACTGAAGATTAAGGTTTCCAGAAGGTAAAAGGAAGGAATATAAAGTTCACGTATTTGAGCAAGGTTAAAATAAAGCATGTTTCTATGGAAGCCTGGTAAACTTTTATGGACTTTTCTGCTGAGATCAGGATTGGGAAAAAAAATGCTGTCTTAAGGATTTTCTTAAAAATAAGAGAAGAGAGGAGGGGAGAAGAGAGAGATCTGCAAAGTTACAGGAGGAAAAATTGCTAAAAAACTGGTTTATATTTCTTGTGATGAAGATTGAGAAGTCATTCTTTTATGCATTTTTTTTGTTTTTCCTTCTTTCCTTTTCCCCTTCCTTCCTTCCCTCCCTCTCCTCCTTTCTTTTCTTTCTTTCTTTTTCTTTCTTTTTCTTCTTACATCCTTCTCTCTCCTCTTTCTTTCTTTCCTTTCTGTCTTTCTTTTCTTTCTCCTTCCTTCCCTCCTCTTTTCTTTCCTTCCTTCCTCCTTCCTTCCTTCCTTCCTTTTCTCCTTCCTTCCCTCCCTCCCTCCCTTCTCTCTCTCTCTTTTTCTTTCTTCTTTTTCTTTCTCTGTGCTTAGTTTGTAACAGTTTTTATTACTGTAATTAAAATCCTCATTTTCTTAAAAGGCAGTAACTAGATTTTCCAGCATTTTGTTCCGAGTGGTATATTATATCCTCCTCCTTCCATATATGTTGGAGTGAAACTTAGTAAACAGGCATACAAGAATCCAGCAATTTCTTTAATTTATTGGGAAGCAATTCTACCAATTGCTATACATTACATCCAAGCTCTGTTTATAATAACCGGTTTTCCAATTTCTTGCCTGTCTTTCTCCTACCTTTTCAGATAGATGTACACTTTTCTTCTCACTTTAGTAATGGCCTGATGTAGTAAAAGGTTACCAGGTGAGAACTAATTTTCATAGTTGGGTTCAAAAAGAATGACAGGAGCCCAAATCGCCCCAAATCAGCTTTGTGGACGTATTGAGATTTTTTCAAAGGATATAGTAAAAGGATTAATTAATCAAAGTTTAGCTTATGTTCTCCTGTTAATGTCATGCCTATGAGATCATAGATCATATGGGTATTTTAATTTGTAGATTGAGATTTTAATACAGTAATGCCGATGATTTAATTAATTTTAAACTTTTTAAATATTTGTACTATATGTGGTTTAATTTGGCTGTTCACCGCCCTGAGTCCCCCCGGGGAGAAGGGCGGTATATAAGTTGAAATAAAATAAAAATAAAATAAATAAATAAATATCCAGAAATGCCTCCTTTGACATCCAAATAGGTCTCTGGTTTTATATATTTATTTATTTTGGGTTTTTAAATTTTTATAATTATAATTGGATTTTTAAACTGTTGAGCCAAATTATTTAATTTGTTTTAATGATTTTTTTAACTTTTGTATTTATTGTATCTTATTCTGGCTGTTCACCGCCCTGAGTCCTGTCTGGGAGTACGGCGGTGTGTGTGTGTGTGTGTGTATATATATATATATATATATATATATATATATATATATATATATATATATATATATATATATATATATATATATATATATATATATATATAAATAATAAATAAATAAATAAATAAATAAATAAATAAAGGGTAAAGGTAAAGGTTCCCCTCGCACATATGTGCTAGTCATTCCCAACTCTAGGGGGAGGTGCTCATCTCCGTTTCAAAGCCGAAGAGCCAGCACTGTTCAAAGACATCTCCGTGGTCATGTGGTCGGCATGACTCAATGCCAAAGGCGCATGGAACGCTGTTCCCTTCCCACCAAAGGTGGTCTCTATTTTTCTACTTGCATTCTTTTACGTGCTTTCGAACTGCTAGGTTGGCAGAAGCTGGGACAAGTCACGGGAGCTCACCCTGTTACGCGGCAGCACTAGGGATTCGAACCGCTGAACTGCCGACCCTTTCGATCGACAAGCTCAGCATCTTAGCCACTGAGCCACCACATCCCTTTTATATACTTATATATAAATTTATCAAATAAAAAACATATATTCTATGTTGTATAAATAAATAATTTTATATACAGGTAATCGTCAACTTGCAACTTTTTTGCAACCATTCGAAGTTACAAAACTGCTGGGAAAAAAATGGACTGATGACCAATCCTCGCACTTATGACCATGACAGCATCCCCGTGGTCACGTGATCAGAATTTGGGTGTTTGTCAATTAGCATGTATTTATGACCCTTGCAGCATCCTGGGTGCTGGGATCACCATTTATAATCATCCCGGCAAGCAAAATCATGGGGGAAGGCCAGTTTCACTTAATGACTGCACAATTCATTTAACAACTGCAGTGATTCACTTAACAGCCATGGCAAAAAAAGATCGTAAAATCAGGGGGGGCTCATTGTTCAATCACCTTGCTTGGCAATGGAAATTCTGGTCTCAATACATTAAGGATTTTTTTTTTGACAAAAAAACACATAGATTTTAAACCAGATATTTTTTTATTGGGGATTGTACCTGAAATATACACTAGAGAATTGAGATATCTGATTGTGAATGTATTAAAAGTGGCTAGAATTGTGTTTGCTAAAAAATGGAAAAATGAGAAAATACCAACGCAGAATGAAGTTATTAAGAAAATAATGGAATGTGCTGAAATGAGCAAATTGACATTTGAAATTAGAGAACAAGAAGATAAACAATAAGATATGGGATTTATTTTACCAATGACTAGATAAAAAATTATGGAAATGAAATATGATAAGAGATTTTTATAATACAAGAATTGTAGTTGATGATGATGATGATGATGATGATTAAATTTCTATACCGCCCTTATAACATAAAGATGTATTATTATTGGATCTATTTAGGATGATGAAATGAATGTTATAATATAAATTAACTCAAATCTCAGTATATTTTGTACAAAATGAGGGTAGAATAGCTATAGTCAAATAAATGATTAACGAGGACAATAAGACAGATATATATTAGATCGATAATATGAGAATTTAGGTAAACTGTAAGCTATGAATATGGTGAAGATGCACAAAAGACTTGTAACCAACTGACCCACTGTGTGTATTTGAGGATGGTATTATGTTTTTATGTTTGTTTGTTTAAAAATAAAAAATAAATAAAATAAACAAATAAAAGAATTAAGGATTACCTGTACATAGTATTTATTAACATAGGTACTCATTAACTTTTACTATTCCTGGTTTAAAAAATATGTTATTATTCACAATAATTACAGTTGTTATCTATTTAACATCTTGTGTATTATTTCCAGGTTTTAAAGGTTTTTTTTTAAAAAAACCCCAGAGTTATATTGAGGCTTCAATCCTTCAGCATTTACAGAAATGAAAAAAAAAAACAAAAAACCTGGCCCCTTTCATCAGGCTTTTAATGGGTGATTAAAATAAAGATTAATTTTAATTTATGTTTTTAACTTTAAGGAATTTTTTTTTATCCCTGTGATTTGCAACAACCTCAAGTACCTGCCTAAGCAGGATGATATGATATTAATTGAAACGAATGAATAAGCAGCCTAATACCCTGTTGAAATGAAAGCATAATAATATTGTAGGTTCCAAACCGTATTAAATAAATCAACAAATCAATCATCTTTACAATTTGCACCACTTTAGCAGTGTGGTTTTGTCATAATTAAACACTTCTAGCCCGTCCCAATATTAAACACTTAAGAAAAGGGAAGGAAATAATTTGTTAGATAATAAGGAATAAGCATGCTAACAACAAACGGTTCGTGCTGAATAATGCACCACTTTTCTGTTAAAAAACAGTGTACTCCTGTATTTCTTCAAATAGCAGCTCAGAAGATTTGGACTTCAGTTATGATCTGGGTGGACTCCACGAAGAGAAAAGACCGGGAAAAGAAATCAAGAAGGACTCAAGGTGGACATGATAGCAGTCTTCCAATATTTAAGGAGCTGCCACAGAGAGGAAGGGGTCAAGCTATTTTCCAAGGCACTAGAAGGCAAGACAAGAAACAATGGATGGAAACTGATCCAGGAGAGATTCAATCTGGAAATAAGGAGACATTTTCTGACAGTGAAAGCCATCAACCCATGGAAGAGAAGTTGCCTTTGGAAGTTGTGGGAGCTTCATCACTGGAGGCTTTCAAGAAGAGTTTGGACTGCCATTTGTCAGAAATGGTGTAGGGTCTCCCGCTTGGATTAGATGACCTACAAGGTCCTTTCCAAGGGATTAACAGGTCCCTTGTTAATCTGCAAGAGAGATCAACCTGTTCTTCAAAGCATCTGAAGGCAGGACAAGAAGCAACAGATGGAAGATCATTAAAGAGAGATCCAACCTAGAACTAAGGAGACATTTCCGGATAATAATTGTCAGGGACTGAGGACTAGAGGCTAAAACATATGAAGAACATTTGTGGGAATTCGGTATGGCCAATCTAGAGAAAAAGACTAAGGGAGGGACATGATAGCAGTGTTCCAGTATCTGGAGGGGCTGCCACAAAGAAGAGGGGATCAAATTATTTTCCAAAGCCCCAGAAAGCAAGACAAGAAACAATGGATGGAAACTAATCAAGGAGAGAAGCAACCTGGAATTAAAGAGAAACTTCTTAACAGCGAGGACAGTTAACCAGTGGAACAGCTTCCCTCCAGAAATCGTGGGCACTCCATCACTGGATGATTTTAAGAAGAGTCTAGACAGTCACTTATTTGAAATATTATAGGTTCTCTTGTTTGAGTAGGGGGCTGGACTAGAAGACCTCCAAAGTCTCTTCCAGCTCATTCATTCATTCATTCATTCATTCATTCATTCATTCATTCATTCATTCTGTTAATCAAGGAGAGAAGCAACCTGGAATTAAGGAGAAACTTCATAACAGTGAGGACAATTAACCAATGGAACCATTACCAATACATGGGTAGATCAGTGCCTGCAAAAATAAATGGGTAGATCAGTGCCTGCAAAAATACACGAGTAGATCAGTGCCTGCAAAAATAAATGGGTAGACCAGTGCCTGCAAAAATACACGAGTAGATCAGTGCCTGCAAAAATACATGAGTAGATCAGTGCCTGCAAAAATACATGAGAAGATCAGTGCCTGCAAAAATAAATGGGTAGACCGGTACAGCTCTGCAAGCAGTTAAAAGCCTAGTAGACCAGTACCTCTGCTAAATTCTAAATAATTGTCACATGACCATCAAGCCACACCCACAGAACCGGTAGTAAAAAATTTTAGAATCCATTCCTGAGTTGCAAGTCCTTTTTTTCAGTGCTTTGAATGGTCACTAAACAAACGGTTGTACGTTAAGGACTGCCTGTATAGAGCTGGGCATTGAAAAAGATTGGATACAATTTTACTAAGTACGGAGAGTAAGGCCATAAGGAAATTATATCACTATCTATTAGAACAAGACATGCTTGAAGAACAAGTAAAGGAGACTATGATAAACTGCAGTAAATGTTTTGGTCATAGCATTGATTTGGATAATTGGATGAATCTATGGGAAAAAATATTAAAATTACACTGGCGACCTCATATAAAGAAAACCTGTATAAAATGTTTTACAGGTGGGACTTCCCACCCACAAGATTGGCAAAAATTAGTAACATATATTCTTCAAGATGTTGGAAACATGAGGTGGTCCCAGGGTCCTACTACCATATGTGGTGGGAGTGCTCGAAAGCAAAAAGTTTTTGGTATCCAGTAAAAAGCTGGCAAGAAGAAATTCTAAAATAGAAGTCAAACAAGAATTTTTCTTATTGGGAATGACAGATGGTAAATATAATAAAAATGTAACCTACCTAATATTACATATATTAACAGGTGCAAGAATAGCATTTGCTCAGAAATAGAAGAGTAAAGAAACACCTTCAGAAAAAGTGTTATGTAAAATCTTCAATTGTGCAGAAATGGATACACTCACTTTGGAACTCAAAAATAAAAGTGAATCAACGTTTTATAAAATCTGGACTAAATTTTATGAATGGTTAGACAAGAGGAAGAATGCCAAGAAGAAGGTGTAGCGAATGTCTAGAAATATATATGTCAATGTATATTGAACTTGTGTGTGATATAAGTTTATTGGATATGGATATAGTTGTTTAGGAGGAATTATGTAGTATGCTTGACATGTAATGAAGTAAGATATATGTAAATTTGTGTATAGATTAAGGAATATATTATTTATTAATTTGAATTAGATGGAAATGTTAGAAACCGGAGATGTCAAACCATGTCCATTGTTTTTTAAATTTGAATTATTAATAAAAAACTTTTTAAAAAAGAAAAAAGCAAAAAAAAAAAAAAACAACACCACCCCATGTACAGAGTGTTTTTCTCCCAGGCATCCCCAGTGCTGTTTTCCCAATCTAGAAAGATGGATAGATTGTGGAAATGTATCCAAAAGATGGGCACATTTTATCATATGTGGTGGACTTGTGATAAAGCAAATTAAAAAAAAAATTGGGCAAAAATACATAAGCAGCTACAAAAGATGATAGGGAAACATGTAGATTTTAAAACCTGAACTGTTTTTATTAGGTATAATATCAGAAAAAAATTGGTAAGAAAAGTATGTATTTAATATTACATGTTTTAGCAGCAGCGAGGATTATATTTGTGCAATACTGGAAAAATGAAGATACTCCATGAGAAAAAGAGATAGCCAGGAAGATATTAGATTGTGCAGAAGTGGACAGATTTGACACTGAAAATTAAACAAAAAGAAGAGGCAGATTATTATCAAACGTGGAATCTATTTTACCAGTGGTTGGAAAAAAGAGGTGGAGACTAAGAATGTACATTTATAACAATTAAGCAATAATTACCCAGACAACATGATGTTCATTAAGCACTAAGAAATGTATTTAATAGAAAACCAATAATAATAAAAAAGACAGATGGATGGATGGATGGATGGACTGCAAGTCCCAGAATTCCCTGTCCGGGACAAATGTATAGAAAATGAAATTTTGCTTGGAGGATTGTAGTTTCTCAGAATTCCCCAGGTAGCCTGAGAATTCTGGGACTTGCAGTCGACCCGTCTCCGAGTTGCCCAATGGAAAAATCCTGCCTTGGCCCATGAGAAATTTATTTAAAAAAATACAAATTTGCAAGGACTGTGGCCTCCCAGAATTCCTTGGCCAGCAGGGGAATTCTGGGACTTGTAGTCCACCCATCTCTGAATTACCCAGCGGAGAAAATCCTGCTTCGGTGAATGAAAAATGTATTAAAAATGGAGAAATCCTGTCTTGGGGGAGGGAGAATTATGCACAAGATGCAGTTTTGCTTGGAGGAAAACAATGGATAGAAAATGAAATTTTTCTATAATCTGTAATCCCCCAGAATTCTTCAGGCACCATGAGAATTCTGGGAGTTGCAGTCCACCCATTCCTGAGTTGCTCAGTGGATAAATCCTCTCTTGGGTACAAAATACAATTTTGCTAGCAGGCTGTGATTTCCCAGTGAAGAAACATTTCCTTCGGGAACAAGAATTGTGCAGCAAATGCAATTTTTCCAGGAAAGAGAAACATACAGAAAATGGGATTTTGCCAGGACTGAAATCCCCCAGAATTCTCCAGGCACCATTGGAATTCTGGGACTTGAAGTCCGCCCATCACCAAACCACCCAGTGGAGAAATCCTCTCTTGGGGAACGAGAATTGGGTACAAAACGCAATTTTGCTAGGAGGGAAAAGTGTATAGAAATTGTAATTTTGCTAGGAGGCTGTGACCTCCCAGAATTCCCCAGGCAGCCTGGGGAATTCTGGGACTTGCAGTCTCCCCATCACTGAATTGCTCAATGGAAAAATCCTGTCTCGGGTACAAAACTGCAATTTTGCCAGGAGGGAAAAACCCGTATATAGAAAATGGGGATTTTGCCAGGACTATATTTATTTATTTATTTATTTTATTTTTATACCGCCCTTCTCCCGAAGGACTCAGGGTGGTGAACAGTCAGAATAATATACATATAATTTGAAATAAAATTAATTTAAAATAATTAAACCGATTTGGCTCATCAATTAAGATCCTCCACGTAGAGTTTAGATAAGCTGAAAATTTATGCCAGTCCGGCTTGGTGAAATAGAAAGGTCTTCAAGGCATGACGAAAAGTACGGAGATCTGGGATCATTCGTATTCCTGGGGGTATCCTGTTCCATAGGGCAGGTGCCCCCACAGAGAAGGCTCTCCTCCTGGGAACCACCAGCCGACATTGCTTTACTGACGGCACCCTGAGGAAGCCCACTCTGTGGGAGCGTACTGGTTGGTGGGAGGTTATCGGTTGCAGAAGGTGGTCTCGTAGGTACCCAGGTCCTAAGCCATGGAGCACTTTAAAGGTAAGAACCAGTACCTTGAAGTGCACTCGGAAGACCACCGGGAGCCAGTGCAGCTCGCGTAGGAGAGGTGTTATATGTGAGCGCCATGTCGCTCCCATAATCACCCGTGCGGGTGCATTCTGGACCAGTTGGAGCCTCCGGGTGCACCTCAAGGGTAGCCCCATGTAGAGAGCATTACAATAGTCCAGTCGGGAAGTGACGAGGGCATGAGTGACAGTGCGTAAGGAGTCCCGATCTAGAAAGGGGCGCAACTGGCGAATCAGGCGAACCTGATAGAAAGCTCCCCTGACCACGTCTGTCATATGCTCTTCTAAAGACAGCCGCGTGTCCAGGAGGACACCCAAGTTGCGAGCCTTCTCTGTGGGGGCCAATGATTCCCCCCTATAATCCCCCAGAATTCCCTAGGAAGCTTGGGAATCCTGGGACTTGCAGTCCGCCCATCACCAAATCACCCAATGGAGAAACCTTTCCTTGGGAAGCAAGAATTGTGTGCAGGGGTAGCCAAAAGAGTTAATGCAATCCTATACTGCATTACAATCAAGATCAAGTGAGGTACTAATACCACTCTATAAAGCCTTAGTAAGACCACACCTAGAGTACTGCATCCAGTTTTGGTCCCCACACTATAAAAACCATGTGGAGACTCTAGAAAAAGTGCAGAGAAGAGCAACCAGGATGATGAGGGGACTGGAGACTAAAACATATGATGAATGGTTGCAGGAACTGAGCATCATGGCCAGTCTAGTGAAGAGAAGGACCAGGGGAGACATGATAGCCATCTTCCAATATTTGAGGGGCTGCCACAGAGAGGAAGAGCGGCAAGCTATTTTTCCAAAGCACCCAAAGGCCAGACAAGGAATAATGGAGAGATTCAACCTGGAAATCAGGAGAAATTTTCTGACAGTGAGAACAACCAATCCATGAATCCGAAATTGCCTTCGGAAGTTTTGGGAGCTTCATAATTGTAGGCTTTCAAGAAGAGACTGGATTACCATGTCAGAAATGGTGTAGGGTCTTCTGCTTTTTGGACTAGATCAGTGTTTCCCAAACTTTTGACACATGTGCACCCCTTCTATAATTGCTGAGTAACGCTGAGTACCCCTCATAAAAAACATATGCTTTAATAAAAATCAAAATATATTGATTATATATATATAATCAAAATCAGTGGAACTTACTAAAGCACGATAACAGGCGCCCGGAACTAACTATTAAAGAAGTAAGTTGTCTCTATAACGAAGTGCAGTATATTCACGCCGTGTCACGCCTCACCAGACGGTCTAACCGTTAGATAACACTGCAATTCTCCGGCTTTTAAACAGCTCCGAGGCTCAACGTTAACTGTTCATGTTCCCACAGTTTAAAAATGGCCGAACCAGAGCTACGCAAAGGATGCGCAGAAGTTCCCGCCATAATGAGTTGCGATACGATGTATGATGGCCCCAGTTCCCGTGTAAAAACTGCGATACGCGCCTATTTCTTTCTTTGTTCTGTAGGCGCAGCTAAGCACGGTGCAGTGGATATTCCCACGTGATCCCCACTAAACTCCGGTGCAACGCGTACCCCCACCAAACTCTTCCTGTACCCCTGGGGGTACGTGTACCCCACTTTGGGAAACACTGTCCTAGATGACCCACAAGGTTCCTTCCAACTCTATTAATTTGAGATCTGAGAAAATTTTTGAAGCATTGCAAGGATGTGACAGATCCATCAACCCATGGAAGAGAAGTTGCCTTCGCAAGTTGTGGGAGCTTCATCACCGGGGTTCCTTCAAGAAGAGACTGGACCCGTGATGGCGAACCTACGGCATGTGTGGCACAGGTGGCACCCAGAGCCATATCTGTGGGCACGCAAGTGTTGCCCTTGCTCAGCTCCAGCCCACTTGTGCATGCAGGCCAGCTGATTTTTGGGCCTTCCGGGGCCACCGGAAGTCGGGAAATGGGCCTTCCGGGGGGGCGGGGGTTGGGGAAGGCTGTTTTTGCCCTCCCCAGGCTCCTAGAAAGGCTCTGGAGCCTGGGGAGGGTGAAAAACAGGCCTTCCGATCTCACTGTGCCATCGCGTGCCAATAGCAGGGAGAGCGCGGGGGGGGGAGGGTATCGCACGCACATGCACGGTGGGGCGGGGTGCACTGAATTATGGGTGTGGGCACATGCACGCGCGACATCCCTGCGCTCCCTCCCTGCTTTTGGCACAGGATGGCAAAAAGGTTAGCCGTCACTGAACTGGACTGTCAACTGTCAGAAATGGTTTAGGATCTCCTGCTTGGGTGTGGGGTTGGGCTAGATGACCTCCAAGGTCCCTTCCAACGCTGTTGCTCTGTCAACTCATCTAAAATGCCATTTTTTTTTTCCAGGGAGGGAGTAAAGGTAGAGAAAATGGGTATTTTGGCGTCTCTCCCCCTCCCCGAAATCTCCCTCTCGGGCTCGGCCGCTGGGGGCGCAGAGAGCGAAGGCGACAGACGGGGGAGCTCTGGAGCAAGGCAGCCCCACAACTCGCAACCGACGGCGGCAGCAGCAGAAGCAGCAACAACGCACCGACTCCGGCGACCGTCTCGGCGGGCACAGCGGCGACTCCTCTCCGGCGGTGATGCGGCTGCGCTGAATCGCTTCCCTTCGGCCGCGCAGGAGAACCGGGCGGCGGGGCTCCGGACTCCCCCCCCCCAAAATAAAGACCCCCCCCTACTTAAGCCCGACGCAAAGGATTTTCTCTCCCCCCCCCCCACCTTTCCTGGCTTCGATCGCCAACCGGGCGCAGGCGGGGATCGGCGCAGGAGAGCCAGCTTTGCAAGCGGAGGAGGGGAGGGGGGCGCGTCTCTTTGGCTTTCTTCCCCTCCCTCCCCTCCCAAAAGAGAGACCCCCCCCTTTTTTTTTTCTTTCTCTCTCTCTCCCTCCCTCCCTCCCTTCCTTCTCCTTTCCCCTTCCACCCATTTTTTCTTTTCTTTTCTTTTTTTTGCATGCTCCTTTTTTTTTTTTTTTTTTTTGCAAGCCGGGAAGGGAGAGGAGGACGGACCCCGTTGCGGGGCTTTCTCCCCCCCCCCCCCCCGTTGCATGATTCCGATTTTTTAATTTATTAATATTATTATTCATTGTTTGGGGGTCCACCCCCCCCCCTTTTTTTTTTGTCGGGTTGCAAGCTCCCGCCGCCGTTGGAAAGGGAGGAAAAAGAAAAAAAGAAAAGAAAAGAAAGAAATCTCGGTCGCCTTATTTGGAGAGGCGCCATTTTTCCCCTGGCTGGAACCTCGGCGGCTTTTTTCTCTTCTCCTCTCTCTCTTCTCGCTCCCGGTTTCGGGCGGCGACTGCCTCGCCTCCGCCCGGCGCCTTCCTCGCGCGCCCTCCCCCGGCTGACAGCTCCGCCGCTGCCGCCGCCGCTGCAGCCGAACCATGGCCCCGGCGCCCCTCCGGCACCCCGGACAAGCGCAGGGCGACTTTCGGGGGCTCCCGCGAGGGGCCTGGATCGGGATCGTCTGAGCCTTTCCCGCCGATCCCTCGGCGCACACGCCTCCCTGCCCGCCTGCCCGCCTGCCTTTCCCCTTCCACCCCGACCCGGACTCGGAGCTGCGCCGCGGATTCCCCCTCCGTGCAAGGGGAGAAACAGACAGAGAGAAGCAGAGCGCGGGAGGCGCAGGAGGAGATGGGTGAGTGCTGCACGCGATCCTGAGCCTGTGGGTGGGTGGGTAGGAGGAGGAGGATGTTATTTTTGGGGGGGTCAATCGATTTGGAGGGTGGGTGGGTGGGGGGGAACCGGGGCATAGGGGGAGACGCGATCCTGACCCTCTGGGTGGGTGGGATGTGTTGGGGAAGAGATCAGTCGACTTGGGGGAAACGGCACAGGAGGAGACGGGTGTGCTGCACTCGATCCTGACCCCCTGGGTATGTGGGTGGGCGGGTGGGATGTTTTGGGGGGGGTGGAGGGAAACTGGTGGTGGTGGTGGTGGAGGAGGAGACGGGTGTGCTGTACGGGATCCTAACCCGATGGGTGGGTGGGATGTTTTGGTGGGGGTCAATCGACTTGGAGGGTAAAAGGGGGAAACGGGACCCAGGGGGGAGACGGGTGTGCTGCACGCGATCCTGACCCCCTGGGTGGGCGGGTGGGATGTTTTTTTTGGGGGGGGGGTTCAATCGACTTGGAGGGTGGAGGAAACGGGGCGGAGGTGGTGGGGGAGCGCTGCACGCTATCCTGACCCTTCTGGGTAGGTGGGTGGGATGGTTCGACTTGGGAGGGTCCGGGTGGGGAGGAGGAAACGGGGCTCAGGAAAGGGGGGGGGTGTAGTGCTGCACGCAATCCTAAACCCCCTTGGATGTGATGGTTTGGGAGAAACGGGGCGCAGGAAGAGCCGGGTATAGTGCTGCACGCGATCCTAACCGGTGGAAGGAGGGGTGTTTTTTGGGACTGTGTATGTGTGTATGTTTGCAACGGGTGATCCAAAAAAAGGGGATCCGGGGATCGATCCACTGGGCGAGGATTCCCCAGCTTGCAAAGTTGAGCCGGCGCGGGAAGGAAAAAGAAGAATCTTCAAAAGGCAGAGAGCCCCTTTTTTGGGGGGGAAGGGGCGGAAAGTGTAGCCTTGGCCCGGTTTGGAAGGAGAGAGTTGGGGGAGTGGGAGGAGGAGGAGGAGGATCGGGGAAAGGGAATCCGTCCCGCTTCCGATCCTGGCCGGGGAGGATTCCTTTGGCGGAGGGTCCCCTCCCACCCTCTCTCCGTCCAGGTGAGCGCGGAGCGACCGCAAGAGTAAGTTGGAAGGGAATTGGGGAGGGGGCTCTTCCTCCAGCTTAGGCTGGGTGGGTGGGTGGATGGATTGGGGAAGGTAGCATCCGATCCTCCCCGGGGAAAGCTGGGTGGGGAAGAGAAGGAGGAGGAGGAGGAGGAGGAAGGGGCTTCCTCGGGAGTAAGCGCCTTTTGCAAAGCCATTCTGGCCGGGGCGTTTACTCGCGAGGAAGCCCATCCGCGCTCTGCAAGACTCTTCCTTTCCTTTCTTTTTTCTCCCCGGAGAAAGCCGCCTCCCTTCGCCGATCGGGAGGTGTGCGTGTGCCCTGCTGCACGGCTCACTCTCTCCTTGTGTGTGTGTGTGTGTGTGTGTGTGTGTGTGTGTGTGCGCGCGTAAGGGGGCAGCCTCTTGCGTGTCAGAGGTGTGCAAAATGGCATTTCCGCCTCGGTCTCACCTTCCGCGTCGGACTGCTTGAATGTCAAGGCGAGGAAGGAGAGAGTCCTCTCTCCCCCACCCCAAAATATATAACCCAGGTCCCTATTATTATTATTATTATTATTATTATTATTATTATTATTATTATTATTATTATTATTATTATTATTATTATTATTATTATTATTATTATTATTATTATTATTATTATTATTTTGGTACCATTCTCACGTTCCCAGCCAGATTCGGGTTCCCCCTTTTTCCTCCCTTTGCAATAATGAATGCAAAGTGGGGTTTTTTTTTCCCCTCTTTTTTTTTGGCCTTCTGCAAAAAAAAAAAAAAAATTAAAAAAAAAATCTGGGGCCCAGCTGCTAAAGGATTGTTTTGACATTGCTGAAAGGACATCAGAGGCAGCAGCCAGTCGAGCTTGCAGTGATAAACAAGGGCTGAGGGGTGTGTGTGTGTGTGTGTGTGTGTGTGTGGTTGTGGTTGTGGTTGTGCACGGAGCAAAAAAGCCTTTGGAAAATTCACAATGCAGAGTGGAGGGTGGTTCCCCCCCAAACACCCCTCTCTATATCTATCCCTAAGGCATCCTTGCTGCTCCTTGAGTTTAAACTCCAGCACCCCAAATACACACACACACACACACACACACAGACATACACACAAATAAAACACGCCCCCTTTCCACCTTTTTCTTTCTTTCTTTACTTTGCTTCTGTTTTTTTTTCTTTTCTCTCTCCCCCTCACCCCCTCTTTGTGGGGAAGAAAGCAAAGGCGAGCAGAATAGGGGGAAAGGAAAAAAAAAGAGAGAGCTTGTAATGTGTCAGGTGTGTAGTAGGTGTGCCAGTGAAGGGAGAGGAAGTGGGTGTTACAATCTGTGTGTGTGCGTGTATGTTTGTGTGTCTCCCCAGTTTCTTTCTCTGTTCTCCTTGCTTTCTTCTCTCTTTCCTCTTGATGGTTTTGGTTGAAAAGATTTGTGCAAAATTTTCGTGGTGGTGGGGGGATTATAAGGAGCTGGATTGATTGAAATGTAAATCTCGCATTTTGGGTTTGGCGAGGCTTTTTATTTTTTGACTGGGAGCCAGTGATATTTGGGGAGGGGGGTTTCATATAAGTAGCCGCAAGGAAGGAAGGATGTGTTGTGTTGTGTTGAAGGACAAGGAAGATTTCTTTAAAGGTTTGGCGCATGTGTGATTTTATTTTTTCCTGCCCCCTCCTCCCTGGCTGTCAAAGGTGCAAACAATTTCTGTTGTGGTCACGCTGTGTTGTGTAGACTTGTTCATCTTGATGTGCTGCTGGTGGCAACTCTTCCTGTTTTAGGGAGTCGGCAAAACACCCACCCACATAAATGGCCGGGAAACTTTGCCCCGTCCAAAAAGCACCCCAAAACCATCTGGGTTTATTATTTTTTTTAAAAAAAAATATTACTATTTCGGGAGAGTCGCGAAAAGTAACATCTTCTCTCCCCGCCCTTCCCCAAGGTTACGCCTGGAAACGTGTCCTTCCTGCCTCCACCCCTGTGTAGAAATTAACACCATCTCTCCCACAACACCACAAGAGCAAAGGGAAACTCTATATAGAGCAGCTGGGAAATCCTGTTGTGTTGTGTCATGTTAGCATGTGGTCTAACATGTAGGGGATTTCTCAGGCTGTATAAATCGAGGGGCAGAGTTGAGGGGCGTTAAAGGGTTGAGGAAGGGTTGGTGGGAATCAGAAGATGGGGTGAGCAAGAGAGTAGAGACCTTAGATCATTTGCGGAGGACCAGGTCACATCCTTTGTTGGAAGTTCTCCCCCATCAGTGGAGGGTTCATCCTTGGTGTGTGTCTTTCTCCTTCCAAGAGGAACTGCACAGAAGTTATGAGTGTGTGTAGGGACGTGCTTATGGCGTCTTCAAACCAGGTAGACTCCATCCTTCAAGAGAACGGAGGGAGCCAGACTTGTCTTCTAGAACAGCAGTCACCAACTGGTGGTCCGTGGACCACTGGTGGTCCGTGAGAAAATTTTGGTGGTCTGCAGAAAAAAATACTTGCATTTTTTATATTGCACTAAATCAGGGGTCCTCAAACTATGGTCCCTGTGACAGATACATGCAATCTTTGTGTTGCTGCAGGGAGTCTCCCCCTTCGGTGTGTGGGTCAGAGGGGGGCAGAAATTCTGACTTGGGGCCTGCTTCAGCCTCCTGGTGTGGGACTTTGGGTGAAGGCTGGAGGGAAGTGCCACTGGTGGCAAAGAGCCAGAGGACCTTGTTCCAGTGGGATTGTATCATGGCCTGGAACTGGCTGACCATCTTAGCATGCTGAGCCTCCAGCTGCCGGTACCTGGCCTTGCACTCCCTCCGGTCTTCCCTCTGCTTGGAAAGCCTATGCTTGTAGTCCTCAGTGAGGTGCTTCTGCTGAGCCTCCTTCTCGGTCAGATCCAATTTGAACTGAGCTGTTTTGCCAACTCTTTCTCGTGATGGCTGCTTAGCTCCAACAACTGCTGCTTGTTGGGGCCTTAAGGAGCCTGGGTGGGGAGGCAAGGAGTGGCTGGGAGGGGAGGGGTGAGTAGAGACTGTCGAGGCGCTCCTCGACGTGACTTCATTTTATTTATTTTATTTTTCTTATACTTATATGCCGCCCTTCTCCCAAAGGTCTCGGGGCGGCTCACAGAAATTAAAACGATGAAAACAATAAAAATAGCTACTAAAATCATCAATTAAAATCTCCCAATTAAAATCACCCATCAGATCAGCAAATTTGTTGGAAAAGCCATGCCTTCAGTCACGGGGGAAGGAGCGGAGGTCGGGGGCTGTCTGGAGCCCTGTGGGTAACCCATTCCAGAGGGTTGGTGCGTCCACAGGGAACACCCTCATCCTGGGCGCCACCAGTCAACATTGTCTGGCCGATGGCACCCGGAGGAGGGCAGTCCTATGTGAGCGCACAGGGCGGTGAGAGGCAGGCAGAAGGTGGTCCTGCAGGTACCTTGGGCCCATGCCATGTAGGGCTTTATAGGTAAGTACCAGCACCTTGAAACGGGTCCGAAGGACCACTGTTAACCAATGCAGCTCGCTCAGGAGAAGTGTAACACGGGAGTAACGGGAAGCTCCCGTAACAACCCGCGCGGCCACATTCTGGATCAGCTGGAGCCTCCAGGTACACTCCAAGGGCAGCCCCATGTAGAGGGCATTGTAGTAGTCCAAACGAGAGATAACGAGAGCTTGGGTGACTGTACGGAGGGCATCTCTGTCTAGGAAAGGGTGTAATTGGCGCACCAGGTGAACCTGTGCAAAAGCCCCGCTAGTCACCACCGTCAGATGGTCCACTAAGGACAGCCGCGAATCCAGGAGGACGCCTAGATTGCGAGCCCTTTCAGAGGGAGTAAGCAACTCCCCTCCCATCAAGAGTGATGGGGCCACTAGACCATGAGATGCCAGCAACCACAGCCACTCTGTCTTGGAAGGGTTAAGTCTGAGCCTGTTCTACCCATCCAGACCCATACTGCCTCCAGGCACTTAGACATCACGGAAAGGGCATCTCTGGGTTGGTCCGGGGTGGAGATGTAAAGCTGGGTATCATCAGCATACTGATGATACCTCACCCCAAAACTGTGAATGATCTCACCCAGCGGCTTTACATAGATGTTAAAGAGCAAGGGGGAGAGAACCGACCCCTGAGGCACCCCACAAATGTTAGGGGCTTCGGGGAGGATCTCTGTCCCCCCGCCCAGACAAACTGTGTGCGACCTGAGAGGTAGGAGGAGAACCATTGCAAAACAGTGCCCCCCACCCCCAACCCCCTGAGTCGTCACAGTAGGATACTATGGTCGATGGTATTGAAAGCCGCTGAGAGGTCAAGTAGGACCAGGATGGAGGAATAACCCCCATCCCAGGCCCACCAGAGATCATTCACCAGAGCAACCAATGCCATTTCTGTCCTGTGTCCGTGCCTGAAGCCCGATTGGTATGGGTCTAGATAATCCGTTCAGGAATTGTGGAAGTTGGTATGCCACCACACACTCAACAACCTTCGCTATAAAGCGAAGGTTGGAGACCGGATGAAAGTTGTTCAAGGAGCCGGATCCAGGGCAGGCTTCTTGAGAAGGAGTCGAACCACCGCCTCCTTAAGTGTGGCGGGGAAGACCCCATCCCTCAGCGAAGCTTGATAATCGCTTGGATCCAGTCTCGGGACACTTCTCTGGTTGCCGCAAGAAGCCAGGAGGGACACGGGTCCAACAAACATGTGGAGGCCCCCAATTTACCAACAATCGTGTCCACTTCATCTATGGAAACAGGGTCAAAGTCAACCCAGATGTTGCCTTCAAGACTTACTCCTGTCTCCTTGTCAGACCCTGCCCAGTCAGAGTCTAAACCCGTCCAGACCTGGGTGATTTTGTCTTGTAGAAATTGAGCAAAATCCTCAGCATTGCCCTGCAAGGGGTCCTCCCTCGCTCCCTGATTAAGAAGAGAGCAGGTCACTCGAAACAAGGCTGCTGAGCGATTCTCTGCAGCCGCAATGAGAGCGGTGAAATTGTCATGTTTCGCCGCTTCCATCGCCACAAGATAAGACCTAATATAGGTTCTTAACTGTGTTCGATCAGACTCGGAATGGGAAGATCTCCAACAGTCCTCTAGGTGTCTCTTGTGACGCTTCATCTCCCTGAGCTCCACGGAGAATCATGGAGCTACCCGGGATCTCTGTCGGAGGAGAGGCCGCCGCAAGGGGCAATTTGATCCAATGCCTTGGCAGCAGCCTGTTCCCAGACATACACCAGGGCCTCTGGCGAATCGCGGGATAGGGACATGGGAAATGTCCCAAGCTCCGTCAGGAACCTATCAGGATCCATCAGGTGCCTAGGGCGGAACCAATGTATTGGTCCCGGCTCCCAATGGTGGGAGTTAGTGGATAGAAAGTCCATCTTAAGGAGGTAATGGTCGGTCCATTACAGGGGTTGAATAGATAGTTCCCCCCCTACCCCGAGAATTTATCCACTGCCCAGAGATAAAAATCAGGTCAAGTGTGTGTCCACCACTTTGAGTTGGACCCTGTACAATCTGAGTCAGGTCCATGGCCGTCATGGAGGCTGTGAACTCCTGAACCAGCTCAGATGTCTCACCGACGGACGGGACATTAAAATCTCCCACTACCATCAGGTTGGGGAGCTCAACCGTCAGTTCGGCTAAGACTTCAAGCAGTGTGGGCAGGGCTGAAGACACGCAGCTGGGAGACAAGTACGTAATCAACAGACCCGACTGTCCTTCAGGGCTCCATTTCAACAATAGAGATTCACACCCGCCTATCTGAGGGACAGTGACCTCCCTAGACCTAAGACTTACTCTAATAACAACCCCCCCCTTCCCTTGAGTCGCGGCTGGTGGAGTGCACGGGAACCTGGTGGGCATGGATCGGAGAGTGGGACCCCTCCCTCCAGGCCCAGCCAGGTCTCCGTGATACAGGCCACGTCTGCGCCCCCCTCATCGATAAGCTCACGCACAAGGGGGGCCTTTTTCACAACAGACCTGGCATTTACATACACCAGCCGGAGTCCGGGGTTCCGCACTCCCATCCCCCCAGGCGAGCAGGAAGAGCTAAGAGGGCCGGAATGTGCCACCACCTGCAGGCAGCGGGGACGCGCTCCACTAATGTTGTAACGCCCTCTGGTCTCACTACCTCTGCCCCTGCCAACCACCACAGTGATGGAATGACCAGCACCCCACCATACCTCGTCCAGCCCCCTCTCCCCGTCCCCCCCACTGCAACCGTCCAACAGCCTAGGTTGCTGATCTGTAAGGACCCCCCGCCCCAGGTCCATTCTTCGCA
>JAUDYJ010000002.1:275308738-275378738 GCA_030761175.1 Masticophis lateralis | reverse complement strand
CCCAAATCCAGCCATTGCCCCCATTAGTCCATCACATGGCCCAATCTCCCTCCATCCCAACTTGAACCACCACTGCAACCACTCCTCCTCCAGATGCAGGAACCCCATGGCCTTGACCGAAAAGAAGAATGCTTTTATATCTAACTATCATTTCTCTACTAAATCCCCCCTCTTACTTTCCCAAGTGTGAGAAAGTGGCAGCGTGGAAGCTTCCACGGCTAATGTGGCTTCCAAAGCTGACAAATAGACAGACAGACAGACAAGGAGGAAGATAAGCAGGTAGATAGGCAGGTAGGCAGGCAAAGGAATTCTCGGAATTGAAGTCCACAAGACCTAAAAAGGTTGGACACCCCTACTTTAGCCCATTTATCACAATAGCACCGAAGATCTGCAGCTGACGTTTCTCTCAACTCTGTCCTATGACTTGTGATTTTTTTTTTAAAAAAAAGCAAATGAACTAGAAATTCAGTTGTCTATGGAGATACTCTGTCATCCAGGTCATGGCTGTCCCAAAGGCGCTTTTTTCAAGAGGCATTTTGGACTTTCTGGTTTTTCTTTGAAGATGTTTCGTTTCTTAACTAAGAAGCTTCTTCAGCTCAAAACCAGAAAGTCCAGTTGCCTCTTGAAAAAAAGCACCCGTGGGATAGTCAGTTCAATTAACTGACCCTAGACATCTAAAAATTAAAAAGGGACGTGGTGGCTCAGTGGCTAAAACGCTGAGCTTGTCGATCGAAAGGTCGGCAGTTCAGCGGTTCGAATCCCTAGCGCTGCATAATGGGGTGAGCTCCCATTCCTTGTCCCAGCTTCTGCCAACCTAGCAGTTCGAAAGCACGTCAAAAATGCAAGTAGAAAAATAGGGACCCCCTTTGGTGGGAAAGTAACAGCATTCCATGCACCTTGGGCATTTAGTCATGCCGGCCACATGACCACAGAGACGTCTTCGGACAGTGCTGGCTCTTCGGCTTTGAAACAGAGATGAGCACCGCCCCTTAGAGTCAGGAACGACTAGCACATATGCACGAGGGGAACCTTTACCTTTACCTTTAGACATTTAAGTGGAGCAATGCATGATGTACCAAAAACACTGTTGTGTGGTGGGTGGGTTGAAGAGGCAGAGGCGCAGGTATGACTTCAGCTCCTTTATTGCTACAAGGAAACTCCAGCAAAGCCTGCCAGGGGGACTGCCAGACGAATTGACCAATCAGTTCAAACTATTCTTCCCGCCTGGATAGCGGACCTGAGTGAAGCCTTCCTTTCTTTGGCTTCACTCTGTTTACTGATGAGTATTCAACAAGCACAATTTTCTTTTGGTCAAGGAAGCCCCTCACCTCTTGTTTTCCTCCCAACAAGTTGTGTCTTCCAAAGGATGGTCCATGCACGTCCCATCAGAGGTCGTCGGTGAGGTTGGCAAGTCCGTGGCTCTGCCCTGCACTTTCACGCATCCCCACAAGATGTACGACAAGACCCTGACCGCCATTTGGCGCGTGAAGGAGCCTTTCAACGGGTTGGTGGTGTTCAAGTGCGTCACCCAAAGCTCGACCGATCTCTGCAGGGTGACGGTTGGCTCGAAGAACCGATACAAACTCCTGGGCAACCCGAGACAGAACAACCTCTCGCTCCAAATCGAGAATCTGAACTGGAACGATACCAACCGATACTTCTGCCGGGTTGAATTCTCCGGTGATGTCCATGACAAATACGAGAGCCGGTTGGGAATCCATCTCCGCCTCATGGGTGAGAAGTTGTGTAATGGATTGAGGAGGATGTCTGCAAGGGGAAATGTTATGGCCTGCCAGCAGCCAGCAAATCAATTATACATGGTCTGATTATACTACAGTTGCAATCCGTAAACTGTGTGGCCCATTGTAAATTCAACACTAAAAGGGAAAAGACTAAGCAGTGCAAAGGGTTTGCCACTGTTATTATGTAACATCCCAGTGGTGGGATTCAAATTTTTTAACTACTGGTTCTGTGGGCGTGGCTTGGTGGGCGTGGTGTGGCTTGGTGGGCGTGGCAGGGGAAGGATACTGTCAGTGGTAGGATTCAAAAATTTTTACTACCGGTTCTGTGGGGCGTGGCTTGGTGGATGTGGTGTGGCTTGGTGGGCGTGGCTTGATGGGCATGGCAGAGGAAGGATACTGTAAAATCTCCATTCTCTCCCCACTCCAGGGGAAGGTTACTGCAAAATCCCCATTCCCTCCTGATCAGCTGAGACTTAGGGAGGCAGAGAATAGATGGGGGTGGGGCCAGTCAGAGGTGGTATTTACCGGTTCTCCGATCTACTCAAAATTTCTACTACCAGTTCTCCAGAACTGGTCAGAATCTGCTGAAACCCACCTCTGGAGAAGACACATATTTGCAATGAATCCACAATGCTGCTACGCAAAATCTGGCCACCTGCCCTGTAGTTATGTACTGTTCATCCTTTTTTTAAAAAAAATAATTTTATTCACAAACATTTTTGAATACAGTGTAATGTCAGGGTATACCATTTACAAGAAAAAAACTGACCAGATCTCTCCTCTCTCTCTCTCTCTCTCTCTCTCTCTCTCTCTCTCTCTCTCTCTCTCTCTCTCTCTCTCTCTCTCTTTCTCTCTCTTTTTAGATTTTCTATTTAATACAGCAGCAAGTGTTGTGGCTTTGTTGTGACCTAGGCTTACTGAGTCATTACAAGACACAAGTAGTCCGAAATAAACCTATTTCTTATTATAACAGCTGAGAATTACATTTATTCCCAGCTGAGTCCCAATTAGTTGCAAAACAAGTCCTTCGGAAGAAGTCCTTTGGGATAATCATCAATCTTTATCTTCTTTGACACCCTGCTGAAGGCCTTCCTTGGCAAAGCCCCACGAAGTTCAGACATAGACAAGAGATGTCAACTGGAAACAGAGTTAGCAATGTTGCTTTTCTGCAAAAGGCCTCAGTGCCTTTGTTTCTCTTTTAAGCCTTATGGGTGGGGCCAATCATCTCCTGGCCTTACTCCTGAATCGTCCTTTTTGCTTTAGCTGGTCTTGCCTTCTGGCAGCTCTGAGCATGCGTGCACTAGGAACAGGCTCCTCCTGTTCCTCTGCCTCTCTGCTGTCCGACTGGGGGCTCCAGAGGCAGCACGTACTGTACCTCCCAGATGGCCCTTTCTCTGCCTCTGACACAGAGCCCTTGTCTGGGCCTTTCCCAGACTCCAGGACTGGCCCATGTTCCTCCCCAGCCTCCTCACTGTCCGACTCCACTGCCAGCTCCGCAGGCTGATGGTGGACCATAACAGGCTTCTTCAGACTGAGCCAAGTTAAAGGCCTAAGTACAGTCTAGATCAGGCATGTCCAGCCCACAGGGCACAATAAATAATACAGCCACTCACAAACTTTTAACGTTATTATGTCATTTACGTAAATTAACTGTATTACATGATAGGCAGCCGAAGACAATTCCTTTTCACTCCGTGAGGCCCAAGCAAGCCAAAAGGTTAGACAACCTTGATCTCAATAAAACAAAAAAGCACAGCTGACAAGCATGGAGAGATTAAGTCAATGTTTGCACGTACAAAATGCCAATACATTCTTCTTTTTCTACAAACACATATGATATCTCTGGTATTTCTGGGTTGCAACCTTTTTTCTTTAAATTGTTTCCGTGGCTAAAAATACTTTAATCTGGACCATGAACCTTGCAACATTTTCACTCTTAACTAGATATTGCTATTTTTAGCTTTTTTAAAAGACCAGATGTCTTAATCCCATCACCCTGTAGCTGAAGGTTTTGTAGATAAAGATAAAGGTTCCCCTTGCACATGTGTGCTAGTCATTCCCGACTCTAGAGGGCGGTGCTCATCTCCGTTTCAAAGCCAAAGAGCCAGCGCTGTCTGAAGACGTCTCCGTGGTCATGTGGCCGGCATGACTAAACGCCAAAGGCACACGGAACGCTGTTACCTTCCCACCAAAGTTGGCCCCTATTTTTCTACTTGCATTTTTTACGTGCTTTCGAACTGCTAGGTTGGCAGAAGCTGGGACAAGTAACGGGAGCTCACCCCGTTACGCGGCACTAGGGATTCGAACCGCTGAACTGCCGACCTTTCGATCGACAAGTTCAGCATCTTAGCCACTGAGCCACCGAGTCCCTATGTTTTGTAGATAGGCCGGCCCAATCTTTTTCAATGGGCACCAAATATCTGCTGGGGGCAGGGAGCTGCTCTTCGTCTTTCAAAACATGTTTCTCCTTTTCTCATCCAGGGAAATATAATATTCTGCCTTTTTAACATTTCCTAGAATATTTCATTCTTCTAGGAGAGGGGTGGATGCTAACTTTCTACAATCTCTTGTGGTTTTTTAATTGAAATGTGATGTGAATTCCTTACGATAAATAATAATAACATGGCATACTGTATTGTATGAATCCAGCTCTTTATACATATCCAATAAACTAAAACAAAGCAAGCTATGATTTACAGCATTCCGTTTTGCTTCAATCAATCAATCAATCAATAATTTTTTTTTGAATTTTAAAACCAACTTTATTTGATATAAACAGATAAAAGGTAAAAAAAGAGAAAAGTTATAAAAACAATCTTAAGGCTAAAAATGAAGTACATTTCAGTATTACTTATGTTCTAATATTGCTAAGCAAAAGTTTTCTGTCTATAACATTTCAATATATAACCATATATATACATTTATCTTCATTTGCTGTGATATATTTATGTTGACGGTGTAAATTTACTAACTTTGGTTTCTTGATATATTTATCATCTGTTTTTTTTTCCCCTTGTTTTTTCCCCCTTAAAATCAATAATTTTAAACAACCTGTAGCTTGGGGCAATGCCTGAACTTCAAAAATAGGACCAGGTAATATCCAGAAGCCACAAATTTAGCCTATATTCAAACCAGGGGTGAAATACAGCAGGTTCTGACAGGTTCTGGAGAACCGGTAGCAGAAATTTTGAGCAGTTCGGAGAACCGGTAGCAGAAATTTTGAGTAGTTCAGAGAACCAGCAAATAAAACCTCTGGCTGGCCCCAGAGTGGGGTGGGAATGGAGATTTTGCAATATCCTTCCCGCAGAAGTGGGGTGGGAATGGGGATTTTGCAATATCCTTCCTCTGTCCCGCCTACCAAGCCATGCCCACCAAGCCACACCCACAGAACTGGTAGTAAAAAAAATTTGGATTTCACCACTGATTCAAACGAATGTTAAAAGCTATAAAGTAAGTTGTAGTAAATTCTCCGTGCTGGCTGGGGAATTCAGGGAGTTGAAGTCCACACATCTTCAAGATGCCACGGTTAAAAAACACTAAAAGCAGCGAGGGACTATATTACAAATGATAAGATCCTGAGTGAGCACTAATAAATTATGGTTCCTATTTTTGTATTTTCTGTAGCTGCTCCCAGGATTATAAATATCTCTGTCCAAGCCAGGCAGGATCATGACTTCGATGCCAAGTGTACAGCCGAAGGTGAACCACTGCCCACCCTGATGTGGGCTGGTCCCCTGTCTGGAAATGCCACCTCAGTGTCCAGCACAGGCCACCTGATCACCAAGGAGCTTCAGCACCTGTCTCACGATGGGAGATACACCTGTGTGGCCACCAACAGCCATGGCAGAGCAGAAGGGACTGTCTACTTCTACAAGTTCAAAGCCGGAAATGGGTCCTGGGTCATGATTCTCTTGTACGTAGCTTTGGGGATCAAGTTCATGGCCCTGCTGGTGATTTTAGGGATCGGGGCCTTTTACAAGGGAGGTATGTATCACTTTTTTAAATGTCGGTGGCGGCTGTGTAGATCAAGAGAGGACAGGCTTGGCTTGAGTTCAAGCAAGCAGTAAACCCCAGTGTGGACCTCTGACTTAGTTGGAGTTGATTCAGTAGACTGTAGTACAAGTCGCTCCTTGTTTAACGACCACTTCATTTTGCGATCATTCATGCATGTATTTAGCACCGAATTTCCTGCACCTGATAACTAACTCCCTCAGAGTGAAATGATTAAAGTCTTATCAGTTTCAGGCAGCAGCCGGCTCAGAGCTGAGCTTGTTAATTTGCGGTGAGCAGCAGTGTGCTGTGAAAAAAAAGTGGATCAGGAAGAGATTGCAACCATTATGTTTCACAATCAAGTTGTTTGAATGGAATGTGATCTTTAAACAAGGAGTGGTTGTATAATGAACTAGTTGACACGTTGAATGAATCCAGAAAGGATAGAGATAGTCCTCGACGTACAACTACAATGGAGCCCAATAATTTCTGTTGTTAAGTGAGACATTTAATATTAACCTTTGCACTTTTCTGGTATGGTGTTTGGTGTGAACACAATCAGTTTGGTTGGTTGGGTGCTCAGTGCATTGTGAAAACTCAGTTTAAGGGTTTTGAGTGAAGACAGTCAATGTAGCATTATTTCAATGATTTGATGCAGCTATTGAGATGGTAAATATTGAGACGCACCCATAATGGCAAATTATTGGAGAACTAGCATAGTTGTGCACCCTCTAACCAATAATGTCCTACCATCTGGATTGAAGAAGGATTGTCTAGTGCTCAAGTAGAGGCATCCTTGATCCACGGTGGCGCAATGGTTAGAGTGCAGTACTGCAGACTACTTCTGCTGACTGCTGGCTGCCTGCAATTTGGCGGTTCGAATCTCACCAGGCTCAAGGTTGACCCAGCCTTCCATCCTTCCGAGGTGGGTAAAATGAGGGCCCAGATTGTTGGGGGCAACATGCTGATTCTGTAAACCGCTTAGAGAGGGCTGTAAAGCACTGTAAAGCAGTATACAAGTCTAAGTGTTATTGCTATCTCTATCCTCTTTTCAGCTTCAAAATATCTCAGCCAGAGCCCAGGTGCTTCAATCTTACGTCCAAACTTAAATCCACAAGATCTTTCAAGGAAGAAAACCAGCATATTGGAAAAGGAGGCTTTGCTGTAGCCCCTTGTCCAATTTTTTTTTTAAGTGAGAAGAATCTTTATGAACTTTCTATGGAGCCTGAAGAAAGATGCATAAGTCAACAGGTTTTCTACCTAATTCTTTAGTCTTGTGGACTTCAATTCCCAGAATTCCCCAGCCAGCCATGCTGGCTGGGGAATTCTGGGAGTTGAAGTCCAGAGGTCTTAAAATCACCAAGGTTGGACATCCATGAAGTAACTTATCAAGGTCCTGGGTCATTTCAACCTTCTTAATATAATGAGCACCTAGGGATAGTTTAGCAAGAAATACATGAATATTTTCCATTGGTTTTCTTACCGTTTGCATTACAGATAACTTTATTATGGTTCCAACCAGCTTTTCACGGTAAGAGTCTCGTTGAATATAAGTACATTTCTAGAAGTTATTGATCTCGTAGCAGTTTCCACAAGTTAGAAGGAAAAGGGAAGGGTTTGCTTGCAGAATTTCAATTGGACGGAGCTGATATTTCAACACCTGGGTTCCCGAATAGGAAGCAGCCTACAGCTAGACCTTAAAAAAATGGTCAGCCAGCCGCTTTGGTTTCCCATCATCTGACCATCATCTGGCTCTTCGTATGATGTTGAAATCTGTTTTTAAAAGTGTACATTGAAGCTCCTAATTCATGTCTATGGAAATTCTCAGGTCACGGTTTTCCCGTGAGGCAACTGGACTTTCTGCTTTTTTTTCTTCGAAGACATTTCACTTCTCATCCAAGAAGCTTCTTCCACTCTCTTCCAACTTCTTGGATGAGAAGCGAAACATCTTCGAAGAAAAACCAGAAAGTCCAGTTGCCTCTTGAAAAAAACATCTTTGGGACTCCCAATGCATGCTAACTCAAAACTAATACACGAACTCTGTAGGCTAACAAAATAAAACAATAATGTCAGAAGGTTCTAGAACAGTGGTTCTCAAGCTTCCTAATGCCGTGACCCTTTAATACAGTTTAATACAGTTTTTAATACAGTATTTAATACAGTGTAATACAGTTTTATGGTTGTGGGGACCCCCAACCATAAAATTATCTAAAACCATTGAAAATCTGTGTTTTCTGATGGTTTTAGGCAACCCCTGTGAAAGAGTCATTCGACCCTCAAAGGGGTCACAACCCACAGGTTGAGAACCACTGTTCTAGAAGAACCAATTCAAAATTAGGGTCCAGCCAGACAGCTGAATCGATTCATGAAATAAAAAGATTTTCCTTCTAGAAAACAGCGGTATCCGGTCTTGACAACTTGAAGATTTGTGGACTTCAGCTCCCAGAATTCCCCAGGCAGCATAGCTGACTAGGGAATTCTGGGAGTTGAAGTCCACAAGTTTTTCAAGTTGCCAAGGTTGAATACCCCCGTTCTATTTATTTTATTTTATTTTATTTTATTTTATTTTATTTTATTTTATTTTATTTTATTTATTTTATTTTATTTTATTTTATTTTATTTTATTTTATTTTATTTTATTTATTTTTTTATTTTATTTTATTATTTTATTTTATTATATTTTATTATTTTATTTTATTTTATTTATTTTATTTTATTTTATTATTTTATTTTTAAATATTTATTTAATTAATTAATTAATTAATTAATTTTTATACCGCCCTTCTCCCAAAGGACTCAGGGCGGTGAACAGTCAGAATAACATACATATAATTTGAAATAAAATTAATTTAAAATAATTAAACTGATTTGGCTCATCAGTTAAGATCCTCCGCGTAGAGTTTAGTTCTAGAAGACCAGACTACAGTTGTTCTTGAAGGAAATTCTTCACCGCAAATCTACTACTGTCTGTAAATGTGGTCTCCTGTTAACACCATTCCACCACTGTGAGTGTATTATTTAGGGCAGGGGTCTGCAACCTTAAACACTCAAAGAGCCATTTGGACCCATTTCCCACAGAAAAGACAACACCGGGAGCCACAAAACCTGGGTGGGCGTGGCTAACTCGACATCACTCACTTCCACCAGTCACATGACCTCCTAGCCACGCCTATCCAACCAGTCATTAGGGCAGAGAACCGGTTGTTAAAATACACCGAGAACCACAAAACCCTTTTGACATCTCTCTCTCCCTCCCTGCCTCCCTCTCTTTATCTCTCTGTCTCTGCCCTGGCCTATTTCTTCATCCCCCGCCATCCCCCTTTCTTCTCAAACCAGGCGAGGAATGACTGGGAGGGGAGGGTGAGGGGCGGGGCCAGCCAGTGGTGGGATTACCCGACAGGGAGCCACAACAGAGGGCCCAAAGAGCCGCATGCAGCTCCGGAGCCGCAGGTTGCTGACATCTGATTTAGGCTTTTGGGTTGACATATGGATCTCGGCAAACCCCAAAAATGGGAAATCCGTTCTGGAGTTGTCAGAGGAGAAAAGTGGAGGAGGGGCAAAATATCCCAAAGAGGACACTCATTTCTATTTTCTTCTTTAAAAAAAAACCACAGCAACTTGTAGTTTTCTGCTACAATTACAATTACTAAGGATTACTAATGAAATCCATTCCTTCAAGGAAGCAGAAAGATCAGCATAATTGAGGCCTCTAACTTGGGAAACGGTGAATCATGGTTCCTTCTTAGAAGAGCGGAAAACGGAGCGCCAGAAATTCGTGGCATGTCAAATATCCATCTTCTTGCTTGGTCACACAGCCTTCCAGAGAATAGCAGCTGTTATTTTATATTCATGATTTTTATTAGTTATTTTTTACAATTGAATTGCACCATGTTGTCTCCCATTGCAAAGAGAGGGAAGCTCACACACCCCAAGAGGAAGGTGTAGCTGCGCTAGATAATGGATGAAGGATTTATGGTGTCTCTAGATCAGGGTTTCTCAATCTCATTGAGTTGAAGACCTGTGGACTTCAACTCCCAGAATTCCACAGCCAGCAAACAGCTGGAGCCTGGTGGAGCAGTGGACTAAAGCGCTGTTAAATAGCACTTAGCTGCCAGCTGCCTGCAATTAGGATTTGGATTGGATTTGGATTTATTGGATTTATATACCACCCTACTCCCAAAGGACTCAGGGCGGTGTACAGCCAACAATAAAAATACATATGTACAAAATTTAAAAACCAACTAAAAACAGATTAAATGAATTTGGCCCGGACAGAATTAAAACACCCCAATATAATTTAAAATTTTTTAAAATTTAACACTAAAAACGGGGAGTGGTTAGGCCAGGCTGCAAGTTCGAATCTCACCAGGCTCAAGGTTGACTTAGCCTTCCATCCTTCCGAGGTAGATAAAATGAGGACCTGGATTGTTGGGGCAGTAAGCTGACTTTGTATAAAAAAGAACACCGCTTAGGGGGGGCCGAAAGCCCTACTAAGCAGGTATATATAAAAGTATGAAGGCTATTGCTTAACACATTGTAAGCCGCCATGAGTCTCTGGAGAAGGGCAGAATATAAATCGATCCAATAATAAATAAATAAATAAACAAACAAGATCAGGGGATTTTTGAAAGGATGAAGGAACAGCATGTCCATGCTTCCTTCAGTTCTGATAAGAGGGGATATTAGGGTTGAAATGAGGAGTCCTTGTTGCTTTCTAAGCTTGGTTGTTTTTTTGTAGACTTCATTATCCTAACTAGGTAACATTATCAGTGCTACAGGGAGTGAGGTTTGCAACTACTGGCAACTGTACCCAGTGGTGGGATTCAAATAATTTAACAACTGGTTCTTTGCCCTAATGACCGGCTGGGTGGGTGTGGCCATGGTGGGCGTGGCCAGGGGGTGTGACAGGCAATACTCGGCCTCCTGCACCCCCCTGGGAGCAAAAACGGGCCACAGGGGAGGGCGCACCACACACCTCCGTGCCCCATTTTCAGGGGCCCCCACAGCCCATTTTTGCTTCCTGCAGCCTCCAGGGAGCAAAAACGGGGTGTGGGGCGGCCACTGCACTCCCCAGACTCCGTTTTGGGCCTAGTAGGCCTCCCTGCAGCCTCCCGGGACTAAAATGGGCAGCAGGGGAGCCATACCTCACCCTCCCATGCCCCATTTTGGGCCTAGGCCTCCCTGCACTTACCTGGGAGCCAAAATGGGGCACATGGGGATTCCTGGAAAGGGAGGGGAGGGGCCAGCCAGCAATTTAACAACTGGTTTGTCCAAACCAGCTGAATCCCACCGATTGTATCCCTGTGGTTTCCTTGGCAACATTTTTAGAGTGATTGCCATTGCCATTGCCTTCTTCTTTGGACTGAAAAAGCGGGGCTTCAGCTGGCTTCCAAGCCTTAAGGAAGGACTAAAATAAGGAGTTTGGACTGGTGTAAGCAAGGCCCTCCGTTAAAATACAATGATCCGGAAGATTCAAAAGCAAAATGATTCGAACATTTTTTGTAGACTGGAAACATGCTGGGTGTCTATTTCCATTGGAAAGTTAAGCAGCCTCTCCTATTGAAATCAACGAGGCCTTGGAATAAGAGACGAGGAGAAAAGTCATTGGAAGATGGTCTTGATAGTAACCGTTCATTTTTACCATCCTGTCTTTAAAACGAATCGGAAATGTGGGGCTCCTCGGTGCTCTCTGAGCTTGGTGGTTTTCTCGAAGATGTTTCATTACCCAACTAGGTAACATCATCAGTGCTAGTTGAGAATGGAGTTTGCTCTTTTGTTTATAGAGAAGTGGCTTGCCGTGACAGTGTTGGTGGGAGTGTTGGTTGGTGCTTCCTTGATTTGGCTGTTGGACACAAAAAACTACCAACTCAGACAACAAACATAACTGTTACTAGCCCTGATGATGTTACCTAGCTTGGTAATGAAATGTCTGTGAGAAAACAACCAAGGTTGGAGAACATCAAGGACCCCACAGTTCAATCCTGAGCTACAGATATTCTATTACCCTGGAAATATATTACCGTATTTTTCAGAGTATAAGAAGCTCCGATTATAAGACGTACCTACCTTTTTTGGGGAGGAAAACATGAAAAAAAAATCTGCCTCTGACTCCCAGTAATGTTCCTCCTTGCAGCAAATAGCAAACAGCCTGTTTCAGTTTGAGTTTCATTTTCAGCACATCCTGATTAGCACACAAAAAATCTGCCTCCCAGCAATTTGCCTCCTGGCAGCAAACAGCAGAGACCCGCGAGACAATAGGCAATGGCAATCCCTGCAGCCTGAAACAGCTGCGAGTAAGGAGGCCGATCCAACCGACAATCAGCTGCTTGCGCTAATCAGGCTGTACTGAAGCTGAAACGGGCTGTTTGCTGCAAGGAGGTAAATTGCTGGGAGGCAGAGGCCAAAGGGTGGGGGCCGGTGGGTGGGCAGGGCTACATTTGGTGTATAAGACGCACCCAAATTTTCAACCTCTTTTAGGGAGGAAAAAGTATGTCTTATACTCCGAAAAATACAGTAAGCTTATCTTATGCATATGCTGCTAACATGCATGCTTTCATTCACAGACAACCGAGGCAAGAATCTCCATACGAAAACTTCAATCGGAGAATCAACTCCATAAGTCAAAGTCTGTCTCCAGAATCTAGAGTAACAAACACTTGTTAAAGATCCAGATCTTTCGTTTACTCTTTCTCCTTTTTCTTCTGAAGAAGGTCCCATTCAGTTTGTCACCATCACATCTGTTTGTGACAAGATTGCTGTGGTTAAAACCCGCAATTGCACAACCTGAGTGCCAATAATGGAATTACTGGTATTTCTATGGTGGAGAACCTGCAGTAGATATATCCAATTCTGGAGTCAACATAATTTCTGAATCCATTCTGGTTGGGGATGATGAAAGATTCAAGCCAGGACACCTTAAACTCACCACATTTCCTGGGTTGCTATGCAGGATATTTGAATGTTGTAAAGTTCGGTGTTATTTTGTTATTAGTCCAATCAGTGGTGCATGTCTCTTCTACTTGTACCGAATGTTCACCCTATCATTTGTGGTTGCCCCAAATATGTTTTTTCCAAAAGGCAACTGGACTTTCTTGGTTATTTTTTTCCTTGCAAATGTTTTGCTTCTCATCCAAGAAGCTTCTTCAATTCCGGGATTGAAATTCCCCATCGATACATTGCTTGTGATTGTTGCCAACTGCTGCTAGGCAAGTCCTGGTGACCACCCCAAGTGGGTCCAGGACAACTCGGCAAAGCCAACTCACCGTGGCCAACTTACCGTGGCCAACTCGCCGTGCTGGATGAGTGTTACACCAAGATGTAAGAAATGGTGGAACAGAATCATTAAAGAAAGGGAGGGAATAGGAAGGACAAGATGAAAGGTGCATGACAAAAATTATAATATATTTTAAAATTATTTTAAATAATTAAATTGAATTGTTGAATTGTCCCTCAGCGAGTTGTTCCGAAGTGAGTTGGCCATGAAGAGTTGGTCATGGAGAGGTGGCCATGGCAAGTTGGCTGTGCAGAGTTGTCCTGCCATGAGTTGGCCATGGAGAGTTGGCCACCAACAAGCTATCCCATTCCAACACCAAGCAAGTTATCTATATTTCTTCCACTCTCTCTTGTGGGTATTGGGTCATTCCATGTTCAAGTGGTCTGATTTCCAGAGATATAAAAAGCCAATCTTTTTTTCAAGCCGCAATATTTTCAGCCAACTCTGCTCCAAACTATCTAGATGGAGAACGTTTTTATTATTTTGTTTAATAGAGCACAAAAAGTTGTACAACACGGCCATGTTTTGTTTCTGTCAACAAAATTTTGCTGGAGATATTATGTTTCAAAGTTGCTGGAACTTCAGAGTCATACTGTAGAAGGCTGCGGTATGGGGGTCACACAAATGACTATATCTGTGTAAGTATTGCATCGGCAAACACTTTACCAATGTTCGTTGGGGACATGGGTGCATGTTCACACAAAATTTCATCGAAATCTGCAATGGTCTAGCAGGGACCCCCGGACCACTTGACATGGAATGACCCTATTGTAAATTACTCTGGTATAACGGTTAACAAGTCAAACTTTGGCCAGGGTGAAACTGAGTGACTTTGGGCCTGTCCTTCTCACTCAAACCCACTTCACAGGATTATGGTTGTTACCACAGAGAAAATCACACACTCCCTCATTATTCTACTAACCCAGTTCATATTCCAATTTTGATTAGAAATTTCAATACCCAGTTCTTTTATCCAATTCTCTTTCATTGCCATTTGTGAATTATTATCAAAGTTAATAATTTTATAGATTTTGCTAACTAATCCCTTTAACCCAATTTCATCTTTCATTATTCGAGATGTCAAGTTTTCAAATTCCGTTTCCTTCCTACTTTCATCATTCCTTTCTTTACATTTCCTATTCCATTTGTTCATCTGAATTCTTTCAAACCAATTAATGTTTAATTTTCCATAAATTTCCTCTTTCCTCATTTTATTTTCTATAAATTTCAGCCATTCACTAATTGTTTCCACTTTCTCTTCTATTATAATCCTCTCTCTGTTACTATTTAATTTCATTGGGCAATTCTCTTTCAGTTTACCTAAATACAATACATCTGGTATTAATTTTTTTGCTACTCTGTCCCAATTTTTAGTCAAACTATTTAACCAATAATTACAAATTTTAACCTTACCTTTGAAATTTTCCAAAAACCAATTATAACCGAACTTCTTTATTTCCTTCATTTCCAAACTACCCCAAAGTTCAACATCTCCTTTTAAAATTTTTACTACTGTTCTTATATTAAATGCTCTATAATAGTTTAATAATTTTGGAATTCCTAAACCACCTTGTTTTTGGTTCTGATACCACATTTTCTTAATCAATCTTGGTTTTTTATCCCCATTACAAAATTTATCTAATTTCTTTTGATATACTTCAATATCCTTCTCAGTTAAGAAAATCGGAAGCATCTCGAATAAAAAATTAAATTTCGGAAGTAACATCATTTTACATATAGCTACTCTACCAAACCAAGATAACTTTAATTTTTTATATTTCCCAATTTTCTCTTCAATTTCTTTTATTACTATGTCATAATTTAATTTCTTTAAATTTTTAATTCTAAGTGAAAGTATAATACCTAAATATCTTAAATTATCCTTTATCCTAATTCCAAGTTGATTTTGTAATTTTTCTAATTTGTTTTCCCTATCAATTTCCATTAATAATTCTGATTTTGCCCAATTTACTTTCAAACCAGTCATAGCTTCGAATTCTTCCAAATGCGTTTGAACTCTTTTTATATCATTTGTAATATTATTTAAAATGATAAGGGTGTCATCTGCATATAAATTAACTTTGATACCTTTATAACCTATTAATTCTGAATCCTCTTCAATCAAAGTTGTTAAAATTTCCATTGCTAATAAGAATAGGGTCGGAGACAGGGGACAACCCTGTCTCGTCCCTGCTTCCAAATTTATATCTTGTGTAAATATATCATTTACCTTCACTCTTGCCGTACCCCTCTGGTACAATTTAGAAATGATATGAATAAATTTATTGCCAAATCCTAATGCAGAAATCATTTCTTTTATAGTATCCCATTGTATAGAATCAAAGGCTTTAAAAATATCCAAGGCAAGAATACCTATCTTATCACCATTATTCTCAGCAATATCAATAACATTTAATACTCTTCTAACTAAACCACACATATAACGCCCTTTAACAAAACCTACTTGGTTATGGTTTATGTATTTATCTACAAAATTATTCAATCTATTTGCTACAATTGCAGTAAATATCTTAGCATCTTGGTTAATCAAGGAAATGGGCCGATAGGATTCAATCTTTTCTAAATCTTTACTTGGTTTCGGGATTAAGGATATAATTGTTCTATTCCAGGACATGGGAATATCATCTCCATGTAATATCTTATTATACAATTTCTGTAGTTTTGGGATCAAAGTTTCTTTAAACTCTTTATAAAATTCTGCCGGTAACCCATCCTCACCTGGAGATTTTCCAAGTTTTAGCTTCTGAATCACATCTTTAATTTCCTCAGAGGTAATATCCTTTTCCATTTTTTCTTTATATTTATTATCAATTTTCTTCTGACCATATTTTTCTAAAAAAAATTTTAATTTACAGTTATCAATTTCTTTTTTGAGATATAATTCTTGAAAATACTTTTTAACAATTTCATATTTCTCTAATTTTTTGTAACATCTCTTACCTTTTTCATCTATTAGGACACCTATTTCTCTTTTTTCTTTTTTATCTTTCGCCATTTTTGCTAATAATTTTGAATTTTTATTACCATATTCAAAAAGTTCTCTTTTTAAATAGCTTAATTTTTTTTTAACTATTTCTGTACCTTCCGCTATTTGTTTGTTTTTCAATTTTTAAGTTCCTCCCCTAATCTTCTATCCTTAGTCACTAAAAATCTATTTTCCAGTTCTTTTATCAATTTCTTCTTTTCCTCTATTTTTACTTTATAATTCTTATACTTTCTACTTGATAATTTAATGCTTTCTCCTCTAAAAATTGCTTTCATTGTGTCCCAAACTGTTCCATAATTGACTTCCCCATTATCATTCCAATCCCAATTTTCTTCCCATTTCTTAAGAATATAATTCTTATCTTCCTCGTTTTTATACAATTTTTCATCGTATCTCCAACAATTTTCTTTTTTCTCCAAAAACATATCTAATTCTAGTAACAATTCTGCATGGTCAGAATCTTTAAATATTCCAACATCCATATTATCCACGTTATCCATCAGATTCTTAGATACAAAAATATAATCAATTCTTGAGTATGAATTAAATACCTTTGAATAAAAAGTATACATTCTTTCATTACCTTTAATCTCTCTCCAAACATCTACTACACCATTTTACTACAACATAACTATAAAGTTGTCTGGAAGTGGTATCTGACCCCAATAAGACTTTTTCAAATGGATAATAAAATGGATAAAATGTGTTGGAGGTGTAAAGTGGAACTTGAAACATATGCTCATATGTGGTATAAATGTAATGGGGTTGAACTTTTTTGGTCTAGGATAGAAAATGAAATATTTGAAATGATTAAGAAGAGGGTCAAATTGAAATTGGAAACTATATTATTATTAATATTGAATGAAACAACATTAACAATGGGAAAAAGAGAATTGGTGAGGATTTTGGTTATAATGGGGAGAATTATAATTGCTAGATATTGGAAATTAAATGTTGACTTAAAACTAGAAGAATGGCATAATGAAACATGGAAATTTGCATTAAATGATAAATTGACTTGTGACATTAAAATTAGAAGTGGTATATACAAAGAAAATGTTTTTTGGAACACTTGGCAACCATTTGTGAACTTTGCACTTGGGAGATTGGATGAATCGGCACCAGTACCTTATCAAAGAGATTTCTGGAAGAATTGAAGACCTTAATTTCCTAAAATTTCCTTTCCATTTGTATAGCACGTTGGGGGAAAAAATTTTTCTTTTTTTATTATTGATTTTTGTACTTTTTTTTTCTTGTTTCTGTTATTCTTTAACAATAAAAATATAATAAAAAATTTAAAAAAAAAAGAGAATCACACACTCCCACCCTGCTGTGTATATCACTCGGACCTCTCAGTGGAAAACAAGAAGACACCAATGCAGCAAAACACTAGAGGTAGTCCTCGACTTTTGACCACAATTGAGCCCAGAATTTATGTTGCTAAGTGAGAAATTGTTTTTCTCAGTTTTGCAATCAGTTTTGCCCAGGGGTGAAATCTAGCAGGTTCTGAAGAACTGGTAGCGGAAATTTTGAGTAGTTCAGAGAACCGGCAAATATCACTTGTGGCTGGCCCCAGAGTGGGGTGGGAATAGAGATTTTGCAATATCCTTCCCCCAGGAGTGGGGAGGGAATGGGGATTTTGCAGTATCCTTCCCCTGGAATAGGGTAGGAATGGAGATTTTTCAGTATCCTTCCCCTGCCACGCCCACCAAGCCATACTATGCTCACCAAGCCACACCCACAGAACCGGTAGTTTTAAAAAAAAATTGGATTTCATTACTGGTTTTGCCTCATTTTTCGGCTTTTCTTGCCACGTTTGTTAAGTGAATTGGTGCAGTTCTTAAATTAGTAACACGGTTGTTAAGTGAATCTGGCTTCCCCATTGTCCCTGCTTGTCAGAAGTTCGCAAAAGTGGCCCCGGGACACTGCAACCGTCATAAATAGGAACTAGTTGCCAAGCGTTTGCATGTAAATCACTGCTTATGCCACAATGGTCATAAGCATGAAAATGGTTGTAAGTAACTTGTAACTTTGAAGAGTCACTAAATGAACTGTTTTAAGTCGAGGACTACCTGTGCACATACATTTACATACGCTGGTTTGTAAGTCACAAGTGGCAAAGCACTTTACCAAGCAGTTCAAGTTGGTATTTCTCTTTATTTCACGTGATCCAGGAAAGTAGTGACTATTTTAAACACCCTTTCTGTGCAAAACCATACCCCCAAATTACCACACACCCAGACACACCCGCAGTCTGCACCTCCACAAATATATTCTTTGAATCATTTCCACTGTGCCAAAAGAAATATTAGGGAAGACATTTTTTTTTTTAAATTTGATTTATATGCCGCCCTTCTCCGGAGACTCAGGGCGGCTTACAATGCATTAAGCAATAGCCTTCATACTTTTGTATATTTTTATTTATACAAAGTCAGCTTATTGCCCCCACAAACTGGGTCCTCAATTTACCCACCTTAGAAAGGATGGAAGGCTGAGTTGACCTTGAGCCTGGCTAGGATTGAACTCGCAGAATTACAGGCAGCTGGTGTTAATTGCTGCCTTTAGTAGGAGGCATTAGCCCCCTACGCTACACAGGCTCTATTTTGTGTGTCTCCAAAAGAAAAGTGTGGTTTCCCACACACACACACACACACACTTGTGAGATCTGTACAAAGATCCTTTGAAAATGTTTTCTCCCCCCCCCTATTCACATTACTGTTTTTTGATCAACCCACCAGTGTTAACATCTCCATCTGCAATCTACCTCTTCCTTTCTCAAGATAACTATGGCCAAAAAAAAAAAAAAAGCACCAATAATTTGCATAATTTGGCAAGGCGGGAGGAAGAGAAAAGCGACTAATTTTGCAATAATTAGTTGAAAGGCAAATCACTAAACGCATAAGATGCAGATGAATCAGGAGGGGCTGTTAGGCAGAAAACGCACTCCGCTGCTAAGTGGAAACAAGAGGTGCGAAAATGCAATTACCTTTTTCAGAAGGAAAGGCGCTCTACATTTTACTGATGAGCAGCCGGAAAGAAATAGCGTTTTAAATGAGAAAGGGGGGAAACGAAGATACCCTGAGCTAACAACCCTGCAGAGCATTTGACACACGTGGGTGAAAGACCATCATCGCACAACGATCACAAGGGGCAGCTTAAGCAAAGTGCTTCTGTTCACTTTGGATGCTAAGACTTGAAGGCTCCTGTAATAGAATTTGAGGCCTCTGCACCAGTTACCGTATTTTTTGAACTATAAGACGCACCTGACTAGAAGATGCACCTAAATTGCTTAATGCATTGTAAGCCGCCCTGAGTCTCCGGAGAAGGGCGGCATATAAATCGAACTAATAAACAAATAAATAAATAAATAAATTTAGAAGAGGAAAACAACAAAAAAAATTTTGCCTCCGTGCGTCCCATTTTTGGTCCTTTTCCAGCCTTTTTTCTGCCTGTTTTCGAGGCTTTTTTTGGCCCATTTTTGAGGCTTTTTTTGGAACGTTTTTGAGGCTTCCCCCCCCCAAAAAAGGCAGAAAAAAGCCTCAAAAATGGGCCAAAAAAACCCTTGAAAACAGGCAGAAAAAAGCCTCAAAAATGGGCTGAAAAAAACCCCGAAAACAGGCCAAAAAAAGGCCCCAAACAGTGCAGAGGCCAAAAAACGGTCGGCGGGTAGGTGGGGCTTCAGCAATATTTGGTCTATAAGATGCACAGACATTTCCACCCCCTTTTGGGAGACAAAAAACCTTTTATAATCTGAAAAATACGGTAAATGGTAGATCACTTTTAAGGGAGTGTGTTAAGTGTGGCTGGTAGTATCAAAATAAACCAGTGATTCCAGGTGTGCTCACAGGAGAGAAAAATGTATTTTGAATGTTAGATTTGGATGTGTTCTGGAGCAAAATAGAAAGAAGTGTATTTTGTCCCGTGGAGCCTCTATTCCTACGACAACTACAAACACCCAACTGTTTTCTTGTAAGAACCTGCTTACAACACAGACTAAAAACTGTGTCTTTTGTCTGTGTCTCTAGCGACAATCGCCCTAGCTCAGGGGTGTCAAACTCAAGGCCTGGGGGCCGGATCTTAGATCTGGCCCGTGAGGCCACCCTGGCCCGTGGTGCAGCCTGGCCCGTGGTGCTTCTTCCAGCAAAAACGGAATTCATGAGGGTCGCATGCAGCCCTCCTGAGCTCCATTTTCGCTGGCAGAGGGTTGCAGGAGATCACGGCAGCCGAAAACGGAGCTCGGGAACCCTTTTTCGCTGGCAGAGCGCTCAGGCCACCACAGGCGCTCCCGATACGAATGACATTGAACTGGCCACACCCACTCTGGCCACGCCCACCCCAGCCCCCAGAAGTCAAGCAACCCTGGTGCAGCTCTCAATGCAATTGAGTTTAACACCCCTGCCCTACCTTATTGGAAGTGAGAATAATGTTGGGTTTAATGCACATTAATTGTGTCAGATTGCAAGAAGAAACAACCACCATTCAAAGCAATGGCATATGTTAAGAGTCAAGCTGTTAAATACCAGCCCTAGGCAACAAGAATCCTGCGAAACTGGCTGTTTTTCCCAAAAGGTATCTGTTGCAAGAAATCTATATTGTCCTAAATTAAATTATCTTAAGGTCAACACCCCCCCCCCCAATAATTAATCCAATTATACATTCCTCATGCTCGTGCAAACATTGTGGCTCGCTGTACTTCAGGATAAGTGAGCAATCGGGAAAACGAGTGATTTATTCCAAGTAAAATCAATTGTGCAAACTTCACACGAGGGTCTCCTTTCTTAATATCCCTTCCACAGATAAATCCAGCATTGTAGACAGGGCCAAAAAAACAAACAAACCAGTCTCCAGTTTAATTCACAGACGGGACCTATTTTTAACATCCCCAACCAGGGCAAGAATTCACTTCAGGGGAAAAGGCAGAAACCAATTAAGGAGTGCAGGAAGTCAAAGGACCATTCAGCATTTTGAGATGGAAACAGGGCCACATTCAAAAAAAAAAAAAAAAAATAAGAAGAAAGTGACAAAGAAGAAGATGGCACAAGTTTGAAAAAGTGTGAACAAAAAGGCAAAATAGAAAATGGACACTGTTGGTCTTTAAACAAAGCGAACTGTGGACCATTCCTTGACGCACCAAAAGTGGCTCTTCCTGAACAGATCCCAAGGAAACGGCCCGTGGCTGGCCTTCTGGAAGGAAGTCAAGGGCTTCCCAATCGCTTTCAAAGTACGGCAACGTGAATTCAAACTTTCCCTCCCACCCTTCCTTTCTCCGTCCTTCCTTTCGTCTCCCACAACCAGCAAAACATACCCCCGGGTATGCCAATCCCTTGTGCAACATTATCTCCAACTGTAAACTGAACATAATCCATGATTAGAGCAAGAAGCAACCTCCCGACTTGCTTCCCGTTATCGTATCGCGTCCAAGTAACGCACTTCCGCGTACAAAGTGTTGAGGAGGATAGCCAGAAGGTGAGTCCCGTCGTGCAGGCAATGGTGAGAGTCTTTGATGAACTGGGATGCTTGGAGGATCTGTCCTTGGTAGTCCGCGTATTGTTTGTTTGACGCCAGAGAGTCCAGAGCATTGAGAGCCTAGAAGGACAGACACGAAACATGTCAAGTGGATGGATTAACGGAACAAGTTCTTACTTGCTATGAGTTCTCTTGCAATACAGATTTCCAACTGACATTCCCTCATTTCCGATTGGCAATCCATCATTTGATTCTTTTTTTATTAGTTTTACTGTTTTTTAAATGTGGTTTTTAATATTCTGTAAGCCGCCTTGAGTCACCACAGGCGAATAGGCGGCTATATAAATCTAATAAATAATAAATAATACTGTGTTTCCCCAAAAATAAGACCCTGTCTTAAATTTTTTTTGAACCCCGAATAAGCTCTTGGCCTCATTGCTATGAGCGACGATAATAAGCCAATTGGGTTTATTATCAGGGGATGTCTTATTTTGGGGGAAACAGGGTAATAATAATTTCCAATTGACAATCCATCATTTCCAGTTGACAACCCATCTTTAGTTAACCAGAAAATCAAAATACAGTATTGCAGACTAACTCTGCCCACTGCCAGGAGTTCGATCCTGACCGGCTCAAGGTTGACTCAGCCTTCCATTCCTCCTGAGGTCGGTAAAAGGAGGACCCAGATGGTTGGGAGCAATGCAGGTAGGCCGCAATGGAGCCTAAAATTTATGTTACTAAGTGAAACAGTGATTAAGTGTTTCACGACCTTTCTTGCTCTAGTTGTTAAGTGAATCATGACAGTTCTTAAATTAGTACCACCGTGGCTAAGTGAATCTGGCATCCCTATTGAAGTTACAATGGCACTAAAAAAATGGGACTTATGACTGTTTCTCACACTGACCACAACCCCACAAGTCATGGGATCAAAATTCAGGTACTTGGCAACCAGGATGTATTTACGATGGTTGCACCATTCCAAGGAAGAGATTCTCAGTCATGGTTGTCCCAAAGCTGCTTTTTCAGAAGGCAACTGGACTTTCTGGTTTTTTTTCTTTTGAAGACGTTTCGCTTCTCCTCCAAGAAGCTTCTTCAGCTCTGACTGGTGGGGAATGGAAAGATTTATATTCCTTGCAGACAGCTGGTCATTTGCATTCTTTGCAACTGGACTTCCTTGTTTTTTCTTTGAAGGTGGATGAGAACCAGGGGTGAAATGCTCCCGGTTCGGACCGGATCGCCCGATCCGGTAGCAATGGAGGCGGTTCTTTTTTTTTTTTTAATTAGATTTATATGCCACCCTTCTCTGGAGACTCAGGGTGGCTTACAATGCGTTAAGCAATAGCCTTCATACTTTTGTATATTTATACAAAGTCAGCTTATTGGCCCTGCAAACAGGGTCCTCTTCGGAGAACTGGTAGCAAAAAGTCCAGTTGCATATTTAAAAAGCACCTTTGGGATATCCATGACTTGAATGACTGAGAATCTCCTAGGTCAGGGATCTGCAGCCTTAAACACTCAAAGAACCATTTGGACCCGTTTCCCACAGAAAACAAAACACCGGGAGCCACAAAACCCTTCCCGTGCCTGACTATTTCTTGAACAGCCACAAAACTAGTATATGGAGTTGAATCAGACAGTCTGTTTTCCTCTGAAACTTTTCTTTTCTTGGATTTATCCATGGTTGGCCTACAGGGGGTTGAGAAGCTCAATAATTGCGTGCCAGTGGGTGTCGCACATTGGTGGTTGTGACACATATATTGAGTGACAGGAAGTTGCAGCAGAGGGGTGAAAGAGCCACATGCAGCTCCAGAGCAGGTTGCTGACCCCTGTCCTAGGTGCTCATCCTTATCACTTTCTTACATATGTGGACACAGTTTCTTACGAGTGTTTACAAGTGTTTGAGAGTTAGAGCAACCCCTCGCTGAAAGCACCAAAAACCCAACGGACCTGTTGAGCTTTTGAAGACAACTGCAATTCCAGGCCAGATCTCAGTCGAATTTGATTCTCTACCGGAACTTGCACCAGCAGGAAAGTGGACATGCTCCGGGCAAGGACACGGAACCTGCCGAGAAAAAAATTCAAAGAGGAGAGTTGAGCTGGGGGGGTTGGGTTGGATTAGATGACCAACAAGGTCCCTTCCAACTCTGTTAATCTGTAAATCTGTAAATCGAGTCACCGGGGGTAGGCTCTACACATGGTAATTCTCACACACACAAATACCACATTTTACTCACAATTTCCCCCCACTACCATCACTACTGTGTAATTAAACTCAACGTTGTAACTATACAGGTAGTCCTCAACTTACAACAGTTCAGTTAGGGACCGTTCCAGGTTTACAATGGCATGGAAAGAAGTGACTCAGGACTTTTCCACACTTACGGCTGTGGCAGCGTCCCCGTGGTCACGTGATTCAAAGTCAGCCGCTTGGCAACTAACTCATATTTATGACGGGTTGCAGCGTCCCGGGGTTACGTGATCCCTTTTTGTGACCTTCTGACACATGTGGAAGCCAGATTCGCTTAACGACTGTGGGAGTAACGCTAACAACAGCAGTGATTCCCTTAACAACTGTGAATGGTTTTTAATCGCGATGTTTTAAAGTTTTTTGGGCCAAAACTGTTTAATTCTTTTTTAAAAATTTAAATTTTGTACTGAAATGTTTTTTATTCTTGGCGGTGCACCGCCCTGAGTCCACCAGGAGAAGGGCAGTATACAAATTTAAATAAATAAATAAATAAATAAATAGTCGTAAAAGGAGACAAAATTCACTTGAAAAAGGTTTCACTTAGCAATAGAAATTGTGGACCACAATTCCACAACCACAACTCCATTGTGGTCATAAATCGAGGACTACCTATATATGACTTGACATGAGCTCAGTAAGTATCCTACTCAGCTAGAAAATCACAAAAGGGATTAAACAAGTGTTAGTTCTTCTGCGGAGGAAAGACAAATTGATACACACACACACACACACACACACACACACACACACACACAAACAAACTCAGGTAATCCTGAGGACCACACATCTTAAACTTGCCAGGGAAGTCTGATTTCCTTTAGTCTATGAAATTATCCTAGGTATTACAGTGTTTCCCCAAAAATAAGACCCTGTCTTATTTTTTTTTAATCCCGAAATAAGTGCTTGGCCTTATTTTCGGGGAGGTCATATTATTTTGGGGCGCATGGAACAAGACGGGTCTCCTCTTGCCATCTTACCTGATTTCCAGCTCTGCATTTAAATATTTTCGGGGAGGGGGGGAGGCTTGTTTTAGCGCCTGCGCTCAAAAGCCCGCTTGGGCTTATTATGAGGGGATGTCTTATTTTTGGGGAAACAGGGTATCTGTATAGCTGTCCAAATATTCGTTTGAGCCTCTCTACACTTGATCGCGGGAGAATGGGCAGGTGGTGGGTTTTAAACAGGATCGGATGGAAAATCCACCTCTGTTAATATGGTTTTGGCAAATCAGGTTTTCACCGAACGCCTTTTTAGTCAAATAGTTGAGGCAGAGACAAAGTCACTGGGTTTAATTGAGCCGGTGTCCCATGTCCACTGAGGGCAAGGACAAAATCAGTCATTGTGAGCGGTTTGTGTCACAAAAGAAACCACAGCTATTTTTATCCCGAGCAAACTCAGACTATTTTAATGCAAGATAGATTCTCACAGTGGTGGAATTCAAATTTTTTTTTTACTACTGGTTCTGTGGGTGTGGCTTGGCGGGCGTGGCGTGGCTTGGCGGGCATAGAAGGGGAAGGATAATGCAAAATCCCCATTCCCTCCCCATTTCTGAGGGAAGAATACTGCAAAATCCCCATTCCCTCCCCACTCCAGGGGAAGGATACTGCAAAATCCACATTCCCCCCACTCCGGGGGGAAGGATACTGCAAAATCCCCATTCCCTCCCTACTCTGGGGCCAGCCAGAGGTGCTATTTGCCGGTTCTCCGAATTGCTCAAAATGTCCGCTACCGGTTCTCCAGAACCTTTCAGAACCTGCTGGATTTCACCCATGGATTCTCATATCATAAGGCAAGATAGGCAGATTAAGACTCCACCTTGTAAACCAAAATACCACAGGGTACAGGTAAGGACTGAGACATGCATGTGAATTCTCAGAGGTGTCCCGAAAGTGCTTTTTTCAAGAGGCAACTGGACTTTCTGGATTTTTCTTTGAAGACGTTTTGCTTCTCATCCAAGAAGCTTCTTCAGCTCTGACCGAATGGTGGAGAATGGAAGGATTGATACTCCTTGCAGACAGCTGGTCAATTGCATTCTTTTAGCGAGTTGTTAAAGTCACCTGGAAATTTATTTGTGTCCTCAGGGTCACCTGAGTGGGGCAAATGGGCAAGGAGCCTTCTTGTAACTCCTGAAAAGACTCTGTTGTAGATTGGAGATAGATGATGGCATATCCCTCTCCCTCGGTTGAGAGAGGGCTGTTCAATTTTGACATAGCCTCTTTGACCCTCTTTCAAACCAGCGGTCCTCTCTGTCCAGAATATAAATCATCCCATTTCCCTGAACAGCCCACTCTCAACAGCCGGGGAGGGATAGCAATAACAATAGCAATAGCAATAGCACTTAAGACTTATATACCGCTTTACAGTGCTCTACATCCCTCTCTAAGCGGTTTACAGAGTCAGCCTATTGCCCCCAACAATCTAGGTCCTCATTTTAATGACCTCAGAAGGACGGAAGGCTGAGTCAACCTTGAGCCCGGTGAGATTTGAACTGCCAAATTGCAGGCAGCCAGTAGGCAGCAGAAGTAGCCTGCAAGTACTGCACTCTAACCACTGCGCCACCACGGCTCATAATCATTATCTATCTCTTGTCTACAACACAATCCTCTCAGCAGTTCCAAGAAGTCTCCATGCCCATTTGCACCACTCAGATGACCCTGAGGATACAGACAAAACCTCCAAGTGGCCTCAACGACCCTCCAAAAAAAGGATGCAAATGACCAGCTGTCTGCAAGGAGGATCAATCCTTCCATTCCTCACTATCGAGAGTTGAAGAAGCTTCTTGGATGAGAAGCGAAACGTCTTCAATAGAAAAAACAAGAAAGTTCAGTTGCAGTTCGGAGAACCCCCCAAATCCCACTCCTGGCTGGCCCCGCCCACCACACCCTGTCCCTTTCAGGAGTCCCCACGCGACCCGTTTTGGATTCAGGTAAACGCAGGGTGCACACGAAGGCTTGGGGAGGGCGAAAAATGGGCCTACCGGAGGTTTGGGAAAGCTGGAACCGGCCTTCTGGAGGGCCTCTGGAGCCTGGGGAGGCTGTTTTTGCTCTCCCCAGGCCCCGGAGGAAAGCCTCAAGAGGCCAGAAAGGTCAAAAATACCCACCCCACCCCTCCCCGCTGTGGTGCAGGAGGGCAACTAGGCCACGCCCATTCTGGCCATGCCCACCCAGCAACTAGGCAGAGAACCCCTTGCTAAAATTTTTGAAGCCCACCCGTTTTTACCTGTTTGATAAAGGAGACCTCCTGCCCAGCCCAATAGCGCCGAGGAGTCCAGAGGTGAGCCTCTCTTCGGCCAGCAGACTTTGCCGGCTTTGCAGAGCTGTCAAGACCCGGATGACCGATTCCATCAAGATGGGATCTTCCTGTTCGGTTTGGAGGAGGCAGAGCTGCAGGATTTTGTGCCACCAAAGGAACAGCTTAGCTTCATCCTTGGCAGAGCTGGGCAGGTAAGCAACCCAGAAAGACACGCTCCAGTTAGAAACAACCACCAGCTCTCCGGTATCAGCTGCAAGGCCTGGAGATGCCGCTTGCAAAGAGTCAATTGCAAAATCCGGGGGAATGGGTTGGCTAGAAGCTTAATTTGTTTGCAACCTTCCTTTTGGAAGTTGGAAGGGACAAAGCAGTTAAAGGCATCAGTCTATGAACCAGTTTTAGCCCTGCTTAGGCATGAAAGCCAGCTGAGTGACTTTCAGCCAATCACTGAGAGAATTAAGAGTACTGGTCCCGCCTTAGGCATGTAAGCTGACTGGGTGATTTTAGGCCAAGCACCAGGAGACTGTGAGTTCTAGTTCACCCTTAGGCATGAAAGCCAGCTGGGTGACTTTCAACTAATCAATGAGAGAATTGGAGTACTGGTCCCGCCTTAGGCATGTAAGCCAACTGGGTGAGTTTAGGCCAAGCACCAGGAGACTGTGAGTTCTAGTCTTGCCTTAGGCATGGAAGCCAGCTGGGTGACTTTGGGCCAGTCTCCCTCTCTCTCCGCCCAACCCACCTCACAGGATTGTTGTTATAGAGAAAGTAGGATGAGGAGGGACTATTAAATATGTTTGCCACCTTGGATATTTTTATAAAAATAATAAAAGGTGGGATGCTAAATAAATACAGGTCGTCCTTGACGTACAATTGAGGCCAAAATTTATGCTGCTAAGAGAAACACTTAACCAAGTTTTGCCCCATTTTAAAACCTTTCTTGCCACCGTTGCTAAGTGAATCAGTGCAGTCGCTAAGTAAGCAACACGGTTGTCAAGGGAATCTGGCTTCCCCGTTGACTTTGCTTGTCAGAGGGTCGCAAAAGGGGACCCCACGACCCCAGAATGCTGCGGCCATAAGAAATATGAGCCGATGGCCAAGCATCCGGCAGACATAGTGGGGGGAGAGGGAGAGGAAGAGGGAAGAGAGACTTTGTTAGCATTTTGAACAGGGGAGTCAAACTCGATTTCACTGAGGGTCTCATCAAATTTTAATTTTTTAAAAAAAAATTAATTCGATTTATATGCCGCCCTTCTCCGGAGACTCAAGGAGGCTTACAATGTATTAAGCAATAGCCTTCATACTTTTGTATATTTATACAAAGTCAGCTTATTGCCCCCACAAACTGGGTCCTCATTTGACCTACCTTAGAAAGGATAGAAGGCTGAGTCAACTTTGAGCCTGGTGAGATTCGAATTTACAGTAATTGCAGACAGCTGGTGTTAATCACAATGCTTTTAGTCTGCAGAGCTATCCAGGCATCAGGGTTGTGTTTGAACTTGTGGGGCCACGGTGGGAGTGGCCAGCTCGACATCATTCCTGTTTGGGGCGCCTGTGGTGGGCCGAGTGCTCTGCCAGCTCAGGCTCCCGAGCTGAGTTTTCACTCAGGGGCAGAAGCACCATAGGCCGGTCTTTCACTGTTTCCAGGGCGGCCCCGTGGGCCAGATCTAAGTACCCCGCAGGCCGAATCCGGCCCCCGGGCCTTGAGTTTGACACCCCTGATTTAGAAGATCAGTAGGCAAGAATCTTGCCAGTGACGTGAAGCTTTTTTTATTATTATTATTACATTAAACAAAAACATAAGACAAAAATACTTACAAACATGTATACATAGAGACGATACAAAAGAGAAAAACAAACTAACGTTGTAGAAAGCTGTTACAAGAGAAGGAGGACACTGAGTACTACTTAGATTGGCAAAGATGGTGCTCCTGGCTAGAGGGAAAGACAGGACTGACAAAATAACACTTATGTAAAACCCAATTAAGAAACACGGATAATATGTTAGTATATGTTAGCTTAGGCTTGTTAGATGATATGTCCTGTCCTTGCTCTGGGAAGTCGGGGGGGGGGGGGGAGTTGGGAGGGAGGGGTGTGGGGGAAAATTGTTTTATGATTTTTAATAAAATAAAAGACAGGTAGATGGATTAATAGAGAAGTAAGGAATTTGGGGAAAATGTTACAATAAATGAAATGATGATATTAAGACATGATAAATAATTGAGGGTAAGAAGAGGTTATAAAAGATGTACTAGATGCTATATTTTGTTGATTGGCTATGTATTGTTTATATGTTTACTTGTTTGTAGGTCTGTATGTTTGATTATAAAAAATAACACTTAAAAAAAAAGAAACACAGATAATCATATAGGATGAAGACTGTATGATTGTATGTATAAACAGTTAGAATGACTATCAGAAGGAGTTATAGGAGTAATAGTATATAGAGGAAAACTTAAAAATAAGAGTACAAAGTTAAGATTTGGACATGTAAAAAAGTAAAAACAAGTAAGCACGTAAAATAGACTCTTAATAGAGGAAAAACAGGTGAAATAGAGAATAACCATCGATGCAACAACAAAAGAAGCTTTAAGTCCGATGCGGATCTACCTGGGATACACCTGTTCCGACCACTTGCTTAGAGTTAAGAGCACTCCCATTTCGTTGGTTAGTGTCCGCTCAGCGTTCAGCTGCTGCAGAGTATAAACATACAGGGTGAGGTAGCCGCCCAACGAAAGGGACTCTTGAAGGAAGTCTTCGGCTGCGAGTTCGGGAACCTGCAAGGAGGCCACGATTGGTCCCCAGCCTAAATCTTGGCTGAGAGGAGGGTCTTCATCCCAAAAAAAGAAAAGGGGGCGGGGGGGGGGAGATGGTGTGTAGGGAGAGAAGAGGAAGAAAAAAGAAAAGTTGTTAGACTAACTCATCTAGGCAATGATGAATAGCATAGCAATCAATCAATCAATCAGAACAGAGCTGGGAGGGACCCTGGAGGTCTTCTAGTCCAACCCCCTGCTCAAATAGGAGACCCTACACAGTGATGGCTAACCTTTTCCGGACCGAGTGCCCAAAGCGAACCCCCAAAATGCAATGGGCGGACAATTGCCCCCGCGCTTGTGCACAGCCCCCCTCACATGTGGCCCACCCCTTGTGCATGTGTGGCCCGACAACCAGCTGGCTGGCAGGAGGCGCACGCATATGTGTAGCAGAGCTGAACTGGGGCGACGGCTTGCGTGCCCACAGAGAGGGTGGTGCGTGCCACCTGTGGCAGGCGTGCCGTAGGTTCACCATCACGGCCCTATACCATTTCAGACCAATGGTTGCCCAGTCTCTTAAAAATCTCCAGTGAGGGAGCACCCACAACGTCTGGAGGCAAACTGTTCCACTTGTTAATAGTTCTCGCTATTAGGAAGTTTCTCCTTAATACCAGGTTGCTTGTTTCCTGAACAGAATGAATGAGTGAGTGAGTGAGGGAGGGAGGGAGGGAGTGAATGAGATGGAAGGGACCTTAAAGGTCTTCTTGTCCAGCCCCTGCTCAAGCAGGAGAATCTACAGTGGGGCAAAGAAGTATTTAGTCAGCCACCAATCGTGCAAGTTCTCCCACTTAAAAAGATGAGAGGGGCCTGTAATTGACATCATAGGTAGACCTCAACTGTGAGAGACAAAATGAGAAAACAAATCCAGACAATCACAAGTTCAAACAGGTGCCGTTAATACAGGTAACGAGTGGAGGACAGAGGAGCCTCTTAAAGAAGAAATTACGGGCCTGTGAGAGCCAGAAATCTTGCTTGTTTGCTGGTGACCAAATACTTATTTTCCACCATAATTTGCAAATAAATTCTTTCCAAATCAGGCAATGTGAGCCTGTGTAGCGTAGGGGGCTAATGCCTCCTACTAAAGGCAGCAATTAACATCCAGCTGCCTGTAATTCTGCGAGTTCAATCCTAGCCAGGCTCAAGGTCGACTCAGCCTTCCATCCTTTCTAAGGTGGGTAAACTGAGGACCTAGTTTGTGGGGGCAATAAGCTGACTTTGTATAAATATATACAAAAGTATGAAGGCTATTGCTTAACGCATTGTAAGCCGCCCTGAGTCTCTGGAGAAGGGCAGCATATAAATCAATTTTTTTAAAAAAAAAATACTTCTTTGCCCCACTGTAATCAAAATTCAGCCGTATTTATGAGTCAGTATGTCCCAGGTTTAGGGGATCCCCTTTTGCAACCTTCCAACAAGCAGGGAATGGGGGAACCAGATTCACTTAACAACTTCACACCTGCACTGATTCACTTAACAACGGTGACAAGAACGGTTGTAAAGTGGGCCAAAATTCACTTAACAAACGTCTCGCTTAGCAAGAGAAATGTTAAGGTCCGTTGTGGTCGTAAGTCGAGCGGCGTGGTGGCCTAGAGTTGGAGCTCTCGCCTCACAATCAGGAGGCTGTGAGTTCGATCCTAGGTAGAGGCAGATATTTCTCACTCTGGGCACAACGAGAATGTATCTGCTGAATATAACTCCACACTGGCGACAGGAGGGGCATCTGGCCATTATAACACTTTGCTAGCTCCATTCAGTTGCCAGACTCCACCCTGCAAGGGATTATGGGGTCATTAAAAGATGATGATGATTGTGATTATAAATTGAGGACTACCTATATGTGATCCAGGGAGAGATCCAGGTCTCTCTGGGAGTAACCACAGTTTGACGAGTCTATCAGAACTGATTGTGAGCTTTAAGGATGATGATTAATATCAGGAAAAATAAGACTGGTTCCTATTGTGGTCCGCCAGCAGCCTGAGGAGCTGGCAGCGGAGTCAGACAGTGTGAGGAGGCTGGGGAGGAACATGGGCCAGTCATTAAATCAGGGGAAGGCTCGGACGAGGGCTCTGCGGTGGAGGCAGAGAAAGGGCCATCTGGGAGATACGTGCTGCCTCCAGAGTTGGACCTCAGCAAGGCAGAGGAACAGGGGGAGCCTCTTCCCAGTGCGCGCATGCGCACAGCTGCCAGCTGGCAACAACGGTTAAAACAAAAGGATGACTTGGGATTAAGGCCTGGAGATGATTGGCCCCTCCCATAAGGCTTAAAAGAGGAGCAAAGGCACATGGGCCTTTGCAGGAAGCAACGTAGTTAATTCTGTGCAGTTTAAGGTCTGAAGCTCTGTTTGATTCTGGACTCCATGTGGCTTTGCCAATTAGGTCTTGGGCAGTGTGTCAAGGGAGATAAAGGTGGGTGATTATCCCAAAGGACTTCTCCAGAAGGACTCTTTACAACTAATTGGGACTCATCTTGTGGACCAAGTTGTGGGGGCAATAAGCTGACTTTGTATAAATATACAAAAGTATGAAGGCTATTGCTTAATGCATTGTAAGCCGCCCTGAGTCTCCGGAGAAGGGCGGCATATAAATAAAATTTTAAAAAAAAATCTGTGAATGAACAGAATTCACAGTTGTTGCAATAAAAGAAGCTTTTGGGACTACTCGTGTGTTTGATGACTGACTCAGGAAGCCTAAGTCAAAAATGTTCCACGGAGGGGGGAAAAAAGACAAGAGAGTCAACTCGGAAATCCCAGCATGGAATCTGCCGGAAATGAAGCCACGTCTCACCTTCGTTAAAGTAGGCAGTGACACAGGCCTCCATCGTCATGGCCATGTGTCGGACGGAGGCCAAACTCTGACAAGAGGCTCTTAAGAGGGGCATCACCCCTAAGCCACGCATTGTGCCATCAATCCAGCGGCAGAGGCAAACCAGGAGGGATTCTGCCGAGGAGGCACTGGCGTTGTTGATCACCATCAGGGCTTCAGCAAAGAGGCTGGTTAAGGACACATGGCGAATCTGGACATCGGCATCTGCAAAGCAAAGTTGAAAAACAAAAGTTGATTATTTATACATTTTTCTTTAACCTACATAAGTATTTAATAGACAGTGTATTGTGTCTAGGTCATTTTACAAATTTTTATTTCCTCTGTTATTCATTAAACATGAAACTCAGTCAACCGGACATTTAAAAATGTGTCACAGATACCATTGACCGGTGCTAGTAGCTGATATGGGTTGCTACCAGCATCCTAGGTGGTGGTATTATTATTATTATTAATAATATTTAATCTGTAGTGAGATTCACAGCCTTTGAGGCTGGTTAATAGCTCAGCAGCTCGAGTCCTAACCAAGGACCTAGGAACTGTTAAGGTATCGTCGGAGGATGTAAGCTGTTCCGAGTAAGGTGGTTTTTTGTAGAGTCAAAATGTTCAAGTCCGGTAAATTTAGAATTTCTAAATAGCAGGGTAGCTCTTTGGGTATTGCTCCAAGGGCTCCAATTATTATTATTATTATTGTTGTTGTTGTTGTTGTTATTATTTACAAAGCATAGTTTATTGATATCGCTGTACCAGGAGATGCCAGAGTCTAAGAAAAACAATGGAAAAAAAATTATGAAATATCGCGACCTGGCTTTTGAAACTACGCAATTATGGATGAAACATGTAACAGTGATACCCATTGTCATCGGGGCAATTGGGACAATGTTCAAGGATTTTGCAAAACACATCAAGGAATTGCAGCTTCCTGCAATCACCAGAACAGCAAAAAACTGTGCTACATCTGTGCTTAAGATGAAGATCGTACATCTTAAGAAGGTACTTGGTTGATACCTAGGATGCTGGCAGCAACCCGTATCAACCATTAGCACCAGTCAATGGTATTTGTGATGCATTTTTGAATGTTCAGTTGACTGATTTTGATTTTAATGAATAATGTTTTCCTTCTGCGCATGCCCAAGATGGCGGCTGCATCTAGGGCTCCGTTCTGAGGATGGGTCGTCTGGCTGGCTTTAGAGGGTCCCGGGGGGCCGCGGATCATCGACGACCCCCCGCCCGGCCAGCGGAGCATTCTGCCAACACGCTGGTGGGTTTGTAGCCGACCAGCGTGTTTTTAAAGGCCCCCACCGCTTGCGCCGTTTCCGGGCCTCCAAACAGCTGTGAGGCGCTGCGGAGATGGCGGAGCGGCGGCGGAGCGGCGCGGAGCGGCGAAACCGGGAGGAATGGCGGCGAGGGGCGGCGAGTGGCCAGCGGCGGCTGCGGTGAGAGGGCAGCCGCTGCGAAGCCTCAGCAGGCCCCAGCAGGCCCTAGCGGGCCTCCGGAGGTTCCCGCCGCCCAAAAACAGCTGGGCGGCATTGGGCGGCGCTGCGGAAGATGGCGGCGCCGTAGGGAACGAAGAAGATCGAGTGGCGAGCGGCGACGGCGGTGAGAGGGTGCTGGCAGCTGGGGGTGGTCTGAGGGCGCTGGTGGATGTGGTGAAGCCCTCAGCATCCCCCCCCCCCATCCCGCCTGTCCTCCGCTGGCCCTCCAACCCTATGCCTATTTACCAGCAATTTGGGCTTTGGACTCCGGCTTCCCTTAGCCTTGTCTAGCAGCTTTCCACCTTTCTGCTAGTTGCCCTCCGCTTGCCCTCCGCTGGCCCTTAAATTAAGCTTGCTTCTCCATTAGCTGCCTGTGCCTGGACTCCTGGCCTTTTACCATCTTCTGTGCAGTATTTCATCATCCGCTGGCTGGCCATTAGAAGACAGGCCAGCTCACGGGAGGAACTGTGGAGCCGATTCTGTTTTCCATCTTGAGGGGGTGCCACATCGCAGGACGAATTCGCCAGGCCACGGTGAGAGAGTGGCCTTGGACTTTCCAACGCGCCTGCTGAGTGGACCACCGTGAGAGGGTGGTCTGGACACTCCCTCCCTTGAGACAGAATGCAGAGACTCTTTGGCCGCTACCGTGAGAGGGTAGTGGCGTTTTTCTCCTGTTTGGTCTGGTTCCTGCTTCAGGACATTATTTCGAACTATGATCATGGACCTTTGCCATGCCACTATTTCTGGCCCACTTCTGCTGGATGCTTCCTAGGTCGACGCTTCTTGCCCTGCGAGATTCCCCCCTCTCGCGGGTTTGGCCCTCCACACTATCGAGGGCCTACCTTAATGACGGGTTTTGGGACCCCGAGAGGTGGCATGTCGCGAAGAGGGGATTGAGGGGTTTTTTAATGAATTTTTTAAGGGGTGTTTTAGGGGGTTCTGGGGTGGGGGAGGGAGCGGGTTTGGGGGGAAACCCGGGGGGGAAAGGGATAGGCCCGACAGTCTTTGATGCCACGGGGGGCTTAGTTTCTGGAGGCAAGAGGGCTCTCAATGAGCCCTCTGTTGAGGGTGGTGTGATAACTACGTTATGTGGGAGGGGCAGATATGGCGAGAGCGGGGGACCATATCATGTGTTGGGGGCGCGCACTCGCTGTCTTCGAGCGATTGCGCGCCCCGGTCCCCGGAGCTATTCCTGTTCCCCGGGTTGTTTAGAGTCTCAGGCCCCGGGGCTCCGGCTGTTGTTATGCAATGCGAGGTCCGTGGTAAACAAAGCCCCCCTCATATGTGATCTTCTTGAAGAGGGGGGTGCGGACCTGGCCGGTATTACCGAGACCTGGTTGGGCCACGAGGGGGGAGTTCCCCTCGTGGAGATGTGCCCACCGGGTTTCTTTGCATTCCACCAGCCGAGAGCCCAGGGCAGGGGTGGGGGAGTAGCGGTTATTATTAAGGAAGGTCTGGGTCCGAGGGAGGCCACTGTACCTCAGATAGCCGGGTGTGAGTCCGCCTTTGTGAGATGGGGTCCCGGTGGGCAGATGGGTCTGTTAGTCACGTACCTGGCTCCCTGCCACGTGGCAACGACCCTGCCCGAGCTTCTCAATGTTATAGCCGAGGTGGCGGTTGATACCCCCAAGCTTATAGTTATGGGGGATTTCAACCTGCCATCTATCGGCGAGACATCTGAGATGGCTCGGGAGTTCATGGCTTCCATGACGGCCATGGACCTGACCCAGGTAATTCAGGGCCCGACTCACATTGGTGGACACACCCTGGACTTGGTTTTTGTCTCTGGTCAGTGGCTGAGTGGTCTTGATATTGGGGATATAGGTGTTGAACCCTTGTCATGGACTGACCACTCGCTCCTTCGTCTCGACTTTCTGACCGTTACACCCCATCGCAGGGAGGCGGAACCAATTAGGTGGTTCCGCCCCAGGCGCCTGATGGATCCTGATAGGTTCCAGACGGAGCTTGGGCCATTTCCTGAGACACTGACACGCGACTCGGCTGAGGACCTGGTGGCTGCCTGGGATAGGGCAGCCGGTGGGGCCTTGGACCGGGTCGCGCCTTTGCGGCCTCTGACCCGGCGCCGAACTCACCTATCTCCTTGGTTTACCGAGGAGCTGAGGGAGATGAAGCGCCGGAAAAGACGCCTAGAGAGTGGTTGGAGGGCTAGCCGCTCTGAATCCGACTTAACACTAGTAAGAGCTCATATTAAGACTTACTTAGTGGCAATAAAAGCGGCGAAATCTAATTATTTCACCGCTCTTATTGCGTCATCAGATAATCGCCCAGCCGCCCTGTTTAGGGTGACCCGCTCCCTCCTTCACCTGGGAGCGCGGGAGGACCCCTTGCAGGGTCGTGCTGAGGATTTTGTTCAATATCTGGATGATAAAATAACTCAGATTCGGGATGAGCTGGCCTCTGACTGGGTTAGTTCGGGCGAGGTGACTGAGCCCAGTCTTGAGAGTGTTATCTGGGCTGAGTTCGATCCTGTGGCTCCTGAGGACGTGGACAGGATCCTGGGTAGACTGAACGCTACCACATGTTTGTTGGACCCGTGTCCCTCCTGGCTGGTGCTGGCCTCCCGGGAGGTTACACGAGGCTGGCTCCAGGAGATTATAAATGCTTCTTTGAGTGAGGGTGTCCTTCCGCCTGCCTTGAAGGAGGCGGTGGTGAGGCCCCTCCTCAAGAAGCCCTCCCTGGACCCGGCTGTTTTGGTAAATTACCGTCCTGTCTCCAACCTTCCCTTTTTGGCGAAGGTTGTTGAGAGTGTGGTGGCGCGGCAGCTCCCCCGGTACCTGGATGAAGCTGTCTATTTAGACCCGCTCCAGTCCGGCTTCAGGCCTGGTTACAGCACCGAAACGGCATTGGTCGCGTTGGTGGATGATCTCTGGAGGGCCCGGGGTAGGGGGTACTCCTCTATCCTGGTGCTGTTAGACCTCTCAGCGGCTTTTGATACCATCGACCATGGTATCATGTTGCGCCGGTTGGAGGGATTGGGGGTGGGGGGCACCGTTCTGCGGTGGTTCTCCTCCTACCTCTCCGACCGGTTGCAATCGGTGTTGACAGGGGGGCAGCGGTCGACCCCGAGGCGCCTAGTGTGTGGGGTGCCACAAGGGTCGGTCCTCTCGCCCCTTCTGTTCAACATCTATGTAAAGCCGCTGGGTGAGATCATCCGTGGTTTTGGGGTGGAATTCCATCAGTACGCTGATGATACTCAGCTGTACATTTCCACCCCAGACCACCCCAACGATGCCGTGGAAGTGATGTCCCAGTGCCTTGAAGCTGTGCGGGTCTGGATGGGGAGAAACAGGCTTCGACTCAACCCCTCCAAGACTGAGTGGCTGTGGATGCCGGCGTCCCGATATAGCCAACTGACTCCATCGTTGGTTATTGGGGGCGAATCATTGGCCCCCACGGAAAGGGTGCGCAACTTGGGCGTCCTCCTGGATCCACGGCTGTCATTAGAGGATCATACGACGGCTGTGGCCAGGGGGGCTTTTTATCAGGTCCGCCTGATACGCCAGTTGCGGCCCTTTCTAGATCGGGACTCCCTGCGCACAGTCACTCAGGCGCTCGTCACGTCTCGCTTGGACTACTGTAATGCTCTCTACATGGGGCTCCCCTTGGGATGCATCCGGAGGCTTCAACTGGTACAGAATGCGGCCGCGCGGGGGATTATGGGAGCGACAGGGCGCTCCCACGTGACACCTCTCCTGCGTGAGCTGCATTGGTTGCCGGTTGATTTCCGGGTGCGTTTCAAGGTGTTGGTAATCACCTTTAAAGCGCTCCATGGCTTAGGACCAGGGTACTTACGGGACCGCCTTCTGCCACCTATTGCCTCCCACCGGCCGGTTCGCTCCCACAGAGAGGGCCTCCTCAGGGTGCCGTCAGCCAGACAGTGCCGGCTGGCGACCCCCAGGGGGAGAGCATTCTCTGTGGTAGCTCCCACCCTCTGGAACGATCTCCCTCCAGATCTGAGAACTATTGCTGACCTCCGGACTTTTCGTCGGGCGTTGAAGACCCATTTCTTCCAACTTGCCGGACTTGCCTGATCCCTCCTATTTTTAAATATTTTAAATTTTAAATTATTTTAAATTATGTAAATTTCTAGAGTTTTAGTTTTATTGATATATTTACAGCCTAAATTTATATGGACTTTTAGAACATTTTAACTTACTATATTGTTATTGGTTTTAAATTGGCTGTTCACCGCCCTGAGTCCGGTAGGAGAAGGGCGGTATAGAAATTCGATTAATAAATTAATAAATAAATAATAATGATGATGATAATAATATTCTTTACTTGTATATAATAATATTCTTCCAACTTCTAATTTCTATTTTTATTATCTAACCATTGGTAAAACAAATCCCAAGTTATATTCTGTGACTCCTTTATCTTTAATGTTAACCTATCCATTTCTGCCCAATCTAATGTTTTTTTAATTATATTTTCACACACAGAGTTTTCTCATTTTTCCAATGTTGTGCAAATACAGAACTAAAGGAACTTCTGAGTTGCGGGTTAAAGATCTGGTTGAAAAAGAGGCTTCCTTTGGAATGGCTGGGAGATAACAGTCTGGAGAGATTCTCAGTCATCCGGGTCACGGTTGTCCCAAAGGTGCTTTTTCAAGAGGCAACTGGATTTTCTGAGTTTTTTCTTTGAAGACGTTTCGCTTCTCATCCAAGAAGCTTCTTCAGCTCTGACTGGATGGTGGCCAATGGAAGGATTCATACTCGTTGCAGAAAGCAGGTGATCACGCCCAACTCTCCAGCCCACTCAACTCAAGCACAGTTTTCTCAGGACCCACCTGGGGGATTGAAGATGGCAATGTCATCCAGCAGTTTTGAGAATTCCTGCTCCAGGGCTGCTGGAGAAATCGCCCCATTTTGTTCCAGAAGACCAAGGAAGCGGACGAACTGCTGAATGAAGGCTTGGCACTTGAGGCTGGCATCCTAAAGAGAGGAGAAAGACAATGAAGGACAGCCCCTCCCTCTGTCCTCTCCTCCAACGGAACCTGGAGGGGAGGCAAGAAAGAAAGATTTTGCTGGAGGGAGGGAGGGGAGAGAGAGAAAGAAAGGAAGGAAGGAAGGGGGGAGAGAGAAGAAAGAAAGAGAGAAATAAATAGAGGAAAGAAGAGAGGGAGAGAGAAAGAAAGAAGAAAGGAAGGAAGGAAGGAAGGAAGGAAGGAAGGAAGGAAGGAAGGAAGGAAGAAGAAAGAAAGAAAGAAAGAAAGAAAGAAAGAAAGAAAGAAAGAAAGAAAGAAAGAAAGAAAGAAAGAAGAAATTGAGGGAGGGAGGGAAGGAAAGAAGGAAGGAAGTAGAGAAAGAAAGTGAGAGAGAGAAAGAAATTGAGGAAGGGAGGGAGAGAGAGAGAGAGAGAGAGAAAGAATGAATGAAAGAAAGAGTGAAAGAAAGAATGAAAGAAAGAAAGAAAGAAAGAAAGAAAGAAAGAAAGAAAGAAAGAAAGAAAGAAAGAAAGAAAAGAAAAGAAATTGAGGGAGGAAGGGAAAGAAAGAGGGAAGAAAAGGAAGAAAGGAGAGAAGGAAGGAAAGAGAAAGAAAGAAATTGAGGAAGGGAGAGAAAGAAAGAAAGAAAGAAAGAAAGAAAGAAAGAAAGAAAGAAAGAAAGAAAGAAAGAAAGAAAGAAAGAAAGAAAGAAATTGAGAAAGGAAAGGAGGGAGAGAGAAAGAAAGAAGGAAAGAAAGAAAGAAACAGAAATTGAGGGAGGGAGGGAGGGAGGGAGGGAGGGAAAGAAAGAGGGAAGGAAAGAAGGAAGGAAGGAAGGAAGGAAGGAAACCTGCTTACAAGGTGCCCACTGCTGTCCAATGAGGTGCTGAAGCCGGCAGACACCTTCAAGAGTTTCACCACCAGTTCAGCGGCCGGTTCTTTGGCCAAAAGGATGGCGGGAGGGTAGTGGCTATTGAAGTAACCCAGGATGCTTCGATAGGACACAATGTTGATGTGCTGCCAGGGAAGGGAGCTGGTCTGGCCCAGGAGGTTGAGCAGTGGAGATTGCTGGAGGAGAAGAGAAGAGAAACAGGCGTTTCATTCACGGCCTTTTCTCCCCACCCTTACAGGTAGCCTTCCTTCTTCAACAACCACAATTGAAACCAGAATTTCAATCAGAAATTTCTGCTAAGGCTGGGTCAGAACAAGTTCACTGAAAACTCTATTCAGGATAAAGAGTTAACAGGTAGAGAGTCAAAGAGGGTGCGGAAAAGTTGAGTGATGCGAGAGCCTTTTCTGGATCGTGATTCCTTAGGGAAACGCAGGAAGATACAGTGCACCAAAAAAAATGTCAATTACAGGAAAATCCTCGCTGCGGGGATGTTGGGAGAGCCATCCCAGAGCTTCTCTTTTCTCTGACTACAAACTCCGGCAGCTTAAATCCTCACTGCTTTTCTTCTAGCTTTTAAGTGTCTTTAAGAAGGGATGAAACAAATTCAAGGGAGATTACGCTATTGTCTAGCTACGTGCGACGTTCCTCGGGATTAAGAGACGGAATCCTTCTAAGCCACCGTGAATTGTCGGCAGGAAAGCCCTCTCCTCTTCTGTCCTACTTGCAAACTTCCAAAGAGCTACAGTAAATCTCTTTCAGTAGTAAAGCAAGAAAGCTTCTGAGCAAGCTCTGAGTTTGGTCCAAATCAACTTCAAGGAGAGAAGCAACCTAGAACTAAGGAGAAATTTCCTGACAGTGAGAACAATTAATCAGTGGAACAACTTGCCTCCAGAAACTGTGAATGTTCCAACACTGGAAGTTTGTAAGATGAGATTGGATAACCCTTTGTCTGAAGTGGTGTAGGGTTTCCTGCCTAAGCAGGGGGTTGGACTAGAAGACCTCCAAGGTCCCTTCCATCTACTCTACTCTACTCTACTCTACTCTACTCTACTCTACTCTACTCTACTCTACTCTACTCTACTCTACTCTACTCTACTCTACTCTACTCTACTCTACTCTACTCTACTCTACTCCACTCCACTCCACTCCACTCCACTCCACTCCACTCCACTCCACTCCACTCCACTCCACTCCACTCCACTCCACTCCACTCTCCATTCCATCTACTCTACTCTACTCCACTCCACTCCACTCCTCTCCTCTCCACTCCACTCTCCACTCCATCTACTCTACTCTACTCTATTCCACTCCACTCCACTCTCCATTCCATCTACTCTACTCTACTCTACTCTATTCCACTCCACTCCCCTCCACTCTCCATTCCATCTACTCTACTCTACTCTACTCTACTCCACTCCACTTCACTCCTCTCCACTCTCCACTCTCCACTCCATCTACTCTACTCTACTCTACTCCACTCCTCTCCACTCCACTCTCCACTCCATCTACTCTACTCTACTCTACTCCACTCTCCACTCCATCTACTCTACTCTACTCTACTCTACTCCACTCCCCTCCACTCTCCATTCCATCTACTCCCCTCCACTCTCCATTCCATCTACTCTACTCCACTCCACTCCACTCCTCTCCCCTCCACTCTCCACTCCACTCTCCACTCCATCTACTCTACTCTACTCTACTCTACTCCACTCCACTCTCCACTCCATCTACTCTACTCTACTCTATTCCCGTGATGGCGAACCTATGGCACACGTGCAGACGTGGCATACAACGCCCTGTCTGATGGCACATGAGACGTCTCATACGCACATGCCTCCTGCCAGCCAGCTGGTCTTCGGGTCTCTGCTGCACATGTGTGGGGGGCGGGGAGCATTCAGGGGGTGCACATGAATGCTCAGGGCATGTGTGTGGGACCCACATGTGCATGCGTGGGATGTGTGTGGAGGGTGCATGCACACGTGCAGGGGGCGGGGGCCATGTGGGGGGCGTGCACACACACCAGGGTGGGGGATGCGCAGAGCGCATGTAAGGGGGGTAGGCGCGCATGCGCAGGGGGCATGGCACATGCACAGGGGCTGCACACTCATCGCATTTTGGAGGTTAGGGCACGTGTGCTCGCATTCACGCGTGTGCGTTTTGGGCATTCGGTACGGAAAATGTTAGCCATCACTGCTCTATTCTATTCTCTATTCTCTGTTCTATTTTCCAGTCCAGTCCAGTCCAGTCCTGTGGTGTGCTGTGCTGTGCTGTTCTGTTCTGTTGTGTGTTCTGTTCTGTTGTGTGTTGTGTTGTGTTGTGTTGTGTTGTGTCCTATCCTATCCTATCCTATCTTTGTGGGTTCTTCAAAGCCCAGCTTGACCCAGTATCAGCTCCGGTCCTCCGAAATCCAAGAAGATCAATGCAAATTGATGGTTTAACCAGGTTTTGGGATTCTCCCAGGGATCTCAAGGCCTTCACTTGTCACGTGAGTTGTTTTTTTTTTCCCCAAACTGGAAGGAAACCCAAAAAGACGGTTCTGTACCCCCCCAAACATCTGCTTAAACCAGGAAGTTTAAACCAAGACTCAAGCCTAGTTTATCTGACTGGCTTTGGGCATAAAGAGAAGACTTGGTAAGCTTCCCATTTAGACAGGTGATGGGGACAAGGGCTGTTCTTGGTACTGCGTGAATAGGACCTTCCATCCAAAGTAGATAAACCCAAGGGAAAAAAGGTCCAGAACAGAATCTAAATGTAATTGAACTCAATGTTTAATTAAGCACCGCAATCAAGATCGTCCTCCTCATTATTTAATCTGCTCTCTACCAGAAAAATTAGAACATAGGGTCGGGAAGGGACCTTGGAGGTTTTCTAGACCAACCCCAGCTCTCCAAACACGACAAACCCCCTGTATTTAAATCAACGATTCCTTTATTAGAAGCGCCAGCAGCCCCGGCAAAGAGTTTCTCTCTCACCGCAGGTTAACAAGTCTGTCCGGCAGGGAGATGAGTAGTTGTCTGCCACATCTATTCATCTCCGCCCCCTGCCTTTTATTTCTAGAGCTAAGGGGTGGGGCTTCGTTAGCAGTGGTGGCTCTTCCATCCCAAGGACCAGCCCATAGAGTTCCACTGTTCTCCGCTCCTCTGCCTTCTGTGTATCCATTCCCTCTTCCCCCTCGGAGCACTCAGGTTGCCTTGAAGCTGATCCTGACTCCCACGCCTCCTCCTCCTCCTCCTCCTCCGATTCACTGGCTGGAGGGGCTGGTGGCCGACAGGCCACAACACCCCTGCTCAAGGCAGCAGACCAGCATGAGCCTGAAAGCTTGGTAGAATAAACTTTTGATCCTGGTAACCGACTCAGATCGGATCCTGCAACATCATCCTGGGGACAGATGTATTTCGCTTCTTTCGAGGAAAAACGTCTCTGCTTTCGAGAAGATTCGATGGATGTGTCCTGGAAGCCACCAGGAGTCGAGCAGACATAGTAGGGGAACTTACCTCTTTGCTGATCAGCTCTTCCTCTTTGGCCAGCAGGATTACCATATAAAGCAGGCACACGATCAGGCTGTGGGTATCCGGGGGTGGGGTGGGATCCCAGGCGTCAGCCAGGACACTGACCCAGTTGACCTCACATAGCACTGAGCCCAGGAACAGGAAACAACTCTTGGGGCTGCCTCTTTCTACCTAGGACCAAAAAAAAAAGGAAAAAGGGAGGGGGGGCAAGGAGGAAGGGAGAAGGAGAAGAAGGAGGGAGGGAGGAAATGACGGAGGGAGGGAAGAAGGAAGGAAGGAATGAAAATAGGCAGGGAAGGAAGGAAGGAAGGAAGGAAGGAAGGAAGGAAGGAAGGAAGGAAGGAAGGAAGGAAGGAAGGAAGGAAGGAAGGACAATAGGGAGGGAGGGACAATGGGGAGGGAGGGAGAAAAGACAATATGGAAGGAGGGAGGACAATGGGGAGGGAGGGACAATGGAAGGGAGGGAGATAGGAAGGAAGGAAGGAAGGACAATAGGGAGGGAGGGACAATGGGGAGGGAGGGAGGAGAGACAATAGGGAGGAAGGGAGGACAATAGGAAGGGAGGGGTAATGGGAAGAGTGGGAGGGTGGAAAGAAAGATGTGGGAAGGAGGGGTGGAGGGAGGAAGAAGGAAGGAAGGAAGGAAGGACCTTCAGTAAAATCCTGATTTTTCCCATCCCTCTGTTTTTCTATTTGGCTCCTCCTTCCAATCATCCTTTTTCCATGACCACCAAGCCTATTTTCCTCACTATACTGTTTTTTTTCCCCTATTTGATGAACACACAAGAGAGATTTTTAAAAGCCTCAGATAATTTGAAGACGTGAGAATGAAGGTCGGATCTTAAGTGAGGCGTCCTTCCTTCTCTTCCTGCGTTGTGTTCACCAGCCATAAGCAACTACCTTAAAGAATTTCTCCATGAGGTGCTGATCCGGATGAACCTCCTTCCATGGCAGGCGGCCCAATTCCATATGGAATATGTGCAGAATGTGCTCTGGCATTTTGGGCGCTGTGTACGACTCAGAATAGTGCATCACAAGAAGCCAAAGGATTCCGGGGTCGCTTGGCAGCACCTTATCTATGACAATAAAAAAAAAAAAAAGAATAGAATGAATAGAAACAGCTCAGCCTTCAAGAAATCTAAAGGCAAAACAAAAATCGCAAGAAATTTTCTTTTCTTTTTCAACGCCTGTATATATACGCAGGATACCAGACCTCCGGACTTTTCGTCGGGCCCTTAAAATCCATCTATTTCACCTAGCCGGGCTGGCTTAATCCTATCCTCTGTTTTTAATTGTAATTGATTTTAAATTGGACTGTTTTAATTTGTCGGCCGAAATCATTTAATATTTTTTTAAATTGTTTTAATTTTTACACATCATGTTTTACCTTGGCTGTTCACCGCCCTAAGTCCGGTTGGAGAAGGGCGGTTTATAAATCGAAACAAATAAATCAATAAATAATAAAATATTGAGGAAGGGAAACAAAGAGATTGCAGGAAGAAGGAAGGGAAACTTTCGCCAGAGAACGATAACCCTTTTTCAAAAGACTTCACCAGTCGTGGGGAGTTGTAGTCCTACGATTTAACAGAATAATGAAATAACAAGAGTTGGGAAGGGACCTTGGAGGTCTTCTAGTCCAACCCCCTGGTCAGCCAGGAAACCCTATGCCAGTGATGGCTAACCTTTTTGCCATCGTGTGCCGGGGGGAGGGAGGTTGTGCGCACGTGCGCACCCATAATTCTATGCATCCCACCCCCACACGTGCGACCCTCCCGCTTTCCCCCGCTCCTGGCACTCAATGGCATGGTGGGCCCAGTAGGCTCATTTTTTTCTCTCCCCAGGTTCCAGCACCTTTCTAGGAGATTGGGGAGGGCGAAAACCGCCGGTCCCAAAGGAAGTTGGCAAACAGGCCCTTTCCGGCCTCTGGAGGACCTCCAGGGAGGTGGGGAAGGCCATTTTCGCCCTCCCCAAGCTCCTAGAAAGGCTCTGGGGCCTGGGGAACAGCGAACAACGGGCCTTCCCCACCCCCACCCCCCGAGGCCCTCCAGAGGCAGGAAACAGCCTGTTTCCCTACTTCCAGTGTCACGTGATCCCTATTTGTGAACTTCCCAGCCAGCTTCCAATAAACAAAGTCACGGGTGGAAGTTGCATCTGCTTAACAACCACATGATTCACTTAACAACCTGCCCACCGCCTCCTGTATGCAGGCACACACGCCGGGATTGGGTGGGCCTGGCTGAAGCAACACGGGCTAGCCCCTTACTGTTTCCAAAATGGCCGCACAGGCCAGATCCAACCACATCGTGGGTCAGATCCGGCCTGTGGGCCTTGAGTTTGATACCCCTGTTCTAGACAAATGGCTGTCCAATCTCTTCCCTAAAAAATCTCCAGTTTTTAATGATTTCTGGAGGCAAATTGTTCCACTGGTTGATTGTTCTTACTGTCAGGAAATTTCTACTTAGTTCTAGGTTGCTTCTCTTCTTGATGAGTTTCCACCCATTGCTTCTTGTCCTGCCCTCAGGGGCTTTGGAGAAGAGCTTGACTCCCTCTTCTTTGTGGCAGCCCCTTTGAGATATTGGAACACTCCTATCATGTCTCCCCTAGTCCTTCTTTTCATTCAACTAGACATACCCAGTTCCTGCAACTGTTCTTTATGTGTTTTAGCCTCCAGCCCCCTAATCCTCTTTGTTGCTCTTCTCTGTACTCTTTCCAGAGTCTTCACGTCTTTTTTACATCGTGGCGACCAAAACTGGATGCACTGTAAGCCTTACTAAGGCTTTATAAAGCAATATTAGCACTTCATGTGACCTTGATTCTACCCGTCTGTAAAGGCAGCCTAAGGACTGTGTTGGCTCTTTTTTTTTTTTTTTTTGGTGCCGGCTTCCAGTTTGAGAAGGCTAAATTACAGGCAAGAACTGATAGAAAAGAATATTTGTAGCTCAGGATTGAAAGGAGGGGTCTTTGGTGCTCTCGGAGCTTGGTGGTTTTCTTGCCAACGTTTCATTACCCAACTAGGTAACGTCACCAGTACTAGAAGGGAGTGGGGTCTGTGGCATGGAGGAGGAGAAAGGGAGGAGGAGGACTGTGGTGCTCTCTGAGCTTGGTTGCTTTCTTGCAGGCGCTTCATCACCAAACTAGGCAGCACCATCAGAACTAAGACTCGCTAGCACTGATGACGTTACCTAGTTTGGTAATGAGAAGTCTGTGAGAAAACAACCAAGCTTGGAGAGTACCAAGGACGGACCCCGTACAGGGGATAATTTTTTCTTTTAAAGGAGGAATCAGTCCATACGTGGGACATAAGGAGCCACCTTATAAATGAAGCCACTGAGATCCCAGCGTTCAATCTTCTTACCTTTAAAACCTTTGTGTAAAACGGCTACGCTGGATGCAAACAATTCCACCATAGTTGATGCAATGGAGGAGTCACTCTCCAGCCATGGATAGCAACGCTGGTTGCTAGAGAGAGGAGAGAGGAGGGAAGAAGAGATGAGGGGGAGGGGAGGGGAGAGAGGGGGGAGGAGAGGGGAGAGAGGAGGAGAGGAAGGGAGAAGAGATGAGAGGGGAGAGAAGAGAGAGGAGAGGGAGGGGAGGAGGGAGGGGAGAGGAGAGGGGAGGGGAGAGAGAAGAGAGAGAGGGGAGGAGAGAGGAGAGGCGAGAGAGGGGAGGAGAGGGTAGAGGAAGGGAGAAGAGATGAGAGGGGAGAGAAGAGAGAGGAGAGGGAGGGGAGGAGGGAGGGGAGAGGAGAGGGGAGGGGAGAGAGAAGAGAGAGAGGGGAGGAGAGGGGAGAGGAAGGGAGATGAGAGGGGAGAGAAGAGAGAGGAGAGGGAGGGGAGGAGGGAGGGGAGAGGAGGAGAGGGGAGGGGAGAGAGAAGAGAGAGAGGGGAGGAGAGAGGAGAGGCGAGAGAGGGGAGGAGAGGGGAGAGGAAGGGAGAAGAGATGAGAGGGGAGAGAAGAGAGAGGAGAGGGAGGGGAGGAGGGAGGGGAGAGGAGAGGGGAGGGGAGAGAGAAGAGAGAGAGGGGAGGAGAGAGGAGAGGCGAGAGAGGGGAGGAGAGGGGAGAGGAAGGGAGAAGAGATGAGAGGGGAGAGAAGAGAGAGGGGAGAGGAGGGGAGGGGAGAGAGAAGAGAGAGAGGGGAGGAGAGAGGAGAGGCGAGAGAGGGGAGGAGAGGGGAGAGGAAGGGAGAAGAGATGAGAGGGGAGAGAAGAGAGAGGAGAGGGAGGGGAGGAGGGAGGGGAGAGGAGGAGAGGGGAGGGGAGAGAGAAGAGAGAGAGGGGAGGAGAGAGGAGAGGCGAGAGAGGGGAGGAGAGGGGAGAGGAAGGGAGAAGAGATGAGAGGGGAGAGAAGAGAGAGGAGGGGGAGGGGAGAAGGGAGGGGAGGAGAGGAGAGGGGAGAGAGAAGGGAGGGGACGGGAGGAGAGGGGTGGGGAAAGGAGAGAGAGGAGAGGGGGAGAGAAGAGAGGGGAGAGGGGAGAGAAGAGAGAGGAGAGGGGAGGGGAGGGGGGAGGGAGGGTAGGAGAGGAGAGGGGAGGGGAGGGGAGAGGAGAGGAGAGGGGAGAGAGAAGAGAGAGAGGGGAGGAGAGGGGAGATGAAGAGAGAAGAGATGAGAGGGGAGAGAAGAGAGAGGAGGGGGAGGGGAGAAGGGAGGGGAGGAGAGGGGAGGGGAGGGGAGAGAGAAGGGAGGGGACGGGAGGAGAGGGGTGGGGAAAGGAGAGAGGGAGGAGAGAGAGGGAGAGAGAAGAGAGTGGAGAGGGGAGGGGAGAGGAGAGGGGAGAGAGAAGAGAGAGAGGGGAGGAGAGGGGAGAGGAAGAGAGAAGGGATGGGAGGGGAGGAGAGGGAAGGGGAGAGGAGAGAGAGAGGAGAGAGAGGGGGAGAGAAGAGAGTGGAGAGGGGAGAGAAGAGAGAGGAGACAGGAGAGGGGAGGGGAGAAGGGAGGGGAGGAGAGGAGAGGGAACCAAAAACACATGCTTAAAATTTCCAAGGTGTCCACCATCCCCCAAATAGGTGGAATTGACCTCCCAGGAATTGACCTCCCAGGTCAATTCTATTTTCTTTAACCTCCTAAATAGCTTCCCACTTACCTTGTGTCTTCCCCCTCTAAAACCTCCAGCCATGGCTTGAAGAGTTGAATGGTAGTTAAAAACAGAGAATGCAAAGCTGAAAAGAAGAGAGAGAGAGAGAGAGAAAGAGAGACTTCTAGTGAATTGCTTCCAACTACACACGTCCAACTTTTTTAAGGAATTCCAAAAGGGGCAGCACAGAAGACGGAAATTGTTCTTAGCTTTCTGTTTCCCACTCGGCCAAAATAAATGTGTCTTCCTTTCACGAGAGTAAAGATGAGTTGAGACAAGGCTTACTCTACCATTAGGCAGAATACATGACCTGCATTGTTTTTATATTTATAATTGTTTTGATCTCTATTTTTATTTTATTTTTTACTATATAGTAAGCCAGCTGGAGTCCTTTCGGACAGCAATGTCATGCCACCATTGAAGCCTGAATCTGCGGAGGAGGAGGAACCAGAGCTACAGCAGACTGAAATCGAGGGGGCAGCTTTGTTGGCTTTGAAGGAAGGTGGGGAGGAGAAGGCCAAGGCAAGCCAGGGCCCCTCAGGATTGGGATGGCTTGTTAGCAGGGAGGAACAGGAGGCAGGATGACCGAGATACGACAAGCAGTGGAAATGAGGAGAAATGGAGCTCAGGCGATGAACAAGGACCGTCCCCTCCTGATCCCTGAGCATGGAGAGTGGAGAGAAGGCGGGAACAGCGGATGCCGACCCGACGACTTGGGAGGAAAACACCCCGCCTCTCTTCACAAGGCACAGCTGGGGACTGAGATTTAAGAGACGCTGTGGGGAGGGGCGTTTGTTGGGAACAACGCTGAATTTGTGAGGGGTTTATGTGCCGTTGCAGACATCTGGAGTTTGCAGGGCTGCATTGCTTCTTCCTTGCTTCATGGACTCGGCGCCTTGTTCCTTCGTGGGCTCATTGTTTGTTCCTTGTTTCGTGGACTCATTTCCCTGTTCCTTTGCTTTGCTGGACTGCGTGTAGCCAGAGGCTGCCGTGTGCACTTTGTTCTGGGACTTGCCAAGAACATGGAAGCATTTGGGAGGAAATTTGGAACATTAAAGGGGAGTTTGAACTCCCAGCTGGCCGTGTGGACTTCATGTCTTGTCCCGGGTCATCACCAAGCGAGATGGGCAGCTTATAAATTTAATAAACAAACAAATAAAAAAACCAGACACCCAATAAATCTGGAACCCTAAGTTTTGGCCTGATTCTTGGATACTTCTGGCCAGGTTCAGTTTTTATGAGGTTCGATAAAGTGTGACAATGATCATCACCAAACTTCCTTACCTTCAAATACCCTGTTGCTGCCTACAGGCTCCCGCGATAAAGTCTCCATCCTTGAGTCAATTAGACGGTGGATCAGATACTGCATGAGACGTCGGACATGACTGATGTAAGGGGCCCACTTGGAAAATAATCCAAAACTTTGATAGTCTTGAGAGGACAACCGGAGTTTGAGGAAGTAGTCGGAAAGCCACTCGATGGTCTCTGTGACCTGGGAGGAAAAGAAGATGTCAGATCCCTGAAGTGATATCGCCATACAATTGGGGTGGGGGGGGGGGAAGACCCTTGAATATATCCTCTTCTTATTTCCTTTGACAGCTGCTATTTTGTTATCTTTATCCTGGCGCCTGGCCGCTATGGGATTTTCTCACTTTTTGTGGAATGTATTAAGGAGGGAAGGGCCGTATATGCTGTGACCCAGGCCCAAGTAGTATTAGACGCAAACAGCTCCAAAACGAACAGACTTTATTAGAACAGCTGAGAATTAACTCATTCTCAGCATAGTCCAAACTAAATTAAAACAAACTTCTTCATAACACAAAATCTTCAGTCTAATCACCAACCTTGGTATAATTAGGCAAACTGCCAAAGGCCTCTGTTGACAAAGGTTCAAAAGCAGAAGACGCCGACAAGAGATAAGCTATCAATGTTGTTTTCCGACAAAGAGCCCAAGAGCCGTTGCTGATCTGTTTTAAGCCTTATGGGAGGGGCCAATCATCTCTTGGCCTTACTCCCGAGCTGTCCTCTTTGCTGTAGCTGCTCCTGCCTTCTGGCAGCTTTTCTCATGCGTGCACTAGGAACAGACTCCTCCTGTTCCTCTGCCTCTCTACTGTCAGCCTCTGGAGGCTCCGGAGTCCGCACATCACTCCCCGATGGCCTTGGCCCCATCTCTGCCACTGACGCTGAGCCCTCATCCAGGCCTTCCCCAGCCTCCAGGACTGGCCCCTGTTCTTCCTCAGCCTCATCCTCAGCTCCGCAGGCTGCGGGCGGACCACAACAGTGTGGGTTGTTTCACTATGAAGCTAGTAGAAAATGACCCTGGGAACACTGCCTTATCTATTTCTCAGGATGGCTGTTACAACATCTTCACTCCTGTGGATTGGCTGAATCCACATCTGACCAGGGGAGGGGTTCCTAATGCCTTATTTCTAACTGTGTTGCCTGAGGGGATTTAGAGTCTGCTTTGCTTTTGTTCTGCTATCACTTTCTATTCAATAAAAAAACCTTGTGAAATGCGCTGTTTCAAGAGTTCTACTTTCTTGAGCGGGAAAGAGAGGCAGGGCCTTACAGAAGGAACATTCCGGAAGAAATTAGCTGCAGGTTAGAGCTCCAAATCTCCAATTGGTGACTGACTTACATAGCTTATACAGGTAGTCTTTGACTTACGACAGTTCACTTAGTGACTGTTATAAGTTATATTGTAAAATATATTGGTTCATGAAAATAAAGTAAATGTTCTGTAGATCAATATCCAGGCTATTTATCCAATTAAGGGGGGTATTTGTTAATGGGAGAAAATGTTGTGTTAAGCCCTCAAATGGTAGCTAATTATTAGAGGTAGTCCTTGACTTACAACTGTCCATTTAGTGACTGTTCAAAGTTACAACCGCACTGAAAAAGTGACATGGCCATGTTTCACAGTTACGACCTTTCCAGCATACCCATGATCATGTGATCAAAATTCAGAAGCTCAACTGGTCCATATTTATGACTGTTGCTGTGTCCCAAGGTGATGTGATCATCCTTTGCGCTCAATGGGGAAGCCAGATTCATTTAACAACCGTGTTAGTAATTTAACAATTGAAGTGATTCACTTAACAACAGTGGCATGAAAGGTCGTAAAATGGGGCAAAACTCACTTAACAGATGTCTCACTTAAGGACAGAAATTTTGGGCTCAATTGTGGTCGTAACTCAAGGACTACCTGTACAGCAATGATGGGTAATTCTTTTGCGGTAAGCGCCAAAACCTTGTTAAAAACAGGATTTTGGATACAGGTAATCCTTGACTTACAACCAAACATTGACCCCAACATTTCTGTTGCTAAGTGAGACAGTTGTTAAGGGAGCTTTGCCCCATTTTACGACCTTTCCTGCCACTGTTGTTAAGTGAATCATCACAGTTGTTAAGTGAATCTGGCTTCTTCATTAACTTTGCTTGTAAGGTCGCAAAAGGGGATCACATGACCCCAAGACACTGTGACCGTCATAAATATGAGTCAGTGGCCAAGCATCTGAATTTTGATCATGTGACCATAGGGCTGCTGCAACGGTTGTGTGAAAAACGGCCATAAGTCACTTTCTTCAGTGCCGTCGTAGCTTTGAATGGTCACTAAACAAAACTCTTGTAAGTCGAGGAGTATCTGTAGTTGATTTATGACCTAATTTATAACTCCTGGCTGGACTTCTACAACTTTTTTTTTCCTACTCTGTTCTGCCCCAGCTACGGACCCCAAAGAACGCAGCACACACAAAGCCTATACAAACCTTAGTTTACTAAATTAAATCAGTCTTTTTCAAACAAAGGCTGTTAATTAACTTTCTTAGCAGCCTACAAAAATCCAAAGAATAATCGTAATCTTACTATGTTGGCAGAAAGCCCAGAAGCAATTTGTAGGAATCTGATAACATAACTAAGATCCAGACGCAAAGGAGAGTGAACGAAGTTGTTCCCTACAAATTGCTTCAGTCGGTGTTCCTCCTTAAATAGGCTAGGGGCATGGCCAATTAGCCCCAAGCCTTACTCTCGAGGAGACCTCCTCCTGAGGAACCACTCCTGCCTTTTGGCAGCTCTGCGCACCCGTGCGTTGAGAAGAGGCTCCTCCTCTTCGTCCTCTTCACTTATAGGAGCTTCTGGAGCAGTGGTGAAATCTAAAATTTGTTACTACTGGTTCTATGGGCATGGCTTGGGGGGGTAATGTGACTGGGTGGGCATGGCCAATTTTTTTTTTTAACTTTTAAAACCATTTTGTCTGCAACCTCTTCGGCGAATCCCAGCTGAGTTGCCTGATCGGCAGAGACTTTTTTTTCTTTTAAATGCCTCTGATGATCAAGCAACTCAGCTTGGATCGTCAGAAGCATTTAAAAGAAAAAAAGGGGGGGGGGTCTTTTAAAAGCCTTTGAGGATCCCAACTGAGCGGCGCGATCATCAGAGGCTTTTTTTTTTTTACTTTTAAAAGCATTTTTTCGGCCGAAGAGGTTGTAGAAAAAAAGCTTTTAATAGTTAAAAAAAAAAGCCTCTGATGATTGTGCGGCTCAGCTGGGCATGGGGGTGGGGGAGGAGGTAGGGATTTTTGCTACCGGTTCTCCAAACCAGCCGCCTCCATCGCTACCGGATCGGGCAATCCGGTCCGAACCGGGAGCATTTCACTCCTGTTCTGGAGGTTCTGAAGGCCCTGGCTGAATCCCTGCCTCTGGCACCACATCTTCTCCAGCCTCCTCACTGTCTGACTCGAGTGTCAGCTGCACAGGCTGCTGGCGCAGCATCACACCAGCCTCCTCGCTGTCTGAATGTAAATAGGGAATGCTCTTTCCCTATTTACTATTAAATTCCAGACAATCTAAGGCAGGGGTGTCAAATTCAAGGCATGCAGGCCGGATCTGGTTCGCGGGGTGCTTAGATCTGGTCCTTGGGATGCCTTGAAGACCGGGATCAGCCCCTGGTCTTCCCGAGCTCCGTTTTTGCTGGCAGAGCTCTTAGGCCGCCACAGGCATCCCCGACACAAATGACAATGAGCTGGCCACACCCACACTGGCCACACCCAGCCCTCCGCCAAGGTCAAACACAATCCTGATGCGGCCCTCAATGAAATCGAGTTTAACACCCTTGGTCTAAGGTCGTTCTTTAAAAGCATTGTAACAGAACCAGTGCACACGGACTGCTCACCTGTTCAGGTGATAAAATTGGCTCCGTTGGAGGCTGCATTGGGATGATTGAGTTAGCCATCGATTTCCTACTGTTTTCTTTGGCCACGGTGGAGGTAGGGCAGCCCAAAGCTTTAAGAGATGCTTTCCAACAGTCAGGACTCAGGAGCCGATCTGAAGAACCTGGGCAGAAAATTCAAACCCAAATTAAAAATTTTACACCGATATTGAATTCAGTTCAATATACAGTAGTGGCCAAAATTGTGGAAACCTTTTGGAGAAAGTGTATTTTCTAAAACTAGCTAATAGCATCACATTTTTTGGTAGTAGTACCATAAAATTATATATCAATGGAAAGATAATTTAATCAAGAATGTAATGCAATAACTTTGATGAAGGATTTGCTATTAGAATAGCAGTTACAGTATAAAGAAGAAAAGTGAAACACATAGGAAAAATGAGCTATACAAAAGTTATCACCATAGAAAAAACAAGATATACCAAAATGATCCCCATGTCAGTTAATACTTCGTTGGGTAACCTTTAGCATGAATGACGGCCTTACAACGTCTTCCCATGGAGTGAACTGAGTCTTTAGTTCTGCAACTGTTATGATGTGAAACCAAGATTGAAGGATTGCTTCTATTAACTGGGTTTTATTGCTGGGTTGCTTCTGACTAACAAGTTTCTTTAGTCAGCTAAAATTCATAGATTTCCAATGGGGTTAAGGTCTGGGCTATTCCCAGGCCATTCCAGCAGTGGAATAGGATTATCTTGAAACTCCAAAAAAAAAAGTGGTGTTATTAGCCATCAAACCTCAAAAATACACTTTTTCCAAAAGGTTTCCACAATTTTGGCCACTACTGTATTAACAGCTCGCTGCTATTCTATAAAGATATCTCTGTTGTATGAACGCCTGCTATTAAAAGAGTGCAGAATAAAATGGACACTTAGGAAATCCAATTTCCTCAAACTTTCTTTCCACAACGTCTTAAGGGGCAGAGGTTTCTAGTCCTATAAGTTATGAGAGAGGCTCGAAAGCCAATGACAAATAGTCCTCGACTTATGACAACTGAGCCAAAAATTATGTTGCTAAGTGAGACAGTGGCTAAGTGAACTTTGCCCCATTTTATGACCTTTCTTGCCACTGTTGTTAAGTGAATCATGGCTGTTGTTAAGTTAGTCACACAGTTGTTTGGTGAATCTGGTTCCCCTATTGATTTTGCTTGTCGAACATTTGCAAAAGGCAATCACTGTAACCGTCATAAATAGGAGTCAGCTAAGGATCTGAATTTTGATCCCTGGTGACCATGGGGGAGGCTGCGTGTGAAAATGGTCATACGTCACTTTTTTTCAGGGCCTTTTTTCTATCTTCAAACGACCGCTAAGCGGACTTTTGTAAGTCAAGGACTACCTGGTACACATTAAAATAGTGTTTCTTCAAACAACTTTTAAGATGTGTGGACTTCAATTCCCAGAATTCCCCAGGCAGCCATGTGGGGACTTCGACTTCCAGAATTCCCTAGGCAGCCATGTGGGGACTTCAACAAATGAAGAGCCTTGGTGGCGCAGCAGATTAAAGTACTGTTAAATAACACCAGCTGCCTGCAATTACTGCAAGTTCGAATCTCACCAGGCTCAAAGTTGACTCAGCCTTCCATCCTTCCGAGGTAGGTAAAATGAGGACCCAGATTGTGGGGGCAATAAGCTGACTTTGTATAAAAAAAGAACACTGCTTAGGGGGGCCCAAAAGTCCTACTAAGCAGGTATATACAAAAGTATGAAGGCTATTGCTTAACGCATTGTAAGCCGCCCTGAGTCTCCGGAGAAGGGTGGCATATAAATCGAACCAATAAATAAATAAATAAACTCCCAGAATTCCCCATCCAGCCATGTGTGGACTTTAACTCCCAGAATTCCTTAGGCAGCCCTAAAAGTTGAGGTGGTACTTACTTTGAAGAAGGAGCCTCAAAAAACTACTGTAGTGGTCAGGAAACTGATACTGGAGGAGGCAAACCCCGTGTTTGCAGAAGATGGAAAAAGGCATTAAGATGTCCTTCTCAGGCTCAAAGCCACAGGTCTTGAGTCCCACATGGATGGACTCCAAGAGCTGGCCACGCTCTGAAAGGGTGGGTTTTGAGCTCTGCAACCATTCCAGGAGGTCAAACTGGTTTTTTTAAAAAAAGAGGGTTGAGGTTGGGGCAGAAATGGAGAGACATGGGAAGGGTGGGGAGAAAGAAGTGAGGCTGATTAATTCCGAAAGAAAGAGGGCAAGTTAGAAACGGTCCACTTTGGATCACAGAAGTGATTATGGTCATGATAATTTGCCCCAATTTTTATGAGGAACAGGTCATATTTTTGCTGAATATTCATTGTTAGCAAGTGAAGAGGGGACGGGGGAGGCCAAGAGGTGCATTGCATTTGAAAAAGGAGATATATTTTTCCTGGTTTCCCCTCCTATCTGCCTGCAGGAGTGAGAGTTTACTTTTCAAACTGCACTCATCTTATTTTAGGGTTTTGTACTTCATTTCTATGGGTCTAATCAAAGTGGCAGAAAAAAAAGATATGATGGATGGACGGATGGATGGGCGGACGGACAGACACAGACATGGATGGACAGTAGATGGACAGATGGATGATAGATAAGAAAAATGGATGTGTAGTAAGGTAGATGGATGGATGGATGGAAGATGGATGGATGGATAGTAAGAGAGAGAGCAAGAGATGACTGGATGGAGACAGATAGACAGATATAGATGGACAGATGGATGATAGATAAGATGGATGGATGGATAGACAGGCAGGCAGGCAGATGATGGATGGAGAGAGAGAAAGATACATAAAAGGATGGATGGATGGAGAGATAAACAGATAGGATGGATGGACAGATGATGGATGGATGGATGGATTGACATATACCATCTAACCATCCATCCTTTTATGTATCTCCCTCTATCCATCCATGCATTCTATATCTATCGCTCCATCCATCCATCCTTTTATGTATCTCTCTCTCTTTCTCTCTCCCTCCCTCCATCATCCATCTGCCTGCCTGCCTGCCTGCAATTGTGGATGGATGGAGAGATAGATATATAGGATGGATGAAGGGATGGATGTAGACAGACAGACAGCTAGAACAGAATGATGGATGAACAGACAGACAGATATGCACATGAGCCATTAGAAATTAGCAAGAGGGAGCCTAATAATGCTGCAACTATGGCTCACCCATATCTGATGAGATATTGTTATGAAACCCACTCCATGAAAGCCAGGAAGGGCTGGCTTTGAGGCATAGCTGATAGCCACACAATTTGGGATTTGTTTGGGTTTTTTTTTTTTTGGATGGACACTTCCATCCAGGGGGATTCACTTCTGCCTGAACCCTGCTGGGCTCCCACGACTGAAGCAGAGTGCAAACCTAGCTTTCTAAACATTACTGTTTGCTGCTTTCTAATCTGGGTTGACTGTTCTGATTTTTGAACCAAATGCCGCATCTGTCCCGTTGACCTTTTTTAATAATAATAATATTTTTTTTAAAAAACTGCTTTGAGTCCATTTGAGAGAAAAGGCAAATTATTACCCTCACGGATGAGATTCAAAAATTTGAGCAATCGCTTTTCTGTCCTGTTGCTGAGTAGGCGTGGCCATGGTGGGCGTGGCCTACTCAGCTTCCTGCACCATGGCGGTAGGAGGGGTGGAGTTTACTCTCCCCAAGCTCCGGGAGCTCCCCAAGCTTTTGTCGAGCCTCCGGGAGGGCAAAAATGGCCTCCCCCAGGCTCCGGAGACCCTCCAGAGGCTGGAAGCGGGCCCATTTTCGAACTTCCTGAACTTTTTGGAGGCTTGTTTTTCACCATCCCAGAGCCTCCATGCGGGCGCTGTGCTTACTTGGCATCCTGGGAGGGATGGGGTGGGCGTGGGCAGACTGTCCTTGCAACTACCGGTTCGGCGAACCAAATGTAAAATTAGCATCCGATTTGCCTGAACCGGTCCAAACCAGCTCAATCCCACCCGATTACCTTCCTGGGAAGCACGAAACCCTTAAAATCCAGGCACTGCTTTGGGATGGGTGGGGGGTGGGGGACAACTCCCAGATCAATTGCTCAGCCATCAAAGCCACATGACAATCCCCCCTCTTGCCTTTGTCAGCAGCATGAAAATGACATCGCTGTTGTCGTCACCCAGAAAAGCCACAACTTTCTCGTACAAGGCGACAAATTCCTCCGGAGAGGCAACAGGAGTGAAATAAGGGGAGAGCAACGTGCAAAGTCTTCGGTTCTTCAGAATGGTTTCTAGGACCCGCTGACATTCGGACTTGGTCCCGGCAATGAACACCTGGAACGAGAATTAAGACCGAGGCTTCGTTCACGCAACACTCAATCCTGCAGGGTCTCCCCAGGATGCCGAGACCCTCAAAAGTGTGCCAAAAATAGCAACTCAGATGATAAAAGGATCTGAAGGCCATACAGGTAGTCGTCAATTTATGCCCACAATGTTTGCCGTTTAACGACCCCGTAATCCCTTGTGGGGTGGAGCCTAGGCAAGCTGAATGGAGCTAAGTGTTTACTGGCCGGATGCCCTTCCTATCACCAATGTGGGGTTCGCAGCAGATATATTCTCATCGTGCCCAGAGAGAGAAATATCTGCCTCTACCTAGGATCAAACTCACAGCCTCCTGATTGCGAGGCGAGAGCTCCACCTCTAGGCCACCGCACTACTCAATTTATGACCACAATGGAACCCCAAAATTCCTGTTGCTAAGCGAGACAGTTATTCAGTGGAATTGGCCCCTTGTTACGACCTTTCTTGCCATAGTTGTTAAGTGAATCACTGCAGTTGCTAACTTAGTCGCACAGTTGTTAAGTGAATCCGGCTTCCCCCCATGGACTTCGCTTGCCCGAAGGTCGTAAAAGGGGATCACACACACACACACACACACAACCAGGACACTGCAACCGTCATAAATATGAGTCAGTTGCCAAGCATCTGAATTTTGATTGTGTGACCATGGGGATGCTACAAACGGACATAAGAGTGAAAAATGGTCATAGGTCAGTTTTTTCAGGGACGTTTTAACTTCGAATGGTCGCTAAATGAATTGTTGTAAGACAAGGACTACCTGTAGTTATGGTGCAGTATTGCAGATTCAGTCTGCCCATACTCAGTAGTTCGATCCTGATGGGGCTCAAGGTTGACTCAGCCTTCCATCCTTCTGAGGTCAGTAAAATAAGGACCCAGATTGTTGGGGGCAGAGTAAACCGCTTAGAGAGGGCTGTAAAGCACTATGAAGCAACATATAAGTCTAAGTGCTATTGCTATTCTTCCTTCCTTTCCTTCCTTCCTTCCATTTCTTCCTTCCTTTCTTCCTTCCTCATTCCCTCCCTCCCTTTCGGGAGACACAATGGTTAAAATGCAGTATTGCAGACTAACTCACTGCTCACTGTCAGGAGTTCGATCCTGACGGGCTCAAGGTTGACTCAGTTTTCCATCCTTCTGAGATAAGTAAAACGAGGTCCCAGATTATTGGGGGCAATATAATGACTCTGTAAACCGCTTAGAGAGGGCTGTAAAGCACTGTGAAGTGGTATATAAATCTAAGTGCTATTCCTTCCTTCCTCCCTCCCTTTCTTCTCTCTCTCAATTTTACCAATAAGGCAACTTTCAAATTTCTCTCCATAGCTTATTTATTGAATAGCATACATATCTTATTTCCCATCCATTTTAGCAAGCTCTCGGTGGCCTATTAAAATAATTCATTGCAGAACTCTAAATTGGTGTCAACAGATAACTCTGTTTTATCGGTGAGAGAATCCTACCGCAAACAACTCACCTGGCCAAGGACCTCGATACAGGAAGTGAAGAATTGTCTGGATGGGGGGTGACGCTGCGTTTCATCGCACACATATTCCACCACTGCAAAGAACAGACTGATGCCAATTCGTTGAATCCTTGGTGTAGGCTGGAGCTTATAGATATTTATTAAACCTCTGGTGGCAGGGAGAAAAATCGAGATTTAAAAAACACATAAGCAAAGGATGGAGAACAGTAATGTTATTCAGGGTTTGGACTAGCACCATAAATAAAATTATGCAGTCAAGTGGTAAGATTTAGCATCTACTATTTATTTAGTATCTACTATTTAGTATCTATTACCGTGTTTCCCCGAAAATAAGCCCTCCACCGAAAATATTTAAACGCATATGCAGTTGGTCCCCGCCATTTCCTCTGGTTAGGGAGACAGAGCTGGAAATCAGGTAAGATGGCAAGAGGAGCCCCGTCTTGCTTCATGCGCCCCAAAATAATAAATCTCCCTGAAAATAAGGCCACGCGCTTATTTCAAAAAAACTTAAGACAGGGTCTTATTTTCAGGGAAACACAGTATTAGCATCTACCCTCTCATCCTGGACATAAATTGTTTCAACGCCTACCCTCAAAATGATGCTATAGAGCACTGCACACCAGAACAACTAGACACAAGGACAGTTTTTTTCCTGAACTCCATCGCTCTGCTAAACAAATAATTCCCTCAACACTGTGTCAACTATTAACTAAGTCTGCATTACTATTACTATTAATCTTCTCATCGTTCCTGTCACCCATCTCCTCCCACTTATGACTGCACGACTGTAACTTATTGCTTGTATCCTTACAGTTTATATTGAGATTGTTTCCTAGTATGATTTAATTGCTTATTTGTACCCCAAGACTATCATGAGTGTACCTTATGATTCTTGACGAATGTATCTTGTCTTTTTATGTACACTAAGAGCATATGCACCAAAGACAAATTCCTTGTGTGTCCAATCACACTTGGCCAATAAAGAATTCAATTCAATTCTCTATTCTAATTCTAATTCTAATTCTAATTCTAATTCTAATTCTATTCTACTTTTGGTTTACGGCAAAACTGTAAGAGAGTCACTGAGTCCACTTGGAAGTTTATCTGTGTTCTCAGCGTCACCTGAATAGCACAAATGGTTGTGGAACTGTTCTGCCCCTGCTATGGACCCCAAAGAACGCAGCACACACAAACTCTATACGAAGCTTATTTTACTCAAATAACTTTTTCAACCAAAGGCTGTTAATAAACTGTCTTAACAGCCTACCAGAATTCTAAGATAAGGTAATCACAGTCTTACTAGAGTTGGCAGAAAGCCCAGAAGCAATTTTGCAGAGAATCCAGAGGCGAAGGAGATTGAACTAAAGTTGTTCCCTACAGCTTGCTGCAAGCGGCGTTCTTCCTTAAATAGGCTAAGGGAGTGACCAATTAGCCCTAAGCCTTACTCTCGAGGAGACCTCCTCCTGAGGAGCCACTCCTGCCTTTTGGCAGCTCTGCACGCCAGTGCATCGAGAAGAGGCTCCTCCTCTTCGTCCTCTTCACTTAAAGGCACTTCTGGAGGTTCTGAATCCCCACCTCTAGCACCACATCTTCTCCAGCCTCCTCACTGTCCAACTCGAGCGCCAGCTGCAAAGGCTGCTAGCGCAGCACCACACCAGCCTCCTCACTGTCTGAATTTGATACAATCTGCATAGGCTGCTGACGGGTCACAACAGGAACCTTCTTGGAACTGCTGAAAGGACTGTGTTGTAGCCTGGAGGTAATTGATGTCATATCCCTCTCTCTCTGTTGACCCTAACCCTAACCTCCAAGCGGCCTCAACGACTCTCTAAAAGAATGCAAATGACCAGTTGTCTGCAAGGAATATAAATCCTTCCATTGCCCACCATCCAGTCAAGATGGTAGAGATAAAGTCAAGAGATAAAGAAACTTCTTGGATGAGAAGCAAATTGCCCTCAAAGAAAAAACAAGAAAGTCCAGTTGCCTCTTAAAAAAGGCATTTTGGGGACCTGGTTTCCAAGAGCCGAGGTGGCACAGTGGTCAGAGTGCAGTACTATAGGCTACTTCAGCTGACTGCTAGCTGCAGTTCAGCAGTTCAAATCTCACTAGGCTCAAGGTTGACTCAGCCTTCCATCCTTCCGAGGTGAGTAAAATGAGGACCCAGATTGTTGGGGGCAAGAGGCTGAGTCTGTAAACAGCTTAGAGAGGGCTGTAAAAGCACTATCAAGCCGTATGTAAGTAAGTGCTATTGCTCAGGATCAGAAACACACGCAAGACCAGATTTCACGACAGAACTCACGTTATGAAGTTCTCCACATAGACCGCGGCTCCTACAACAGTCAGAGGAGGCATCTGAGCAGCTTCTGCCTGCTGGTGCTTCATTTCTTTCTCCAAAATGTGCAATTGCTGGTTGACGGCTTCATTTTTGTGTTTGCCCTCAAACTAAAAAGGGAGAGAATACGTTGTTGCATTCGGCTAATAAATTAATTCTATATTACAATAATCCAATAAAATCAACTGTCATTATGTTAGATTTGCAACAGCTGCCCTGCCACAATTCATTTCTGACGGCAGAGGCAAAAAGGGAACTAGAACAGAATTTCCCTTGGGAAGGGAGGAATTACAGGGAGTCCAACTTACGACCGTTTGTTTAGTGAGCATTCAAAGTTACACCAGCGCTGAAAGATGCGATTTAAGACCAGTTTTCACAGTTTCAAACATTGCAGCATTCCCCCGTGGTCACACGATCAAAATTCAGATGCTTGGCAACTGATTCAGATTTATGACGGTTTCAGAGTCCCCAGACCTTCTTCAGACCTTCTGACAAGCAGAGTCAAGGGGGAAGCCAGACTCACTTAACAACCGTGTTGCTAGCTTAATGATGCAGTGATTCATATAACAACGGTGGCGAGCAAGGTGGTAAAACAGGGCAAACCTCACTTAACAAACACTTAGCAATAGAAATTTTAGTGATGATCCTAAGTAGAAGACTACCTTTATAAATCAGGAAGCAGAGTCCTTTCCATCATCAGCCCTCTAGCCCAGGGCTGGCGAACCTTTTCGGCACCGAATGCCGTAACCGGAATGGGCACGCATGTTAGGAAATGATAATTACCTAACTTGTTGGGTTGGCAATATATAAACCAGCATTATAGCTTTAAGACTGTATTGCTGTATTGCATCATACTGTGTCCTGATTGGTTTGCTCTGTTGCCAATGTCTTTAAGAGGGAGCTTGAAACATGATTTGTTTCTCTTTGATGCTCTGATTACTGCTCTTCACTGCTCTGTGCTATGTTTGTTACTGTTTGCAACTGTTTATTGTGTATGACTACCGCGACTGGTAAGAAGACTTTGTTATTGGATTATCCCTGGACTATTGTTTTACTATCTATTGCTTTATCTGCGTATGACCTGTCTCGGCCTTCCGGTGCGCTGTGCTACAAATTCACGCCTTCACTCCGTGCAGCAGGTAAGCAACGTGACTTTTATTAGTGCTACAGCTCTTTCCGTGACAAGCCGGCATGTGCTAACAACACAAAGACATGGCTGTCAGGCGTTCTGCCGAGGCGTGCTTTATACTTCTGCCGATGGGCAGCCCCGCCTCCTTGCAGCTGCATACCATTAGTTAAAGCGCCCGCTAAAACGCCCGCCCGAGCGATCCAGGCACTGTGTGATGTCGTCCCTGCTCCTCCCAGGCGCCCCGACATCCCTGCTGCTCCTCCCAGGCGCCCCGACATGCCGCCCGCCACCCGTGAAGCACTTTGCCTATATGGACGTTCCTATTCCCTCCACCAGCACCCGTGCACTCCGCCACCCGCAGAGAGTCGTTCCCTCGGTCTTCGGATGACACCTTGACTCGTAGCATAGATAGTCATGGGGAAATGATTAAACTCTGTTGTCGAGCGAAGGCTGTGCTCGACAACCTGGACTGTTTATTGGACTGTGGCTTATTACTATTTTCCTGAAAGTAAACGCAACTCAGTGTACTGTGTGTTGGCTGTGTTATTTCGCAACTGCTCTCAATCACTTTCATGTGCACACCCGTGCTACTCAAGGGTTGCTCTGCAAATTCCTTAACAGCGCACGTGCCAGAAGCCAGAAAAACAGCTGCCCGGTGTGCATGCACGCACGGAAAGATGATCTTCCGGTTTCCGGCGCATAGATGCGCACCGGCCAGTTGTTCTTCGTGTGCGCATGCATGCCAAAAACCGGAATACCAGGTGGCCATTCCTGGAACGCGCATGTACACTGGGCAGTTGCTCATCCGGTTTCCAGCACTCCCGCGCATGTGAAGACCAGCTGGCCAGCATGGTGAAACTCGCTTGGACTACTGTAATGCTCTCTACATGGGGCTCCCCTTGGGATGCATCCGGAGGCTTCAGCTGGTACACAATGCGGCCGCGCGGGGGATTATGGGGGCGACAGGGCACTCCCATGTGACACCTCTCCTGCGTGAGCTGCATTGGTTGCCGGTTGACTTCCGGGTGCGTTTCAAGGTGTTGGTAATCACCTTTAAAGCGCTCCATGGCTTAGGAGCAGGGTACTTACGGGACCGCCTTCTGCCACCTATTGCCTCCCACCGGCCGGTTCGCTCCCACAGAGAGGGCCTCCTCAGGGTGCCGTCAGCCAGACAGTGCCGGCTGGCGACCCCCAGGGGGAGAGCGTTCTCTGTGGTAGCCCCCACCCTCTGGAACGATCTCCCTCCAGATCTGAGAACTATCGCTGACCTCCGGACCTTTCGTCAGGCTCTAAAGACTCATCTCTTCCAACTTGCCGGACTTGCCTGATCCCTCCTATTTTTAAACTTTTTAGAGTTTTAGAGTCTTATTTGGTTTTATATTTTCAGCCTAAATTTATATTGGTTTTAGTACATTTTTAACTTTTGTATTTGTATTGGTTTTAAATTGGCTGTTCACCGCCCTGAGTCCGGAAGGAGAAGGGCGGTATAGAAATTTAATAAATAAATAAATAAATAAATAAATAAATAAATAAATAAATAAATAAATAAGAGACGTGATGGCCAACCTGTGGCATGCAAGCTGTTGTCCCAGCTTAGCTCTGCTGTGCATGCACACTTGCGCCCCGCCAGCCAGCTGGTTTTCAGGTCTCTGCTGTGCATACATGGGGGGTGGGGGAAGGGAGCACACAGGAGATAGGCGTGCATGCGTGGGGCGCATATGGGGTGGTCATACGGGCATGCGAGTGGTCGCACGGACATGCACGGGGTGCACACACGCACTGCATTCTGAGTGTGCGTGTGCGCACTTTGGGCACTTAGTGCCGAAAAGGTTAGCCATCACTGCATTGGAGCAACAGGCGATGGCTCGCATGACCGGAGAGATGGTTCTGCTTGCCACTTCCACCATGTGTGACATAGGTTCGCCATCACGGCTCTAGCCCAATGATTGCAGAAATTGCAGCACCCCACGCAAAAATTAAAAAACCCAACCCTGTGATCTACAGAATAGGCAGACATCAGAGGGAGAGCAGGTTGATACCCTCAAAGAGGAAGAGGAAGAGGCGGGCACTTCTGTTCTAACCTGGATTGTTACATGAGCCGCTCCGTGGCAACTTTTACCAGATCCACCCCGACATTCCAGGTGAAGAGTAACCTGTTCTTCTCGGTTGGTATAAAGTTTCGGCAGAGTGTCCAGGATTTCGCTACTGAAAGCCACCTGCTGGGATTCCCGAAGTGCTGCCAGTCTAAAATTTAACAACAATCATCCATGCAGTTGAGAGACAAGGATATTGCATACATCAGGGAAAATATTAGACCAGGCAAACGAAGGAGACTGAAGTAGGAGGTCTCTCTTTTGAGAAATGTGGGATGGACAAATCTTTGGCACCACTGTACCCATTTGGAATTTGAAACCTGGGGGAAGCTTTCCCTTCAGGTTGCGCTGGGCTTGTGATCCGATTCAGTGGTGGGATCCTCCCGGTTTTAACAACCGGTTTGGTGATTGTGCGCATGCGCTGTTTGAAGAAATCTTCACTTCCGCGTTTCTTCGGAGGAGGAACACACCCGAGGCGCAGCAATCTGCTCTGCTGCGTGAATCAGCTGAGAAGATAAAGGTAGGAGAATAGCGCAGGCGGATGGGCCCATCTGATCGTTGCGGCGAACTGGTTCTCTCCCAGCTGACCGTCAGAGCTACCAGTTTGCCCAAACCGGTAGAATCCCACCCCTGATCTGATTCAAAAGCGGCGCTTCAGAGATTGCAGGTGTGTTGAATGCAGTTCCTGTCTAGATCTCATTAAAGCAGCCCTGTCTTTTTTCTAGGATGATACGGCTGCCATCAAAAGCTTCTCACTGTATTCTCTATGATAGGCCTGTCTAATCATAAAACCTTCGCTGTCCAGTAGACTCCTCCGAGCCTGGCCTAGGGCAGTTCTACAATTAAATCATTGTTGTGAGCCCCCGCCATTTTTTTAATAAATACGATTCTTGCCAAACATGGATTTTTGTTTCTTTATAAGAAATGTTTCTTCTTTTAAAAAGAGACATTTTTTAAAGAAGTGAGGTAGGGGAAGGAATTCTTGAGCACTTTACGGAGTCCCACTTTATCTAAACCTGGTCGAAAGAAAGAAAGTGAAGACAATTTCACATAGTAACAGTGTACCCTGTTTCCCCTAAAATAAGACATCCCCTGATAATGAGCCCAATCAGGCTTTTACGCGCATGGGCTAAAATAGGCCCCTCTCCGAAAATAAGCCCTCCCCAAAAATATTTAAACGCATGTGAAGCCGGTCCCCGCCATATCCTCTGGTTAGGGTTAGGGAGACAGAGCTGGAAATCAGGTAAAATGGCAAGAGGAGCCCCGTCTCGCTCCACACGCCCCAAAATAATAAGACATCTCCAACAATAAGGCCAAGCGCTTATTTCAGGGTTCAAAAAATATAAGACAGGGTCTTATTTTCGGGGAAACACAGCAACAGTGTTACAGAGTTGGAAGGAACCTTGGAGGTCTTCTAGTCCAGCCCCCTGCTCAATTAGAAGACCTTCCCCCATTCCAGACAAATGGTGGTCCAATATCTTCTGAAAAACGTCCAGTGATGGAGCACCCACCACCTCTGAAGGCAAAAGAACAATTCATCAGTGGAACAACTTGCCTCCAGAGGCTGTGGGTGCTCCATCACTGGACGTTTTTAAGAAGATATAGACAACCATCTGTCTGGAATAGTATAGGGGTGATGGTTGGATTAGAAGACCTCAAAGGTCTCTTGGAGCCGTATTATAATGTTATTCTGTTAATCCAATCCACTGATTAATTGTTCTTACTGTCAGGGAATTTCTCCTTCTAGGCCAGTGATGGCTAACCTTTTTGCCATCACGTGCCAGGAAGGGGTGGGGGTGGGGAGGTTTGCGCACAAGCGTGCCCGCACCCAGAATTCTATGCGCCCCGCCCCGCTCCTGGCACACGATGTCCCGGTAGGCCCGTTTTTCTGTCTCACCTGGCTCCAGATCCTCTCTATGCATCTGGGGAGGGCGAAAACAGCCTTCCCCACCCCACCCCCCAGGCCCTCTGGAGGCAGGAAACAGCCTGTTTCCCTACTTCTGGTGGGCCCAGAAGGCCCAAAAATTAGCTGGCATGCGCGCCCTAGCTGAGCTGGCATGCCAGGCGACACGGCTCCGCGTGCCCCCTGTGGCACGCATGCCATAAGTTCGCCATCACGGTTCTAGGCTGAATCTCTTTTTAATTTCATCCATTTCTTCTTCTCCTGCGCTCAGGTGCTTAGGAGAATAGGTCGACACCCCACCCCACCTCCAATTGATCAGGAATCTTCTGGATGATGAAGTAAACAAGTAAACAAATATATAAATATGAGTGTCAAAGTGCGTTCAGGGTCCCCTCTGACTTTGAGTGACCCTGTCTTTATTCAGCTGAATAAACGTGTATAGCTTATCGAGGCAAATACTGTGACTCTTGTCTTTATTTCTATCGGAGCCACATCAGAGACCATCAAAACACCCCTCTTCTTCTGTGACAGCCCCTCAAATGTTGGAAGATTGCTGTCAAATCCCCCCTGGTCCGGTTGGATGTACTTAGACGACACCACAGCTAAACGCAGTTCAGAGGAGAGAAAACCACACACAGCAAAAGAGAAAAAGAAAAATTCTTACTTGGCATGCTGCTGAAAGATGCTGAGGTTACCGGAAGTCAATTGTTTGGCTTCGTGCTGGTTTACCAAGCTAGCCGGAGAAATGACAGCCACAGGAGCTTTCATTGGCTGAAGAGACAGGGGCGGCTGAGGTGCATCGTACTTCTTCAAGCTGCTGATAATCCTCTCCTTAGCTGGGGGGGGGGGAGGAGTGGGGAGGAAAAGATGCAAAGCATTAACCATCAATTCTTGCTTTTTTGAATGACGAATATATTTGGGAGGTGTTTGTCTTTCAGGTGGCCTAGCATCTTAATAACCTGCAACCAACAATAATCTGGAATCTTAGAACAGAATAGAATAACAGAGTTGGAAGGGACCTTGGAGGTCTTCTAGTCCAACCCCCTGCCCAGGCAGGAAACCCTACACCACTTCAGACAAATGGTTATCCAACATCTATGCCTCTGTTTATACAAACCAAGGATCGTATTAACTTTATTGGCTCCTGCCACAATATCATCTGTGTCCACCACATTGTTAGAATAGAATAACAGAATTGGAAAGGACCTTGAAGTCTAACCCCCTGCTTAGGCAGGAAACCCTACACCACTTCAGACAAATGGTCATCCAACATCTTCTTAAAAACTTCCAGTGTTGGAGCATTCACAACTTCTGGAGGCAAGTCGTTCCAATGATTAATTGTTCTAACTCTCAGGAAATTTCTCCTTAGTTCTAAGTTGCTTCTTTCCTTGATTAGTTTCCACCCATTGCTTCTTGTTCTACCCTCAGGTGCTTGGAGAATAGCTTGACTCCCACTTCTTTGTGGCAACCCCTGAGATATTGGAAGACTGCTATCATGTCTCCCCTAGTCCTTCTCTTCATCAAACTAGACATACCCAGTTCCTGCAACCGTTCTTCGTATGTTTTAGCCTCCAGTCCCCTCATCATCTTTGTTGTTCTTCTCTGCACTCTTTCTAGAGTCTCAACATCTTTTTTACATCGTGGCAACCAAAACTGAATGCAATATGTGTGGCCATGGACTCCAAGGAATGTCCATGGAGATTCTCAGTTATCGAGATCAGGGTTGACTCCACATTCAAACATCTTCTGTCACAGTCTGGACAGAGAAGATCACTGGTTTGAAAGAAGGGTGAAAGAGGCCATCTACATTAAGACTGAACAGCCCTCCCTCAAAAAAGGGGGAGGGATACGCCACCATCTCATCTCCTGTTTACAACGTGGTCCTTTGAGCAGTTCCTAGCAGGTTCCACCCCCATTTGCACTATTCAGGTGATCCTGAGGGCACAGATAAAGCTTCAAGAATGCCGACGACCAGATGACAGCAAGGAATACAAATCCATCCTATACCATTCATTGTCAGAACTGAAGAAGCTTCCTGGATGAGAAGCAAAACATCTTCCAAGTAAAAACAAAGCCCAGTTGCCTTTTTAAAAAGCACTTTTGGGATAATAGACTGGAACAGTCTTTATCAATTTTGGGCATTTAAAGATGGGTAGATCTCAACTGCTGGCTGGGGAATTCTGGGAGTTGAAGACCTCCTGTCTTAAAATGGCCCAGGTTGAAAACAGAGGTTATTACCAAATGAAAAAGTTGAATCAGAAATCACATTGTTTCCCACAAACAACAGGCCATCTAATTTATCAGCACAGCAACATTTGAATCTACTACTAATGCATATGCACCAAGATATTCCTTGTGTGTCCAATCACACTTGGCCAATAAAGAATTCTGTTCTGTTCTGTTCTGTTCTGTTCTGTTCTGTTCTGTTCTGTTCTGTTCTGTTCTATTCTATTCTATTCTATTCTATTCTATTCTATTCTATTCTATTCTATTCTATTCTATTCTATTCTATTCTATTCTATTCTTATTCTTATTCTTATTCTTATTCTTATTCTTATTCTTATTCTTATTCTTATTCTTATTTGAAGAGCCTGGTGGCGCAGGGGACTAAGTGCTGTTAAAGTAGCACTTAGCTGCCAGCTGCCTGCAATTACTGCAAGTTCAAATCTCACCAGGCTCAAGGTTGACTCAGCCTTCCATCCTTTCAAGGTAGGTAAAATGAGGACCCGGATTGTGGGGGGCAATAAGCAGACTTTGTATAAAAAGAACACCGCTTAGGGGTGGCCGAAAGCCCTACTAAGCAGGTATATACAAAAGTATGAAGGCTATTGCTTAACGCATTGTAAGCCACCCTGAGTCTCCGGAGAAGGGTGGCATATAAATCGAACTAATAAATAAAACAAACAAAAAAATAAAATATTCCTACCCTACCCTACCCTACCCTACCCTACTCTACTTTCCTGGAGGTTGATCTGACAAACATCTAATAAAAGTGGGCTATAATAATCACGATACAGGCCACAAGTTGTTGTGCCCCAAAGCTCTTCTGCAAAATCTTCAAGAAC